>JADXDR010000183.1:15063-32808 GCA_025026875.1 Chlorella ohadii
CCGGCGCCTGCGTCCAGGGCTGGAGCTGGGCACCCGGGGGCCGCCGGGGCAGGCCCCGCCTCGGCGATGGGCTGCAGCGGCGAGGACGGCGGGCNAGCAAGGCGTGCCGGCGCCGGGGCCAGCTGGTCGCGCGCCGGGCGAGGCTGCCAGAGCTGCCASSCCCCCYYGCGGCACGGCAATGTGTCGAACGCCAGTTAGAGGAGCCATGAGCGGGCAAAGCGAAAGCGCAGCGGGCCTGGAAGCGCCCCGTCCGGCACGCACCTGCTGCTCAGGGCCGTCCCGCGGGGGAGCGCCCCGCTGCATGCTGCCGGGGGGCAGCGGCGCGTGGATTGCGCCCCACTGTGCTCTTCCTGCGCGCTCCACTGCGGCTGTGTGTGAGTCGTGGCCTGCTTGGGCCTTTGCAATGGTTGTTTGCTTTCTAGAAGCGTTCGGCGATTGAAAAGAGAGCGAAAGACGCACGCCCAGGGCCTGGCCAAAAATATCGCGTATCGTGCCTCGCTTCCATGCAGGCAGGGACCTGTCATATCTGGGCACTGGGCAACAGCTGCAGCATGCCTGAGCTCTGAAGTTCAGCTGGAACACGCGCCAGCCAGCTTGCAAGCAGCCTGGCCGCGCTCGTCTCCCGCCCACGGCGCCCTTGGGCGCCGCTGTGGAGTCCTCTGCTTGCGTGTCCACATTGGGTTTCAGTCATGCCGTGTGACTGTCACACAGCTGCCATGACCCTCTGCCTGTGTGCCAAGTGGCAAGTTGCGCTGCCCGCCCGCCGGCCAGCGGAAGCACCGCCATGTCTTGTGCCCTTGCATGCCGCGCGCTATTGTGCATGGTGCATGTTCGACAGGTGCATCATTTGCTGCATGTCGCCTGTGCCACGTCCCAAACTTTCAGATTTAAGTTTCACTCCTTGACTGAAGGGAAGCCGGTGCTGACCTGTTCTTGCCGTGACGCTGCGCCCAGGCACCTGCACACAGGAAACCCTAATGCTTGGCGCCACGAATGGCAATGCAGAAGAGTCACCACTCGTTCAGCGGGACGCCCTGTGACTTTGTCAAGATAGTGCCTGCTTTCTGATTACCGCCAAATGGTCAGTGGAGCACAGGCGGTCAGTGCTGCGAAAAATGTTGGGCAGGCAGGGCGTGGGCGGACTTGAGCAGTGCTATCCACGTGCCGTCCCTTTCACGCCCATCCATGCATCCAGGTCGTCCCTGCTGCATGCCCGGCCCCAGCCGCTGCTGCTCAGAAGATCTCTGCCAGCGTGCAGCGCACGCCGCCGCCGCCAATGTGCTCCAGCGTGTCGATGTTGGCGTGGTGCAGCGCCGCCACGTGCCGCCTGCAAAGGGGGCCCGGAGATCCGTGTTGGGGGAGCATGCGGGACGCATGCGCATGCCTCAAGCCAAGCTGGAAACAATCAATTGGCAGGTGCGGCACAAGCACAGGACATGAAACGGAATCATCAGGTGCTGGCTCAGCTGCCGGGCCGTGCGCCAAGCTGTGCCAAGCTGCTCAAGGCGCAGCGGGCATGCAGGTTGTGACTGCTGCTCGCAAGAACAACCCTTGCTTACCGCAGAACCTTCTTCTGGTCGTCGGTGAAGGCGTTGTACGCACGGGTGGACATGGCCAGCACCGGCAGGCCCCGCCCGTCTTCCAGCTCCAGCACGTTGCCACACAGCGCCGCCATCTGTGCAAAACAGCAGCATGAGAGGGGGGACGTTCCAATCAAGTAGAGTTTCCCAGCTCCAGCACGTTGCCGCACAGCGCCGCCATCTGAGATATAAGTGTCATGGGAAAGCAGCGGCGGGAGGCGGCATCTGCTGCAATGCCAGCAGCGGCAGGCGGCAAGCCACAGCCACAGCGGTCGACGCGGCCGGGTGCAGCACTTCAGCACAGGCCCCCATGCTGCACAGGCCGCCTTGCCCACCCAGCCGTGCCTGCTGCCGGGTGATGTCCACGATTGTGTGCGTCTTGGACAGCCGCTGCTGCAGGTTGCGCCGTTCCGCCTCGTCGTCAACCGACTCCAGGCACACCACCGCCACATCTGCACAGGGATATTCAGCAACTTTGGGGACGGATGAAAATTCACAGGGGCTGAGCGCATGACCAGCGGACTCTCACACAGCCCTGCCACCCAACTGGGTGCGCACCTGTGCCGATTGCCATCATCACGTTGGTGTGGTAAACCGTGCCGCCCGCCTGGTCTGTGCTGGTGAAGGTGACCAGGTCCTTGTAGCCCAGCTGAGCCACCCAGCGCTGCACATTGGCATTGGGTGGGGTGGGCATCGCTTGTGAGGCACCAGCGGCTGACGGGCAAGGGTGGCCTGGGTAGCTGGGTATGTAATGCTGAGCACCGCTCAGCGAGTGCGTGCCAGTACGGCAGTGGGGGTGGTGCAGGGCCCCCAACCCACGCCGCTGTGCTGCTGTTGTGGTTATTGAAACTGCTTCCTTGCTGCCCCTTCCCTGCCGCACACCGCGGTAGGTGACCACTTGTGCCACCTTGTGCCATCTTGTGAAACGTGTGCCCCTGGCCGCCACCTCACCTCCGCTAGCTGCTTGTCTGCGCGCTCCGACAGGGCCACGTAAGCCACGCCATTGATGCGATCAATCACAAGCACTCCCGTGCCCTGTGATGGAGGGTTGGCCCGTGAACGTTGGGTGCAGGGAAGAACGGCAGCTGCCGAGCACAGGTAGGCTGCCTCGCAAACACTCTCGAGTGTGTGTGCTTGCATCACACCATGCGCTGCGGCTGCAGCCCGGTGCAGCCCTGCGGTTATCAACACATGCCGATGCCCCAACAACCCACCTCAAAGTACTGGCCCTCGGTCTCAAAGGGAGACATGTCGATGGTGCGGCCGTAGCCCCAGTGCTGCAGCACCTCCTTGATGTCGTCCCGACGCTCAGCCTGCCTGCACAAGGAAGGAAGTTAGATGGGATGCTGTCCGAGAATCTAATGAAGATGTTGCAGCACCTTCTTGATGTTGTCCCGCCGCTCAGCCTGCCTGCACGGACAAAGNGCAATTTAATACATAGGGCTGCAGTCGCGTGTGCAGTATGCGCAGTCAAAGTGCAGACAATAGGAATGCAGCCTAGCTGGCCTGCCGGCAGCTGGCAAGCTGCAAAGGAGGAACAGCAAACAGCTGCCTTGCCTGTTGGGGCACTTCATCGGGTAAAAGACGAGCGTGTCCTGCACAGCAAGAGGACAGCGGCCAACCACGTTGGCACATGAAGGATTCGTTCAGGCGTACATGGAAAGCTCTGTGCCCAAAAGCGTAAATGGCGGCAACGACGTGCACGCCACGCACTAGCCCCCTCGTCCGTCTGCAAACGAACCCAAAACGCCGCACTGCTTGCCTTCTGCACGCCGCCCAGCGCCTCGCCGGCGGGGTGTGTGGAGAACCAGTTGTTGGGGAAAACCGCGTCTGGCGTGCCGTGGTCCAGGCTGCATGGCGGAAGCAGGTGCAGCGGTGGCATGGGGCTTCATACACGGCGAGATACACTATATTGCGGCTGAGCAAAAGCCTCCTGAAGCCAAAGCCACCCAAACAGAACAGCCAAGACATGCTGCCCATGCCATCTCTTGCAGAACAACTGGCGAGCGCTCAACCAAACAACCACTTGACAGCGCAGCTCGCCCACCTGTGTTGGAACAGGTTGACCTTGACGCCCGCGACTTCAGTCAGCTCGTGGTGCAGCGCAGCAAACTCGCGCAGCACCTGCTTGGTCACCGACGGCGGCGGCTGGCCTGCAGGGGGGACATGAGCAGTGCGATGTGACTAATTGCAGGTGCATGTGGGGGTGGGTCGCCAAAGCAACGTCGTGCAGCGCCTGGATGGGGCTCAGCACGGTGCAGCACAGCAACGTCAGTAGGGCAGGCTGTGTCTCAGCAGAGCAGGACCGGCTGCGGCAGCTCACGGTGCGTGGCCTCGCCTCCCTCTGACGCTGGCGGGTCGAAGGTGTTGACTGCGGAGTTCATGAATGTGTTGTCCTGTTTACGAGGGAGGGTGGGAAGGGGTGGGATCGCAGATGCAGCAGGCTAAAGCTGCGCTGGCACACGCAGGTTGCGTCATGTGTGTTACCAAGCATGGTGGCCGAAGTCAGAGCATGCTGCTAACCTGCGCTGCCTGGTCATTGAACACAAAGGCAGTGGGTGCCACCATGAGAACCTGCAGGCATTGATTAGGAAAACAGCTGCCTTTGAGTGGAGGTTGAGGAGCCCAACAGCACCATCGGTCTTGGTAGGCCATCGCTGGCAACAACCAAGGCACGGATTGCAGTCCCTTGGCATAATGCATGCTTTGGCGCGCTTCAGCTGTGGCTGACCAAGCCATGCAGCCGGCCAAACCGTCCCCGCCGCCCCAAGCACAGCCAGCAGAGCGGCCATGCAGCTTCGAGCTGCATTAGCTTGCCTCATTTGTGGATTGCTTGATGCCTCGCTGCGCACCAATCGCTGACGTCGACAGCCCCTGCGCCGCTGCCTGCGCACGCATGGAACATTCGCAAGCCAGCCAAGTTACGCCAAGTGCATGGGGCATGACGTATTGGCATGCAGCGCCCACCAACCCAAGGACCAGCTGACCGAGTGCAGCCGCACTGGCACAACTGCCGGCTGCTGCCTTGCCTGCACATCTGGCACCAGGATGGTGTGCAGGTCGTGCTGCCGGAAGAATCGCAGCAGATCTGTGCAGAGGGAGGCCCAGAAGGGAGCAGCAGCATGAGGCACTTGCTACGACGGGCGGCCAGGCGTGCACACAGCTTTTGGGCAACCCCGCCCAACAGCATTCCACCCATGATGCCTCACCTGTTCCCACGGTGCGCAGGCGGTAGCTCTTCTTGTCCTCGGCCAGCTCGTAATCGTCCACAATCAGGCGGTTGTGCGGGTGCGCCAGGTCGGCGGTGACCGCCACCTGGCGGCAGCAGTGGGAACACCCAAGGTGGCGGTGTCGCTTTGCACAGGAGAAGTGGCAGGGCTGGAGTGATGCTCCCATCAGCATGGGCCGGAATGCTCCATGGCATGTTGCTTGGTCCCAGGACAGAGCCACCAAGGGCCCACGACTGCACCACAGCTGCACCAAAGCGCAGCGGGCGCACCTTGTGCGGCCCCAGCGCCGCCACCTCCTGGGCCAGCCGCCGGCGGCTGTCGTCATGCGCGCCAAACGCATCGCGCACCACAGCCACATGGGATGGCAGGTGCTCCCCTGCAAGATGATTGATGAGCATGCAGCCATGCGGGTCGCGGCGAGGCATTGGCATGCATGGCAGGGGGATGTGGCACCGTTCGGTCTGCCGGCTGGCCCACAGGACAGCAGTTCTGCACACCAAGCCACAGCCATCTATTGACGCTCCCAAGCAGTCTTTCCATGCCATGCCATGCCGTGCCGTGCCATGCCATGCTGCTGGCCACCCTCCTGCACGCACCCTCGTAGCCTGCTTCCGTCAGCTTGGCAGCTGGCAGGCGTGCCAGCGCGCCCCACTGCCGCTCGTGCAGCCGCACCAGCACCGGCACGCCCGCCTGGTCACTGAGAGGGATAAACTCGCCAAAGGGTGTCTCATGGATGGCTGCATGCAGCGGGGCAGGCGGGCAGGGGCGGTCAAAGCGGCGGCGAAGCGGTAGGGCAAGGGCGCCTGGCAGCGGCGCTGCCGGCGACGGCTTGGGCGCTGCTCGCTGCTTCTTCCGCTTGGCACGGCGATGATGACATCCACAACATGCCTCTAGGGACCCACATTGCCCGCGGCACGCCCCAAGGTGGCCCCTTCCGCAAGGCAGGCCCGCGTGGCTGCCCNACGCAGGCCCCGGCGGCCTTGATGGCTCCCGCTCACCGCTCTCTGGCAAGGAGGAGAAGCGGCGCAGCCACCCGGCACCCCCCGCGGGCTGCAGCAGTCGCCTGCACGCTGCCAGCATAGCGTTGGGCCGCGTACAGGGACGGCAAATAACACGAAGGGGCTCCCTGGACGATCGCACCAACCGGCAGCCGCCCCAGAGCAACCATTGCCGCCGCTGCCGCCAGCTGCCGCCCAGCGGCACCAGAGCGGGGCCAGGTGGCTGCTGGCAAAGCCTGTTTACATCTACCCACAGCAATCTGTGCACAAAGTGCAACTGGGCAGTTTGTCACTAACGATCAGCAATGGAGCATTAGCAGTGGAGTACGTTCGCCGGGGCGGGTGAAAGTGGGCATGTAACGTTTCCAGCGCGGTTCATGTGTCAAAGGTCAAGCTCAAGAAAGTGAAAGAACGGCCCCGTTGCGCCCCATCCTGAGTCCCTCTCGAAAGGACCTTGGCAGGTTTACTGCACGCCATCTGTGCGCTTTTTGCTGCTGCCTGCGCCGTCCAGCAGCCAACAGCTGGCAGGAGGCAGGCGTCTACACGCTGTGCACCCGCTGGCGGCCAGTGCTTTTGTCAATAACCACCAGCTCCTACATAGGTGACATGCATGTGGATCGACATATTAGCTCGTGCCAGCGGCAGATACGTATGTGCGCTGCTTTCCAGGCAATGAACAAGGCAAGTTGTGCAGCACCACAGAGCCAGCTCACCTTGCCCCCAAGCAGCCCGTTGCTCTTGCGCGTGTAGACAATGCGGGTGCTGCGTGGGTTCTGCTGCCGGTTCCAGGGGTAGTCCAGCACCGTGTGGCACCGCATCTCCTCCTGCTGCGCCTGCAGCGCTGTGGGCAGTGTGTAGAGGCGCCGCCACAGCACGTTGCCGCGGCGCAGTGCCGCCTCAATGTACTCGGCAATGTGGCTGCCATTTAGCGCGTATGTNCATGTGCCGCTGCCGCAGGTTTGTGGACATGCCCACGTAGACCGTGTGCCTGCGAGGCTGGGTCGTCAGGTGCAGGTGAGCTGGGGCCACAAGCAAGCGGCGATGGAGGGCAATGGCCATGCACGTGCTCGGGCAGGCCGTCGGCAGGCGGGCGAGAGCAGCCTGCGAGCCGCGGGTCGCGGGCACCCTTACTTGGTGTTGGAGGTGCGCGTGCGGGAGATGGCAAACTCGTAGATGCCGGGCTGCGCAGGCGTGCGCTCAGCAGCGGCACGCTGACCCGCTGCGTTGGGGAACAGGCCTCCCCCTGACTCCTTCCACATGAACGGCACCCATCTGTGCGGTGCCCACTTGTTGCGGTACTTCTGGCTTGGAGGACGAGAGCACAGTTCTGCGGCCGGCCAGTGCGGGGGCATGGCCGATGTTTGGGGGCCCCAGACTGCTTTGATAAGCGATGCAGAGGTATCTTTTGCAAAGCAACCGGCAGATCAGAGAGCGTTCACAGAAAAATGTGCACCTGCTGTGCGTGAAATGAATGCCGCAGACACGCTCACTTCCTTCGGATCCCCTGTCCAGGAGGCTGAATATATATTCAGCCATCTGAACGCAGGATAACCTACAGGAGGAGGTGGACTACCCCCCTGCATGCCAGCAGACCATGTGCACGATGCGCATTGGCATGCCAATCTTGCAGACCATTGCACAGGTAAACTAGCACACTTGTGGGACCGCTGCAGTGGGGCTTTTGCTCATCCAGAGCTGTGCGAGCTGTGCCAAATTCTGGAACTATGTGAGCTGAAGTACGTTCCTTCCCGCCGCAGCGCCAGAACATGTCCGTCGATCACACTTGCTGTTCCTCCGCTCTTGTGCGTCCGTCGCAGCCTGCCATCCTGGTGTCATGCTGCCTTCCAGGACACTAACGACTGCTGTCTGTTAATCAGCAGACGATGCCATGATGCGACCTGCATAAGTCAACCAATTCCACAAAGCACCGCCGTTCATGTGGCCCGCCCGGCTCGAGCAAAGCGCCCGCATGGCGGCGGCGGGGAGCTGGCCCTGCTGCCACCCGCTGCGGAGGACGGTGTTCTGCCTGCGATATCCACTGTTCACGTGTTTGCAGCCGGCCTGGACAGCAGGAGCGGGGGTGGACCGAGGGAGCCGTCTTTATAAGCGCGGCCCTGCTGACGGCCTTCAACATCCTGCTAGCTGCAAGGTGAGCGGCTGGGGCACCGGGTTGAGAAGGCAGGCTGCTTGCGGGGCGCCCCCTCGGGCAGGGCTTGAGTGACCGCGCCCTGTTTCAGCTGTGCAGGGCTCAGCCGTCCGCGAGGTAGAGGCGCAAGGCACTGGCAGCCGCAGTAGCAGCCCCGATGGCCGAGGTGGCCCTGCCGGCGGCGGTGCCGGCACAAACAGGCGGTGCGGCGGCGGAGCAGCCAGCGGCGCAGCAGCCGCCAGTGCAGCGCATGCTGTCCTCTCAGCGGCCGCCGCCATCCCCTTTTGAGGATGTGCCCGCAGCAGACCTAGCAGCGCGGCCGCCGCTGCCGCCCGGTACGGTGGCGGTGCCGTCGAGTGCGGACGCGGCGGCCGATGCAGCGGATCGGCGCAGCCCTCGCAACATGATCAAACCGTCCAAGTCGGCGCTGAAAATTAGCGGCGACGGCGGCGCTCCCGCAGCAGTGCAGCAGCCGCCGGCCAACCGAGCGCTGTCGTGGGCTGACACGCATGGCAAGGTGCGACCCCCGGCTGGCTGTTTGTGTACTGGCTCTTGGTCCCTGTGGTCCGGCTGGTGCCACTGTGCAGACATCTTGCTGCCACGCCACCGGCTGCTGCTGATGTTGCACGCCCCATTGTCAGTGTTCGGTAGTATGGCTGGCTGCCCAACTGCGGTGGCAGAGAATCAGCGGCTGCCGGCCTTGTGCTGAGGCCCACATGCATTCTGCAAGGTTCCTAACCTGGCCTGAATCGGCTGTGTACCACACACTCAGGCTCACTTCCTCTTGCCTGTGTTTTCTTTTCTGCAGGAAATCCATCACGTACAGGAGTACCAGCCCTCAGATCATGGCAGCGAGAGCTTTGTGCACCGCACCTTTGGCTGCAACTGCTGCATTCAGTAACCAGCTGGGGCCACACCCTTGCCGGCTGCCAACACGGCCCCCAGCACTGCCGCGGTGCAGCCGGCCCATGGCCCCCTGCAGGCCCCGCTGCTGGTTGCACATTGACCCCAGCTTGCATGCTGGTAAGAAACCTGCTGCCTTGGCACCCGCTGGTGCGCTGTTGCACCCCCCACCCCCTGCCTTGCGTGCATTGCCCCCAAATTTTCCTCGGTATGCAGGCAATACCGCCCCTATTGGCCCCGCCACTTTCCTCAGCCGTCCATGCCCAACTGCTTGCTGCCTCATCTGAGGCTGTAATGATAACGCAGCACACAAGGACCAGCAGCAGAGAAGGCAGCCGTGCAAGCGGGGAGGACACTGCCGAACGGTTTACTCAAACTGGTGCCTGGCGATGCTGAATCTGCTTTCAAGGGAAGCACTGCTTTTACACAAAGCCGCAGCTGTGCACGTGGGGCCTGTGTCACGTGTTGGCAGGGGAAAAGCAGAGCACGGAAAACTTGGGAGTGCGCAGCAGGTAGCACGCACAATTGGAAACAGGGCGAAGCGGGGCAAAATGGCACGCGGCGTGGGGGGGTGCCAACGGCCAGCAAATGGCAACCGAAAAGGGCGGCAGGTTGGGAAGGGGGGTTCCAGACGATCAGAGCTTCGCGGCTGAGGGGAAGAATCAGGGGCGGATGGGAAACAAAACTTGGGTTTTTGAAGAGGTAGGGTGGGTACGGACAGGGCCATGGAACAGCGCACACATGCAAGGGGGTATCAATGGGGTGGGGTGGGGNCANTTTCCTGGGCGGGCGAGGGTGCCTACGAAAGAAAGGGCGACAATCATGCAACGGTGCTGGTGCCAAGTTGGCCGGGACGAAAGGGAGGGACAGGGTAGGAGCGTTTGGGCCGCCAGGTCGGGCGTACTGTAATGTACACGAGGAATGAATGGGTGCCAGCACAGAGGGGAGGGGGTCTGGCACATTGGCAGCACGTTGGCGCAGCATGCTCGGCACAAGCGGCACAATTAATGCAAGAGGGAACGGGCATTTGAGAGAGGGCGGGCTCTGTAAGCACGCACTGTTGGTACATGGTGGGCGTTCTCAATAGCGCCGCATTTGCGGCGGTGCTGTTGTGGGGCAGCAAACTGCCTATGTGGCTGGTGGGATGCCTTGCGCTGCTGCCTCACAGTCAGCAGCTGCAGCTGCGAACATGCAGCAGTGTAGGTGCAGTGCCCGCTGGCTGTGCTGCGGCAGCACGGCACTGCTGCCCGTTCACAGGTTGGTGGGCAGAGCCAGGGCCGACTTGCAGTAGTCGTACAGCGTGAAGCCAATGGCCGTGGAGGGCACCACCTGCAGATGAGCAAAGGGGGAGCCAGTGGCAGACTTGTGGGTCAGCGCTGACTTGCAGAAGCCATTGAGCAGAAGACATTGGCCGTGGACGGCACCACCTGCAAAAGGGCGTTGAGAGGTGAGGGGCGCCATTCAAGCCAGCCCTGGCGACCATTGCCCACGCCTGCAGGTACCACCGAGCACACCACCAACTTGCAACAGACGGCACCAATTAGCTGAGGCCATCACCCAGCAAGTAGCAGCCTTCTAACCCACCTTCATGTAGTTGGTGGACAGTCAAGTGCTTGCTCCCCCAGATACTCCTAATTCAACACGACGTGCTGATTCACATATACCTAGCCCCCGCACCCTCACCTTCATGTAGTTGATGGACAGTCCGGCGTACAGGCAGCGCCAGCCGTGCGTGCGTGCCAGCAGCGCCAGCGCCTGAGGCGCCGACCGCAGGCTCAGCGGCGGCGTGCCCGCCGACAGCTGGGCGGTGGGCGAGGAGGCGGCGGCTTCGGCCAGGCGCAAGCCCTCCACCTGCGTGGGCAATGAGGAGCACGGGGTTTGAGCAAGGGTCAATAAGCAGCACACTAGACCAGGTAGGCCACGAGGCGGCTGCTTCGGCAAGGCGCAGACCCTCCACCTGGGAATATGGGAAGGGGCAGAGTTCGAGCAGTGAAGGAGGGTTGTGGGCCCTGGGAAGCATGGCTGAACAAAGGCGAGGCTGCAGGCTGAGGCTGGGCTGGCCAGCTGCCTACTCAAGATCCAGGGCAGTGGGGCAGGCTCCCTTCCCCCGCCTCCCTTCCCCTGCCTCCCTTCCGCTGTCCCTGCTGCCCACCTGCATCTGGCGGCGCACAACATCCAGGGGGTAGGTGGCGGTCTGGGCCACCAGGCCCGCCACAGCGCCAAAGCTGAGCATGACCGGCACCGGCAGGCGCGGCTTGCCGTCCACACCCGTGCGCGTGAGCTGCAGGAGGGTACCAGGGCGGGTGGGCGGCGGATGGCAGAGGTGTGGAGGAAGGTGGCAGTCGAGCAGCAGGCTGAGCGACCAAGGCTGCAACACCCTGCGCAACCTGGGCTGCCCAACAGGCCGCACAACCGGCTGTTTGGGCTGGGCGGTGGGAGCAGCGCGCACCTCTCGGGGGCGGGTGTGGTGGTACCACTGCTTCAGGTGCTGGTAGGTGAAAAACTTGAGGCCCGCGTACGGCAGGATGCTGCAGCGGGATGGGGAGGGGCGCAGGGGAAGGTTGTGGTAAGGCATCGATGAGGCCCCAAAGCAGCTGGGTGCAGTCCCGGTAGCGCCATCAGGATCAAATGCACGTCCAGCATCCTGCGCATGCCCCTACACCCTGCTAAACTTGGCTGCCAGCATGCAGGCCAGCTTGCTGTGCGAAAAAAGCCCTCCTCACCCATACAGCGAGGCGCCCACTCCATGGTACAGCCCTCGCACGCCCTCGTTGCGCAGCGTGCTCAGCAGGATGCTGCGGATGCTGTGGTGGGGCTGGTGCCGCGGCAGGCCCAGCGCCAGCGAATGCAGCGGGCGCGCGCCAGCCGCCGCCTGCCCCTGCACCCTGCTGCTGCAGCTGCCGGAGCTGATGCTGCTGGTCGGCAGCGGCAGGCCAGCTGCCAGGCGGGCCGSGGCGCTGCTCAARCCGTTGCGTCCCGCCACACATGCGCCGCTGCTGCACCCGCGGCTGCTGGACAGCAGCAGCCCCGCGCCAGAGTAGCGGGCAACATAGGGCGGCCGCGCCGCAAGCCCGCTGCTGTTGACGCCGCCGCCGCCGCCGCTGCCGCTGTGCGCTGCTGCAGCCAGGGCAGCATGGAACGCAGCCAGTGGCGAGCGCGCCGCTGCGCCCTGCGCCTGAGTTGCTGCCGCTGCTGCAGCCGCACGGCTGCTGCTGTTGCTGGCCGCTCCACCGGCTTCAGTCATAAAGGCCAGACGGGTGCGCACTAGGTCCAATGGATAGGTCAGCACCACCGCTGTGCCGCCTGCTGCAGAGCCGGCAAGCAGGTCGAGCGCAGGCGGCACGCGGTGCTCCTGCATGGGCAGCAGGTATCGGGAGCGCGAATTAGAGCCGATGTTTCATGGCAGCCGCAGTTCGGCATGACTGTGAACCCACGTGCCATTCATGCTGCATTCATGTCTTTCCACTGCCTTCGGCCAGCAAACGCAACCCATGGGCAGCATGCAGCAGCAAGCCGCCGTTCACGGCATGAAGGACCATTGCAACCCTGCTCCCATCCGCACCTGGGCCCCCAGCACCTCCGCCGCCACCAGCAGGCGCCGATAGTGCTCATAGCACCAAAAGTGCACCGCGGCATACGGCACGATCCTTAGCACCGAGGCGCCGTTGCCACGGAACAGGCCGGGCAGGCCCTCTGTGCTGTATATGCCGCGCAGCGTGGGTCCCAGCGATGCACCTTGCAGCTTGCCGGTCTGCAGGCGGCAGGGTGGGCGGGGGATGGCGCTCGAGAAGACAGTGAAGGTTTTCCAGCAGCATGGCAGCAGTAGGCGGGCAGTGGCCAGATGTGGGCGAGCACACGAGCTGGAGCTTGTGCAGCGTGGGGAGCCGGGCGGACGGTTTCCATGCTGCACTGCCATGCAGGCAACGCCACACAACATACCAGCCACCGCCATGGGCGATCGGCTGCACCGTGGCCGCACCTGGAACAGGATTTTGGCGCGCTCTAGAGGCGCGACAGCTGTCTTGGCTGCGCCGCCCGCCACACCGCCCGCAATCAGTTCCTGCGGCAGGGACGGAGCATGCAAATTGGCGCGGCAAGTGAGCGCCTTGCAACTGCTGTTCCAAGCTGCAACAGCCCCCAGCTTGGAGCCCTGGGCCTTAGGGTTGTGGATCTGCCAGCCGGTAGGGTTTGGGGGCTTGCCAGGCTGGAGGGCGCCCATTCTGGCCTCCCGGCGCCGCCGCTGCAGCCGTGGAGCACCTGGGCGGCAGCGAGCGGCAGTTGCGAGGGCAGCGGGCCCACTGCTGCGCTGCTCAGCCCACTACTAATCAATCCCAAGGGGCGTGTTACCTTGGCGGGCACCGGCAGCGCTCGCAGGGTGTCCCAGAAGGCGCCGCTGGGCAGCACGGGCACCTCGACGCCATGCTGCCGCAGCATTGCGGCCACAGGCCGCTGCTGGGGTCGGTGGGTGGCCGCCGGCGAGCTAGGGCGCGCTCCGCAAGGCAGGGAACAAGGGCTCTGGCAGCACGGGGCGCAATTCCCCGTTGTTTGGCGGGTTGCGAGAGGTGCACAGGAGCCTGTGATGCAGGGGGAGTGCTTGCTAACGCTTGCGAGCGGCATTCCTAAGGCCCCGTCCTGCGTGGCGCCAGCTAGGACTGCACGGCAAACCAAGTGGCGATCGGGGACTGTAACTATCGTCCTGACATGCACAATAATTGGTGTGTGAGCGCGGGGAGGTCTCGGCAGGTCAGAGCCCTAGCAACCCATGTTTGCGAGCTTCCAGGCGGCCCTGGCTGCAGCCAAGCACGTCGTGATACTGACAGGTGCAATGGAATTCATGCCGCCACCTGATCGCAATGGCGACGGCTCTGCAGGCACCACCCTTGTGCGCCGCTGCTACCGCTCCTTGCCGCCGCCGCCATTGCTCCGCCGCGAGCAAGCAGACACAATTCTTCCGCTGCTATGCTGATCCACCCAGGCGCGGGCGTGAGCGCGGAGAGCGGCATCCCCACGTTTCGGGGCGCGCAGGGCCTGTGGCGCAGCTTCGACCCCATGGCGCTGGGTGAGGTGGTGGGGAGGCAGAGAACGGGCAGGGGCAGTGCTGATTTCCCGAGTGGCATGCAAATGCGGCATGTGCCCAGCTCGAGCTGCTCCTTTGCAGGCGAGCAGGCAAAGCTTCCTAGGATGTCTGTGTGTGAATGTCCACGAGTTGCAGCAGAATGCACTGACTAGCTTTCATGTGCCGGTCAGTGCTTGCCAACCTCCCCTACGCCTGCCACTCATCAGCGCTGCCTGCCTCGCCTCTCGACAGCCACGCCGCAGGCCTTTGTACGCAACCCCGGCCTGGTGTGGGAGTTTTACAGCTGGCGGCGAGACGTGGCGGCGGCTTGCGCGCCCAACCGCGCGCACTATGCCATTGCAGCGCTAGAGCGGCAGTTGCGGCAGCAGGGGCGGCGGCTGACGCTGATCACCCAGAATGTGGATCGATTCCACCAGCAGGCGGGCAGCCAGGGCGTGATTGAGCTGCATGGAAGGTGAGAGGGGTTTTCATGGATGCCATGCTGTCGGGGGCGTTGGGAGTGTGCCAGCTGGCTTTGCAGCTGGCTCAGCGATGCTCTGGTCTGCCACTGGAAACTGCCTACCAGGCTCGAAAAGCTCGAACGCTCCACTTTGTCCTCCCATCCTGCAACACGCAAACATCCACCCAAACACGGCATGCATCCTCATGCTTCCAATGCAGCATCTGGGATGTCTGTGTGGCGGGGCGCGGCGGCCGGAAGGCCGGCCCCTGCTGGGAGGACCGGCGGCAGCCGCTGTGCGCGGGCCTGGCAGGACGGGGTGCACCTGATGCCCACAACGCTCCAGACATACCAGAACAGGACCTACCGCAGGATGAGCAGGGCCGTCTGCTGCGCCCAGGAGTGGTGTGGTTCAACGAAGCGCTAGATCCATCAGTGCTGCAGGCAGCTGAGGCGGCCACTACCTCATGCGACCTCTTTATCACGGCCGGCACTTCGGCGGTCGTGTACCCCGCAGCAGGTGGGCGCCCATTTCGCTGGTGTGGCGCAGGCAGTGCAGTACTGCGGTGCAGACAGAGGGGGCTGTGGGTCAACCCTGGTGGGTCCGTTGGTCGGCTGCTGCTGGGCAGCGCCTGCGGTGCAGATTGTCGACATGCTCAGGCAATTGCAGTCTTGTGTGCTCACTCCCCGCTCAGCTGCATCCCACTGCACTGCAGGCTTTGCACAGATGGCAGCAGCACAAGGGGCGGCCGTGGCTGAGTTCAATCTTGAGGCCACGGATGCAACTGGGCTGTGCCAGGTGTGGCATGCAAGGGTTGGCAGCAGGGTGTGCGCCTCCTTTTTCCGGTGCTAAACAGCCAGTGCACGCTGCCTGGGCGTCACATGTGGCAAGATTGCTGCTGTGCCCCTGCCATGCTCAGATGGACAACCTGCTCAGCGCAATGCGCGCCCTGCCCTGCATGGCATCCTCCCCCTGCAGTTTGCGTTCCAAGGCGTGGCGGGCGAGCTGCTGCCAAAGGCGTTTGGTGTGGAAGCTGATGTGGAGCAGCTGATTGCGCAAGCAGCCGGCGGGCAGAGCGGATGAAGGGCAGCTTGCTGATGCTGAGGTGGAGTGCGGCTGCCTGTGGGTCACACGGCATGCGGCCACTGATGTCAGAAGCAAGCATATCTCGTTACCGCTGCGCTTGCATTTGCAAAGCCTGAGCCTGATTTGGTAAGTGTTGGTCGCTACTGTACATCTCAAGAGCTCAGCTGTTCAGTGTACGTTGAAGCGCAGAGATGGGGGAACCACATCGAAAGAAGGCGGGTTAACTCAGAAGATTGTGCATGAGAAGTGCTTTCATGACTTGCGTGCCGCAGTATATGAGCATGTGGTGTGCTCAGCACCGAGCACACCATAACGTGCGTAGCATTCTTGGGTACAATGCCATTGGTCAGCGCCCAAAGTGCTGCGCATGCCCTCATTGCGCCTGCGCTGCCTTGTGCTGGTGAGTGCTGTTAACGCCGGACTGTCTCAATGTCATCTTAGCGCCACGTCCCAAAGCCGGCGCCCATCATCTGGAAGCCGGCGATTGAACCCTGCACAAAACAGTCGCCAAATTCAGAAGTGACTAAGTGAAAGGCAGGTTAGAACACTCAAACTTGCAACAAGCGGTATTCAGTGCTGCACCGGATTCAGTGTCCAACTTGGTGCCAGCCGTGCACTTGCCGCCTGTTACCGCCCAGTCTCACCTCCACCAGCTGGCTCACAACCTCTGCAGCCCTGCCGCCCACGGCTCGGAACCCTGCTGCCTCCAGCGCCGCCTCCGCTGCTGCCTGCCGCTCCTCTGCCGGTGTGCCTGCCGGCACAGTAATGCGCCAGGCCTGCGCCCCAGCCAGGTCACCCCCAACGTACTGCAGCACTCGCTCGCGGCCGCGGTCGTTGGCCACTTCCGCCCCCAGCTGCTGCAGGGTGCGCAGTGCCCGCTGCAGCCTGTCCAGCGATCCTGAGTTTGCCAAAGCTGGGGCCTGCACCAATTTTAGTGCCGCTGACCGCCAGTCACTGCTGTGCAGCTGCTCCGCAATGGCTGCAGCTGCCTCAGCTCGGTGAGGGTAGCATGCTGCGTCCTGGGCCAGGCGCAGCAGCTGGCTGTTATACAGCCCTGCCGTGCTGAGGCCGGCAACGATGCGCCGCACCACGGGCGTGTCGCGCAGCCCTAACAGGCTGTGGTCTGCGAGCGCGGCCTCCGCCGCTGCTGGCCAGCTGCCCAGCAGAGTCCGCAGCATGTCCAGGCTGGCGACTGCCACATGCAGGTTCCCCCTGCTATGCTGCTGAGCCGCCGTGACAAGCGCCAGCCGTAGTTCTGGCTCCAAGCCTGTCTGCGCCAGCTGCTGGCAGGCACCCTGCAGCTCTGGTGAGCCTTGGTCGGCCAGCTGCAGCAGGCGTAGCTGCTCTGCTGCGGCATCGGCAGCTGCCCGCCAGTTGCCACTAAACAGAGTGTGCAGAGCTGCCATGCTGGGAGCAAACGCCCGCGGGCTGGCACGGCCTTCAGGAGCAGCCACAATGGCACCAAAAAGCTCCAGCTGCTGTGCAGGCACATTTGCTTCTGCCAGGTGGCGTAGAACCTCCAAACAAGCTGGCTCTGTTGCAGCGGCACCGAAGCACAGCCACAGGATTGCCGCCACGTGGGGCTGCAGCCCTGCACCCTCCAGGGCTTGCAGGGCAGCCTGCCAATCACCTGTGCTGGGGGCTGCCCAGTGTGTGCAATTCTGCTTGGTGAATGCTGCAAGCTGCTCGCCCTCCATGCCACGCTCCCTGCAGCAAAAGGGCAGCCAGGAGAGTATGGGTTAGAGCGGTGAGCACTTTGAGGAAGCAGGTGGCGCATGGAGCAGCATACACCCATTCATCTTGCTGCTATCCATAGCACTACCTACATACACATGCGCCTGCTCACCTCAGCATGCCGGCCACAGCCTCGATGTGCTGCCCAGTGGTGCGCAGCAGGGCCAGTCTGCCCGCCTGCTCCTTTTGCATTCCCGTCTGAGGCGCAGCACACAGTACCAACGTGCCGCTGGCTGTGACATTTGGCAGGGTGCTAGCCGTGGGCTGTGCCTGTTGCAGTCCCAGTCCCAGCAGTGCTGCGGCTGCCTGCTGCTGGCTCCAACCCATGCCGCTGTGCAGGGCGCTGAGCACCGCCTGCAGCTCTGCTCCATCTGCCTCGCAAAACACATCTGCCAGTGCGCTCTGGCTGATAAGATCCATCACTTCTGTCTTGTATTCAGCAGACACGCTTGTGCTGGAAGTCGCAGCTGCGCACAGCTCACCAAGTGCAGCGCAGCTGGCTGCAACTGCAGCGTCGCTGCGCTGGGCAAGTGCTGCCCGAGCCGCAGCGT
>JADXDR010000183.1:33292-65538 GCA_025026875.1 Chlorella ohadii
CGGCAGGGCCCCGCAGCGCCGTGTGCTCCCGGCAGCGCCCCGCCCGCACCCACAGTTTTGAGTAGAGTGCGCGGCGGCGGCCACCACTCGCACGCCTCGCACGCTGCGCCGGCGCGCCTGGTGGATGGCGCGGTGTGCAGGCAGGGGCGGCCTCGACGCGCACAGGGCGCGGGTGGAGCAGGCGACGAGGTTCGCCATCCCAGTCGGGCAGTGCCTGCCGAACTACCAACGGCTGCCAACGTTAGCAGGCAAGGCGCAGGAGCAACGCTGTCAACCTTGTGTCCGCAGAGAAGGCCGCACGATGGCCTGCATGTGCTGCCAAGCTGGCGGGCGGCAGCATCCGCCGCAGGTGCCGCAGCGACAGACTGTGGCACGCTCAAATGAGTCTGTTCCGCCGCCCATTAATGGACGCAGCCGGCCCTGGCCTGGCGACTGCTATCTCCATCTGTGCACGGCCAGCATCGGCGTGTTATTGATATAGTTGAGAAGGACAACAGCGTGACAAGAACCAGGCAGGGCAACTGAGATTCAGGGAGGGATCTCAAAGCTGCCTCAAAGATTGAGGGGTGCGGTGCATGCCCCTCTGCACCAGTGACCTTTTGGGCTGTTCCTAGCACAGCATTTGAGCCAGGCTGCTCGCAGGCGGCCTACTAGTAAAACAGCACATCGAGTTCGCCATCACGCATGTCCACCCGGAAACCATAGATTGTGTCCTGCACAACAACATTGTGAAAGGTTGTGAGCGGCTGGGTGAGCCTGCGCTGCACTGGCTGCACTTCTCAAGCGCTGAGGCAGGTAAAAAGCTAGTTTGGCGTTTTCATTGTGAAAGCCTTCAGTCATCAAAGCTCAATCAACTCTAACACCCAGTCTCACCTCCGCCAGCTGGCTCACAACCTCTGCAGCCCTGCCCCCCACGGCCCTAAAACCCTCCGCCTCCAGCGCCGCCTCCACCGCTGCGCGCCGCTCGGCTGCCGGGGTGCCATGGGGCACAGTGATGTACCACATTCCCATCTCAGCTCGGCGGTCTACGAACTGCAGCATGCGCTCACGGCCGTGCTCATTTGCTACCTCCAACCCCAGCTGCTGCAGGGGTTGGAGTGTTCGCCACAGCCTGTCCAGCGATGCTGAGCTGGCCTGCAGCCATGCCAGCGCCGCTGCCCGCCAGTCTCCGCCGTGTTGCTGCTCAGCAAAGGCTACAAATGCGTCTTCCTGGGTATAAGGCAGAGCCTTGACCAGCTCAAGGAGCTGATTTTGCTCCAGCCCTGCCGTGCTGAGGCCAGCAACAATGCGCCGTGCCGCAGCCGTACTGGGCAGGTCCAACAGTCTGAAGTCTGCAACTCCAGCTTCTGCCACTGCCTGCCAGCTGCCCAGCAGCGTGTGCAACATGGTCAGGCTCGGCTCTAGCGCATCCCACCTCGACTTGCCAAGCTTGAGAGCCTCCTCAACAATCGCCAGCCGTGTGCCTGGCTCCAGGCCTGTCTGTGCCAGCTGCTGGCAGGCAGCCAGAAGCACCCCAGCCCACCGCTCGTTCTGCAGCTGCTTCTCGGCTACTATGCGCTTTGCATCCTCGAGGAGCTCCAGATCTGCCCACGAGAGGTCGAGGAGCCACCTATTTCTCAATTTGAAGTCAATCTGCTCCTGGTCGTGTGCTATTCTCTCTGCTGTCCAGGGCTGGCTGGCCAGCTGCAGCAGGCGGGGCCGCTCCGCTGCAGCATTGGCAGCTGCCCGCCAGTCGCCGCCCAGCAGAGCGTGCAGGGCCGTCATGCTGCCGGCAAAGTGCATTGGACTTGTGCTGCTTTCAGGAGCAGCCACAATGGCACCGAAAAGCTCCAGCTGCTGCGCCGGCACACCTGCCTCTGCCAATTGGTGCAGCGTTTCCAAGTAGGCTGGCTCTGTTGCTTCGGGGCCAAAGCGCAGCCACAGCATGGCTGCAAGGTGGGGCGACAGCCCGGCGCGCTCCAGGGCTTGCAGGGAAGCCTGTGCATCGGCTGTGCTGGGTGCTGCCCAGTGCTTGCAGTGCAGCCGAGTGAGCTCCGTCAGCTGCTCACCCTCCACTCCACGCTCCCTGCAGCAAAGGGGCAGCCGAACAGGCACAAGTCAAATGTTAGACATGGCATGACGTAGACTGCAAATTATTGATGCTGCCGGCAAGGCAAGCTGCGCGCCTAACTTCTGGCACTCGCCTCAGCATGCTGGCCACAGCATGAACGTGCTCTCCAGTCGTGCGCAGCAGAGCGGCCCTGGCTACCAGCTCCCGGTCAGTAAGCGAGGGAGCCTCAATCCCATGTGGCGTATATCTGAACAATGCCATTGCCACACGTGTGGTACCAGCTGTTGTGTTTGCCAAGTCGCTATCTGTGGGCTGCACCTGTAGCAGGCGCAAGCCCAGCAGTAAAGCCGCCGCATACTGCTCACTCCACCCCATGCTGCTGTGCAGGGCGCTCAACACCGCCTGCAGCTCTGCTCCATCTGCCTCGCAAAACAGGTCTGCAAGTGCGTCCGGGCTGATTATTTCCAACACTGTGGCCTTGTCTTCAGCACTAATGGGGCTGCCGGCAGCAGCTGTGATCAGCACAGCAAGCGCTGCGCAGCTGGCTGCAACAGCAACGTCGCTGCGCTGCGCGAGCGCTGCCTGTGCCGCAACGGTGCACATAACATTCAGGCAGGAGGCTCGCCTGCGCTTGACACCTGCATATCAACCAAAGCAGAGGAAGGCTGGTCAGCTTTGCAAAGCAAGAGTCGAGCCGGTTGCAGGCGGGCGCCACTTGCAAATGAGCACATCTATCTTGGCTCACCCCTGAGGAAAGCACGGACGCTGGCCAGCTTGGGTGCCAATGCCTGGGGCTGTAAAGACGCGACGTTTTGCTGGGTTGACGGGGTCTGTTTCAGCAAATCGAAGGCAGCCGGCCTCGTCATGCCAGCCATGAGCAGCTCCGCCGCCGTCGCCTCAATCTGTGCCGCGAACTTATCCATTGGACTCCACTGCCCATTCCGCGCCAGTGCATACGGGAAACCCTGCACCTTTTCCCGCGCACGCTGCTGGCGGGCCAACTCGCGAGCTGAGGTTGGGCGTGAGCTGCTGCCGGCGGCGCTGTCGACATCGCCGCCGCCTGCTGCCGGCGACGCGCGGGCGGCGGCGGCGGCGGACAACACGCGCACGCCTCGCACGCAGCGCGGGCGCGCCTGGAAGGAGGCGCTTTGCACAGGGAGGAGCGGCCTCGACGCGCAGAAGCCGAGGGTGGCGCAGGCGGTCATGGTGGCTCAGTGGGCAAAGTCTGCTGGACTTCCAACGGCTGGCAATGCTGGCTGAGGGCGTACAAGCAACTGCTCTTGACCTCGCTAGCTGCTGCAAAGAGTGCTTGGACGGGCTGCTCATGCCGCCCCCGTGGCGCATGCCCCTCCGACCGAGGGAATAACTTTCATCCTGAACTGCATTTGCATGGCCTGGTGGCTCCTGTTGTTTGGGCTGCCTTGAGGTTTGTATCATTATTGGAGGGCGTGCAGGGCAATGCATACGCCATCTTATCCGCCGCTGGCTGCATATGGGTCCCAAACTGGGCAGGCTCCAGCACGCCTGCGGCGCACGTGCCCTAACAGTGTGACTTGCTGAGTTACAAGCCTGCAAAGGCAGGCGCATAGCAGCTCCCAGGGGCAGTAGTGGAGATTGATAGTGGCGGTGTAAAAAGGGCAGAGCAGAGGGCAGGTAGGAACAAATACAGCTAAGAAGTACAGAGCCCTGAGGCGGCCGAGTCGCGTCACGTTGAGAAAGCGTCAGAAGGTCAGATGGCATGCCCGGTGTGGGAAAGCACAGCGTACAGGCAGCTGTGCGGGCAGCGCTCCAAGCGACAGAAGTCGCTGCTCACTACTGTGCATAGCGCTCGTTCACCATCACTTCCTGGAAGTCCTTCAGGAAGGAGGTGCTGCTCTGCACGCTGGTGCCGCCCAGCAGCAGGCGCACGCCCGCCGACCAGCCCTCTCCTCGCTCCCCCGCTGCATTCAGCTCCGCCACCGCCTTTGCTTCCTCGTATGTTGTGCCGCCAATGACAAAGGCCACCACCAGGCGGGGCGGCTGCGCAGCAGGAGGGGCAGGCATGAGGTGGGATGCAGAGAGAAGTCAGGTAGCATGCATCTCAGGCAGGCACGGCGGCAGCAACCGACCTGCGCCTTCCACCCAAACAATACCTGCCAACTGCCGCCACCACCGCCATCAACAACACGTCTGCCACCCACGTTCGGTGCCTGTGAGCTGGCGTTGCGCTCTGCCCTAGGACAGCCCAGCTTTGCCAACTCTTCCCCTCCTTCCCATTGCAGCACCCGCCGCACCCTTCAGTGCGCACGGCCCCACCATCCCGCCCACCTTGGGCGCTTGTGGGCTGGCGTTGCGCTCCGCCCGCGGGTAGTCCAGCTCCGGCAGGCGGCCCCGCACCAGTCGCTCCAGCAGGCCCACCAGCGGCGGGCTGTGCTGCGTGTACACGTTCTCCACGCCCTGCAGGGTTTGAGTTGAGTGAACTAGGCCATGATCATCATCTGGTGCGTAGTTGTTGCTGTTACAGCTGTGCTGCGTGTACACGTTCTCCACGCCCTGCAAGAATTCAGACGTGACAGTGCGGCCATCAGCATTGCAGGCGAGAGCGGCGACAGGCTACTTGGCAATGCAGCAGACATGGCTGGAGCATACTGTTACAAACAAGTGTGCAGTTATGCCACCAGTTCGCCGCCGCAGCGCCCCGCCCCGCCCGCCCCGCCCACCTTGAGGTGCTGCTTGGCCAGCGAGGCGAAGCGGCTGCTCATGGAGCGGTCGGAGAAGAGGTCGCCCACGCGCGCCTCCGCACGGCACGCCTTGAGCACGTAGCGCAGCAGGGCCAGGCGGTGGGCATCCACGCCCTGAGGGGGGCAGCGTGAGTGCAGGGCGAAGGGGCATCAGTAGGAAGGCGGCGAAGGCATTTGCATTGCAGGCTGCCCATCAACGCAGGCTGCTGACGCATGCCCAAACAACCTGGTGGTGCAGCAGGCCGATAGCGGGGCAAGCCCTCCGGCAAACACGACCCAAAGGTAGAACAATTTGCCGAAATGCAACACATCGCACACCACAGCACAGCACACAGCGCAGCGCACCTGCTCCGTCAGCGTGCGCAGCAGCGCCGCCAGCTGCACCTGGCCGTCGCGTTCGTAGCGCAGGCCAAACAGGAGCGTGAGGCGCAGGCGGTCTGCTTCGTCCACCGCCAGGTTGCCCACCAGCGCCTGTACTGCCTCATAGTGGGCGGCCAGCGAGGGCGTCTGGCACACCACGTCCTGCTCCACCTGCGGAAATGAAATGAAGCAGGGAGGCAAGCAAGGGGGCGCTCAGCAGGCTTGCAAGCGGGCGGGAGGCATGTGCCGCCGGCCCATCTGGTAAGCCCTCCTAAGCCTTCCAGCCCAGGCTCACCCCTGACAGGGACATCAGCCCGCGCCGCTCCACCGCATGGCTCAGCTCGCTCATCAATGTGACGTGCTTGTAGGTGACGCCCTGCAGCAGGCAATAGAGGGTGTGGCGCGCAGATGCGTCACGTCATGCAATTGAGCAGGTGGCAGCGAATCTGCGTTGCACAACAGCAGGACAGGACAGGACATCTCCAGCATCGGCCAGCTACGCAGCAGGGCACTGAGGCCCCTGCTGCACCATCAACAGCTATGATCAAGCATCAACAAGCATCAGCTCGCCTGCTGGTGGCTGTAGTCGGGCAGGTTCTCGATGAACGAGGCCATCTGCTCGATGGTCTGGAACTCGCGCGCGCTGTGCCGCTCGCTGGAGAGGCAAGTTGAGATGGCCGGGTGAGTTTTCTCCAGAAGCAGAGGAAGTGATGAATATGCCTGCACCCAACCATAGGCCTCCAGATGCCCTTCCGCCCTGCCTGCATCTCCATGTCTCAACCGCAAGTCTCCCANCCCCCACCTGCCGGCAGCATCCACCAGCCCCTTCACCGCCATGCCCAGGTCTCCAAAATTGGAGTACCTGCAAGGATGTTGCAGCAAAGTTGGGCTTGTTGTTAGGACCAACTCAGCATTGCCCATCATGCCTTGCACCCGAGCAGCATCGCCCAGCACGCCTGGCATCCGAAACCCAAAGCCAGCGCAGGCAAGGCACGAGCAGGGCCGCACATGTTGGTTTTGAAGAAGGGGTCCTGGTGCGCCGACAGCACCGCCTCGGCAAACTCGGGCTTGATGCCCGGCACCTGCGGGGGGCGCATCCAAAGCAGTGCAGGAGACAACGTGTGACAGGGGTATTGACTGCGCTCGGGCGGCGTTCTGTTGTGCTGTTCAGTTGGCAACAACGAAATGCCCCTTGGGCCTCATTCGCAGCACCCAAGCTGTCCTGCCAAAGGCAGCAGCCCCACCTTGTGCAGGTCCACCCGGTTAAAGTTGATGCCAATGATTTCGTGCACCATGGCCTGCATGGAAGCACAGCAAAGGACAGCTGCTCAGAGTGGCAGCTAGTGCAGCACATCAGCTCCTGCCGCCTGTCTACGGCAGGCCGCACATGCCTAGCAATGGAGGTGCTGGAAGCGACACACTGCGCCAACTCGCTGTGCAGGCTAGCCTGAGTTGACTGGTTGCCCAACACATCTCCCCAGCCCACCTGATACGTCCATTGGCTGAGCAGTGGCGTGACCGGGTCGTCTTGCCGGTCCAGAATCAGCAGCACCGGGGCGCCCTCGCCGCCGCCGCGGCTGGAAGAGCACAGATGCAAGGGGGGCGGGAGTTGAGGCGGGTGCAGCGGGTGCAGCGGGAGCCGCTGTGCTGCTGGCAGGGTGACAGGCACGGTGGAAGGGCGGCAGCAGAGGCATGCAGGGTGTGAAACCGTCCAGACAAGCAACAGTCAAGTGTAGCCAGTACCCACCTGCCAAAGTCAAACAGCTCCCGCTCCTCGATGGCCGTCAGGTGGTGCAGCGACTGCGCAAAGCGCTCGCAGATCTCGGAGCCGCGCTGGTAGCTGCGCACAGCAGTGGGCAAGACGCGGGTGTGGGAGGGGCGCCGGCAAATAGCCAGACTCAACATGGCAAAACAACTGCCCCACAAGCCAGCATGCCGCCAGCCAGAGCTTGGGGCACCCTCCCGTCCTCCCCCTCCTGCCAACCAGCGGCCACTGCGCCAGCAGCCTGCTGGCCGCTGCAAAGCAAATGCCTTACCGTACGAGGAAGCGGCGGCGCAGCGACAGCATGAGGGCGGCCACGCCCTCGGTCATGCGCGCAATGGCGTCGCTGCTGTTGCCAAAGTCCCAGGCAAAGGGCTGCAGCGCGAGGTGGGGGCGGGGCAGCGGCACCAGGAAGTGGTGTCCCTCCAGCGCCACCCAGTCACCAAAGTACTCCTGGACCTGCGGCATGAACGAGTGCGCAAGGCAGAACGGCCGCAATGTTGCAGGCACATGTGGCGGCGCAAGCTTTGCAGGCAGCGACAGGAAATTGCACGCGCAAGCACCAATGAAGAGCAGCAGCAACAGCGGCAGCAATGCACCATCTCGGAAGCAGGCCACAGCGCGGCCTCCCCATCAGTGGCAACACCATTCGACTGCCGCTGCGAGTGCTGCCACAAAGGCGCACCTGGTGCACCTGCTCCCTCACATCCATCTCTGCCAAGTCCTGCAGCCGCATGTCCTCCACCCGGTTGGTGAAGACTGCAGGGGCGGCCAGGCAGCGCACAGTGCTAGGTCATGGGCAGGCAGGCGGGAGAGTGGCACGCGTGCGTGTTAATTGCTGAGCATTGCGGGAGGCTGCATGCCAGGAGCATACGCCAACAGCAAGGTTGGGGCGGCGCCATGCGTGGCAGCTGCTGCCGCAGCCGCTAGCATGCAACAGCTCTTGTGCACCAGCCGTTTATCCACTCACACAGGTGGTACTCCCCAAAGCGCGGGTCGCGCAGCTCGCGGCGGATGCGCGCTATGTTCTCGCGCGTGGGCCGCAGGAAGCAGACCGCCTGCAGGTGGGTGCACGTGCGGTGCAAAGACATTTCGCAAGGAACACTGATGGCTGGCAGGGTGCAGAGAGATCCCATCAGGAGCAACAGCGGCAGCCAATTGACGCAGCAGGGCAGCACCAGGCAGGGGCGGCATGTAAAGCAGCACCTCGGCTGCCGCCAGCAGCTGCAGACGCAGCACACTGCGATCACTCCCACTGCTCCCTCGCCTTGAGGTGCAGCAGCTGGTCCCCTCGCTCCGCCTCCAATCGCTCCACCAGGTACACCTCGTGCTCCAGGATCTCGCTCTGGCTGAACACCGTGGAGACAACGCGCGTCGTCTCGGCGTCCAGCAGCAGGCACTTCATGCCGCCCACCTGGCGCGGGGGAGGGCAGAACACGGTTTGCATTGCCAGGGCCGTGTGAGCTACAGCTGTGCATACTGCAACAGTACAACTGGCTGGGGACAGGTGCCGCTGGGCAGGCACCCATGCCAGCAATGCCACCTCGCTGGCCGCCCAGCACCCACCTCACGCAGCATGCGCTCCAGGTATGAGCGCAGCACTGCCACCAGGTCCAGGCCTGCGGGCGGGCCGCCGCCGGGCGCCGCCATGGCGCCSGCGCGGGGCTAAGCAGGCAAGCGGGCGCCTGCAGGCAAGAGCGGCGGCGGCAGCGGCGGGTGGGCCTGGGGAGGAAGCAGGCGGGGCGGCGAGGTACTAGACGCCCCTCATCTCTTCAATGCACGCAGCCGTGACACCACGAGCAGCAGGCGACGCGCCAGGCTCACGCTGGAAACCGAGCCGGCGCGACGGCTGCGATCCACGCGCCGTGACTGGGCTAGCTCGTGTCAGGATCGCTTCACAGCCCGGAAACTGAGGCTGGAGGCTCCCCTACGTGCGGCCGCTGACCAACTAGGAGGTGTGCGCGTGGGCGCCTCTGCTGGTCGGTAGAAGCAAGCGGATGGCCAGGGCTTGCGATCAGTCCAGGTGGGCTCGCTCTTGGTGGCTCAGCCCCTCCGCATCTCCCATGAACTGCTCGTTTCGGGCGCTGGCTGATATTTTGCGATCGCCGCGCAAACAACTTGATCACAGCGACAAAGATCAAGCACTCACCTTAGCGTCTGCACCCACCAGCCGCCTGTCCTGCCCCAAGCTGCTCGAGGCGCTCGCCTGGGCAGCTTGCAGCGCCATGGTGCAAAGATGCGAGGCGCGCTGGAGCGCCAGCAGCGCCAGCAGCCGGCCTGCAGCCGCCGCGGTGCCGCTGGCGCCGCGGCGAGCGGCAGCTGCACCGTCGGGCGGGAGGCGCCAGGCGCAGCGATTCAGGCAGTGCTGTGCAGCGGCAGGCAGCTCTGGGCCAGCAGCTGATCCAGCCCCACAGCAGCCGCAGCAGCAAGCTGTCAAGCCGCCGCCGTCTTTTGCGCAGCCGCCACCGCCGCAGCCGCCACCACCGGCCTGGGCGCAGCCGCCACCACCGCGGCCTGCGACGCCGCAGTTTGCGCAGCCGCCGCCAGGCAGAACGAGCCACACTGCAGATTTGTGTGAGTATGCAACAGCAATAGCAGCCGGCAGCCGAGGACTGCCCTTGAGCTGCTCAGCTGGGCTTTGCCTCCCCGGCCTGCAGAAGCTGTTTGTAACGTGCAAGGTTGCAAGTGCATCCCCTTCGCCATCCCCCTGTGCTGCTGCCCCTTGCAGACTCCAGCGGATCTCACCCCATCCGCTCGTTTGGCTTTGCCTCTGGCTTTGGAGACAAGTATGACCTGGCGGAGCAGCTGGGCAGCGGCACCTTTGGCATCGTGCACGTCGCGGTGCACAAGGAGACGAGGGAGCGGTGAGCAAGCTTTTTGGGGCCTGCCTGCTGCACCATCAATTTGTTAGGAACAGCAGAAATGCATCAGCAGGCGGCTGTGCACAAGGAGACGGGGAAGCGGTAAGCTTCTGTGGCCTGCAGGCATTCCTTGTTACATGCCACTACTAGCGTGGCCGTGCACAAGGAGACTGGGGAGCGGTGAGCTGGCGAGGTAGGCCTGGAGGCACATCACATGAGCAGCTGCTTCACACGGGCTGCTGTCCAGGTGGCTGTGAATGGGAGCCTGGCTGGCTCTGTGCTACCTTCAGCAGCAGTTCGTGTTCACAAGTTTTGCGTTGCATGAAGCACCCCTCTCCCGCACCCCTTCTCTCGCACCCCACAGGTTTGCCGTGAAGAGCATGCCCAAGCGGTTTGCGGGGGACGGCACGCTAGAGTCCTACTATGTGCGGCGCGTGCGCAATGAGGTCGACATCTGCAACCACCTGGGCAGGTGCGGGCACTTCGGTACAAGCACTCATGCAAGTGTGCCGCTCAGCTGGGAAGGCGGTCTGGTGTGCTGTTGGGCACCGGGCTTGGGCACTTGCAAATGGGCTGGCACTCCAGCTGACTGCTTCCGCAGGAGCTAATGGTGCGCTTCTTGTGCAGGTCGCTCAATGTGTGCTACCTGTACGAAGTGTTTGAGGATGACACGTGCGTGGACCTGGTCATGGAGCTCTGCTCGGGCGGCCAGCTGTGGGACAAGTGAGAGGGACCCGTTTTTTCACTTTTCATTTTAGGCAGATGCTAAGAATGCCATAGTCGCAGCAGCCCATTTTTCTGGCCGCCGCATGCAAGGCATGTGTGTGCACTACCAACAGCCAGGTGCCCGTCTCCAGCACAGCGGTCCTCAGATGCTTATGCCCACCTGCCTGCACACCACATCGCAGGGTCAAGCTGGGGTCCTACTCAGAAAAGGATGCGCAGCGGCTGGTGCGTGGTGGGCCTGTATTTGTTGCTGCGAAGAGCAGACAGCACAGCTGGCGGGCTGGCTGCGCTGCCACTGCATTTGCATGGCGATTGGGCAGGCTCTTGTCTAGCTTGGTAGCTGTGCACAGCTTTCGCAGCCGCCGTGCCACGTGTGCCACAGCCAACCTAGTCTGAGCAGCCAGTTGAACCGTGCTGTGTGCACCTGCTGTCTGGCCGTGCTGCAGGTGCGAGAGATGGCGCGGGCGGTGGCGCAGTGCCATGGCATGGATGTCATGCTGCGGGACATCAAGCCCGAGAACGTAAGCCGCTTGATCAGTGCACCTGATCTGTTCAACACAAAACCTGAGGACATGCCTGAAGACATGCCTGAGGACAAACCGGTTGCTTACGAGAGCTGGGCTGTCTCGCTCCCCGCCTGATGCCGGCACACATCTGCAAAACAGCTGCGAGGTCGCACAATAAACCTCCCGATCACCCTTGCCCTGCCACAGTTCATGTTCCTGGACAAGAGCCCCGAGTCTCCCCTGAAGGCCATCGACTTTGGCATCTCAGTGTTCTGCAAGCCCGGGCAGTACGTGGACGTGCGGGCGGGCACGCCCATCTACATCGCACCGGAGGTCGGTGGATGGCGCAGCACGTATGAAGGTTGATTGACCGCATGCGCCCGCGGGGCGGCACATGAAGGTCCGGTGGTCGCACTGCCATGGCCGCAACTTCTTGTCTGCTGCATTGCACTTCAGGTGCTGCGCATGAACTACACGCTGTCAGCCGACATCTGGTCCCTGGGCATTGTTGCCTACCAGCTGCTGACGGGCCGCCTGCCGTTCAGCGGGGAGGACGGGCAGGAGGTGTCGGACGAATACATGGCCAAGCAGGTGGGTTTGGTGAAAGTGTTTTGCCACCAAGCAAACTTGTCCATTGTGGTTGAAACATGTTATGGGCAGGAGGCGTCGCCTGAGTGTACAGCTGCCATATTTCCACACTCCATCCGGCCTGCTAATCCGCCGCAGCAATACAACAATAAGGACGTGTTCCGCGCGGTGCTCAAGGCTGAGCTGGACTTTGAGTCCCCTCCCTGGGACATACTGTCAGGTGGGTGCTGCTGCTGCACAGCAGCCTGGTGGCTGGCTTGCTTGGAAACAGTGGAGGTGCTGAGCCGTCTTTTGTTTACTCCGGCGAATGTGCGCTTCACCGTTGACAAGCCAGCCCCATGCAGAACACTCTGCACCCTCAACACATAACACCGGTCTGTCCCAATCTGTCCCACCACCTCCCACACCGATCTCCCCACACCTCCCACACTTCCCCCTGCCCCCTGCAGCCGCGGCCCGCGACTTTGTGCAGTCCTGCCTCAACCGCGACGAGAAGAAGCGGCCCACCGCGGAGCAGCTGCTGCAGCATCCTTGGCTGCAGGTGCGGCCTGAGCTGCCCGGGCCATGCGCTGCTGCCTGGTCACAGTGCAGGCTGTTGTTGCGGCCCCAAACTTGTGTACCTTTGCGTGCCTTCTCGAGGGCAGGCAGGTTTGCTTCTCCCTCAGCCACAACCTGCTGCCCTGTTGCGCCCACCAGCCAGCCAGCTCCTGCTTTGCACGCTGCTGCAGGACGAAGCCGAGATTTCAGACGCACCCTTTGACGACACCATCGTGCAGCGGCTGCAGCGATACGGCCTGTATGGCAGGTGCGGGCTTGAGCCATCCCACTGGGTGGAGGGCCTGGCTGGGCAGGGGAGCTTTGCTGAGGGGAAATGGCAAGGCAGCAGGCAGCAGGTAAGGACTCACGCTCAACTGCCACGNCCCCCTCCTTGTTCCCAAGCAGGTTCCGCCAGGTCGCCCTCAAGGCCCTGATGCAGTCGATCGCTGAGCAGGGCGGCGAGAGCATCCAGCAGTTCCGGGACATGCGGCGAGTGTTCGAGCAGATGGACCGAAACGCAGATGGCCGCGTCACGTATTCAGAGGTAGGCGGTCGTGGATTTTTGCTGTGGAATGAGGGTTGTGGCAGTTTGATCAGATAGACTGCAATTTGGATGGCCACGTTCCTCTTGCAGGTGTGCCCTTGCACACATCACTCAAGTTGGTTGTGGCGTCCAGCTGCCCCTGCATGGTGGTCAGGTGCCGTCATTGACCAGCACACACAGCTTGGCTTCATCTTTCAGCAACACCGGCCAATGTTGCTGCCCCGGCCCTCCTGCTCCGCAGCTCAAGGAGGCGCTGCAGAGCGGTCAGTTCAACCTGTCGCCCGCCGAGGTGGAGCAGCTGGCGGAGCAGGTGGGCCGGGGCATTATCTGAGCACACACTCGTCTGGTTGATGTGTGGCTGTGGTGTCCCTGGCTGTGATGCCCCGGGGCGGCTGGCCCACCCGCCTGTTCGGTGTGCACACAAGAGGGCGCTGCTGCCCTGGCCAAGTTAACATTTCTGGCGCCCCTGCCTCACTCCTCAACTACCGCAGCTGGACTCGCAGCACAGCGGCACGATCGACTGGTCGGAGTGGGTGGCAGCCATGGCCGACTGGCGCTCGGTAAGCAGCTCCTGCGCCCCTGGGCATGCCGGCAGACATATGCAGCTGCGCATTTCATTTGTCTAGCATGCCATCAGTCCTTCCTTAGTCCTCCTACCATGCCCCTCTTGTTCTGCCAGCCGCCTGCTGCCCCGGCCCCGCGTCCAATGCAACAGCAGGCCTGCATCGCACCCTGCAGCTGTCAAGCAGTTTTGCCTTGCATCACACCCTTCACGCCCCATGCAGTTCCAGGGCACGCGCGACTGGGACGTGCTCATCAAGCATCATTTTGTCTTACCAGTTTTCCTCTTACATCATCACCACCCCTGCAGTTCCAGGGCACGCGGGACTGGGACGTGCTGATCAAGCGCGCCTTTGCAGCCATGGACCCGAATGGGGACGGCGTCATCTCGGCGGAGGAGCTGGAGCAGCTGCTGTGCGGCGAGGACGGCTGCGAGGTGGGTGTCGTGGCGGAATTGGGCCAGGGCTTGTGGGGTCTGAGTGCTGCGAGTTGAGCAGCTGTTGTGCGGCGAGGACGGCTGCGAGGTGCGTCTTGCACCAAGTTTCTGGGCAGAGGGGAGACGCTGGCGGGTGGGCAGCTGGGTTTGTTGGTGCATGCGGGCTGCAGCTGCCTGACACTGTGGAGGCGGTGCTAAGAGATCAGCCCCACTCATCACGCTTGTCTTCTCTGTTGTTCTGCTGCAGTTCCCTGACACTGTGGAGGCGGCGCTGCGGGAGGCAGATCGGGACCACGATGGCGTGGTGTCCATGCAGGTGGRGCGTTGATTTTTGGATGCCGGCCATGCCTGCAAGAGTGCCTGCTCGTGTTGCTACCTGCTGTCTGCGCACGCACTGATTGAGCAGGACTTCAAGGAGTTATCGAGTCCAAGACCCGCCTGAACCTAGCTGGTATAACAATAGTTCTGCCGCTGCTTGGCCCGTCAATTCCTGTTCTGCTCTCATGCAGGACTTCAAGGAGTTCATCGAGTCCAACACCGACGACAGCCTCAGCCTGTTTGAGGCCCGCATCTCCCGCGACGGCAGCGGCAGCGACTCCAGCGGCAGCAGCGGCAGCGAGAGCAGCTGAATCAACTGCCATAGCATGTGTGGCAGCAGCGACGCAGCTGAAGCGGCCGCAACGGCAGCCGCAGCTGAGCAGCAGCAGTGCCAGTGCTGCGAGGCCCCAGCTGCCACTGGCTGCAGGACGGCCATGCCTTACAGCTAGCTGTGTTTTGATACGGGCAGTGGCTGGAGCCGGTCAGAAAGGAACCAACAAATATGAGCGGAGCGGGCAGCATGCACACGAGAGCAAGAAATGAGCAAGCGAGGGACAACGTACTTACAGCCAAAATTTATGCGGTGCTGCCTACCCACAGGCAAGCGCTACCTCTGTGTCAGCAGTATTCATTGCTTCTGTCAACCTGTGCCTTTGGCATTTTGCAGCCTGTTGTAATTTTGAACTTGCAGCTATCCAGAGGAGTCCAGCCGAGGCGCCGGAGCTCAGCTCAGAGCAGCAGCCAATGTGCTGACTCCTTCATTTTGGTGGTGGCATCGCCTTGCTTGGCAGCCGATACGCTGCCGCCTGCTGCTGCTGCTGCTGCTGCTGCCCTGCTGCGCTGGGATCGGCATCTGGCTTTTCCCCTGATGCCAGCAGCGCTGCTCCGCCGCCTAGCCCAAGCAGGCCTGCAGCAGGTGCGGTGAAGGATTTCCGATCGGATTAGTGCAAGGCCTGCTAAACGACCAACCATCACAGCAGTTTGGAGACAACACAACGACACGAGCAGCACACGTTGCAAGTGGCGCCAGCGCCCTGCATGGCCCCGACGGGGCGGACTCACCTGCGCCTGCTTTGATGGCCCCACCGCCGGCCTTCAGGAAGGCACTTGCTTTGGAAAACACCACAATGCCGCCCGCCATCATGGCCCTGCAGCGGCGGATAGTTGGGGCAGCCCAAAGTTGGGGCCAGGTGCGAGCGGCAGTAGGCAGGCGGCCCTGGCTGTGCGACGGTGGCGGCAGGCAAGGCAAGCCGGAGGGGATGCTGACGCGCCTGATGACGGTTCGGGTGGACGCGGTGGCCATGTTGCGGGGGTGACGGAGCAGGCGGTGCGCTTGAGCCCTCGCTTGAAGTCGGGGTTTCCCGTCTACAATGACCGCTGCGGTGCTACACGACAAATCTCAACGATCCAGTGAGGCTGATGTCGCTGCCAATTCCCAGCAAAGCCCTCCCTGCCACTTGCATTCGCTGCATCTTGGCGACCCGCCAAGCAGGAGCCAAGCGGCCTGCCCATGCTACTGTTTATTTTGCAGTGCTTGTAGATTTGTTGGCAGTAGTGCACGCGTCGTATAGCGCCTGCCGACAGCGGCAAGCAACTTGCCCGGCGCGCACCGGCATCTGCTGGACTCGGGCGGTCGCCAGTTGGTTTTATACAGCGTCAGGCAGGCAAAACACCCAGCGCTGCGCCGCCTGGGGGCTCCAAAAATGACCTACCGCGGCCGCCGCTGCCGCCGCCAACTGCCCGCACGCTGCCCGTCTGCGCCGCAGGATGGGGCGCAAGCACAGTAAGAATGCGGGAGTGATGGGCTCGGAGGCCCTCACGTACCACGAGAAGAAGGCGCTGGGATATGGCACGGCTACAGAGCGGCTGGGCAAGGTGCGCAGGCGGTCGGCAGAGGGGCAGCACATGGTACATGGGCACATGCTGGGGCGCGGCGCCTGCTGCTGGGGTGCAATGTTGCAGCACGGCCTACTGCGGCTTGCTTGCTCTGCAGCCGATGTTATCTATTGACCTACGATGTATGCAGGATTCAATCGGCAACTACTACGACTGCCGCCTCACCCTGATGCCGGCTGTGGTGAGAAAAGCGGTGCCCGCTTCGCTGCGCTCGCCAGGGTTTGTCAGCAGGCCACGTTGTTTCAGTGTCGGCTGCTGCCTCCTCCGACTGGCTGCGGGNATACTTTGCTCTTCTTTTCCATTACATGTTACATGTATTCGTGTGTTGTCTTGGTGCCTTTTTTGCANGGACCCGGTGTGCAGCCCCAAGGGCTACCTGTTCNAGCCGGGAGGCGATCCTGGAGAACCTGCTGGAGCAGAAGAAGGTGAGCTGATGGTTTGAACAGGGCATTGGTCNAACTATTGGGGGAGAAGCATGACGTCTTCAGCTGGGGCGNAAGCAAAGGCAAAATGGGTGGGTGGGTGCATGGGAAGCAGCTGCGAGGGAGGTCCACACAGGTTGCACAGAGGGGCCCTCTGCGGCAGCTGGGCCTGCGGCGTCCACACGTCTGTGTGTCGTGCGTTTCAGTGAGCGACGCATTCTCATTCTGATGCTCCCTGCCCTTTGCGCCGCGTAGGCCAACAAGCGCAAGCTGGCGGCGTGGGAGGCGCAGCAGGCGGAGGAGGCTCGCAAGCAGGTGGGCAGTCTTCTGGCGCGGAGGGCGATCGTTGCAAGGTAGCTTGCACGATAGCGGCGGTGCATGCGTGAACCATCATAGACCGCCTGCGCCCCTCTGCCCTCGCACCCCAAGGCGGACAAGGCGGCGATCCAAGATGCAGCACTGCTGGCCGAACCATCCTGGTCTTGCTTGTGCTGAAAAAGCATACGTGCAATCCATTTCTGTGCCCAGGCGGACAAGGCGGCCATTGATCAGGAGGCGGCGCTGCTGGCGTTTGACCGTGCCAACCACATGGGCGCCAGCGAGGCGCTGACGCAGAAGCTGAAGGAGACGATCAGCGAGGAGGCTGAGGTGGGTTGAGTTTGGCTTTGAGGTTTTGGTGGGAGCGGGAATCGGTAAATCTTTGCCTGCAGTTGTGCTGACTCAGAAGCTGAAGGAGACGATTAGCGAGGAGGCCGAGGCGAGATTTGGGGAGTGGGCAGGATGTGTGGTGCGCTTGCTTGCGTGGCNGGGGTGGCACCTGGCTGGTCTCGGGGCTGGCTGCGCGCGCTGTGCCGCACCTGGTTTGTGCTCAGCGCTTGGGATGCTGGCGTCGTGTGCTGTTGTTCAGCAATGCCCTTCGCCTGCCACCCGCCTCTGTCTCAGGTGCTGCTGGCGGACAAGCGGACGGCGGCGGGCGCGGTGAACATCAAGACCAACGAGGAGAAGATGAAGGTGGGCTGGGGGGCTGTGTAAACAACACAAAGATGTGTCATGGTGTTAACAGACCAGCCCGGCGCCAGCACCTTGGAACCGCTGCTTGGCAAGGCGTGCCTAGCCAGCGCTTTGGCCGCCAGAGCTGGTGGGCCCACTCTCATGTGATTAGCCTTTGCCACCCAACCAAATGGTTTCAGAAGATGCGCGCGTTCTGGCTGCCGGGCGAGACGCCCGAGGCCAAGGCACCGCCAGCACCCGCTCTCACCCCTTGCTCCCACACAACCACTGCCCCCAACCGATGACCACAGGAGATGCGCGCGTTCTGGCTGCCGGGCAAGACGCCCGAGGCCAAGGCGCTGCTGGAGAAGCCGGCCATGGACACACTGTGCCCCGCCAGCGGCGCCAAGCTCAAGCTCAAGGTGGGCTGATTGTGACCACTTGAGTTGTACATACCGGTTGCCTGGTTGAGCTTTGTTTTGGGCTCTGGTCCTGGAAGCTGGAGGGCAGCATGGACACGCTCTGCCAGTGGTGCAAGCTTCAACTCAAGGCCGATGTAGCTACAGTAGCCGCACAGGTGGTTGCATTTGCAAGTTGCCAGGTCTTGGGCTGCTGCTTCAGTTCCCTGCGGCATGCCTTACCGTGCCGCACACTGCTGTGCCCAACCCTACCCCCGTCATTCCCTCTACACTGCAGGACCTGATTGCAGTCAAGTTCACGCCGGTGCCTGATGGAGCGCCACACGAGTACATGGACCCAGTGACCAAGGATGGCTTCACAAATGCCTCGCGGCTGGTGGTTCTCAAGCCCACAGGTGAGGGTGTGGGTGGTCGTAAGTAGCTTTTTCAACACCGCATGAGCACATGGACCCAGTGACGAAGGACGGCTTTATCAATGCCTCGCGGCTGGTGGTGCTGAAACCCACAGGTGTGGCGAGCCGCAGTTCCGGGTTGGCTCCAGCAGGCTGCGACCTGGGCGACAGGCAGGCCGTGCTGAGGCCTTACCGCCAGGGCCTAGCCAACAGGTGCATTGGACCTCTGCACGTAAAACGCTTGCTGACTTTGCTGAACCAACCCCCGCTCTGATCATCCATTCCAGGGGATGGGTGCTCAGAAAAACTGCTGTTTGACATATCTTTGCTGTCACCTTCCCCTCCCAGGGGACGTGATGCTCAAAGAGACGTAGTAGGAGCGTGCTTCGACTTCACTCTTTCTATACTCGACACTTGGTACTTATGACACATCCACCCCCTACTCTTCCCCTCTCAGGCGATGTGATGCTGAAGGAGACGTGGGAGAAGTGTGTGCGGCCAGACGGCGCCTTCAACGGCGTGCCGGTGGGTGTGGGCCGGGTTGGTGCGGAGCCAGCAGGGGCCCGGTCTGCACTTACTGAATGCCATCAACGCGACTGCATGCGCACTGAACTCTGGCTGCGCTTGGTTCCAAAAAGGCTGGTTTCAGTCTGCTGTGCGTCTCAACGACTTTGTGCTCCAAATCCTTTTTCCAGGTGAGTGACGACGACGTGATGGAGCTGCAGCGCGGCGGCACCGGCTTTGCGGCGCACGACAAGGAGCTGCAGGTGGGCGGAGCAAACAGTCACGTGATGGCTCCCAGCCGCTGTGCATTCGCCGCGCCGCCTCGCGTGTTGTGGTTTCACATCGGTGCAGTGAGCATACTACCTACGGCCCTTGCGTATGCTGTGCCGGCCAAGGAAGCGCTTCCTGCTAGCGCCTTGTTGTGCGCTGCTCACGCTGTGCCATGCTGCCCTTTTCTACGCTCCGCAGGCCAAGAAGCGGTTCCTGCTGGGCCCCGGCAGCGGCTTGGCGGACCGGCGCGGCCAGACGGCGGGGCCCACCAGCAAGTTTGGCCTCAGGTGCGGGTTGGAGGGATGGGCAGTTGGAGGGATGGGCAGGAAGTGCACACCGCCCGAGCGTGTACCACCACGCGGTACATACTGTTGCTGCCGTTGTGTGCGGATGAAGACCTGTGGAAGGCCAATTCTGAGCTGGTTGGGAACCATACAGCACGGTGCAGTCTTCGCCTGGCTGCTTGGTGGTTGCAGAGCTGCTGTGCCCGTTCGACTCTCCTCTGTTCCGCTTGCACCACCTGCCTGTGCAGGATCAACAACTGAGCCAGCTTGCCTGGTCGGCCAGCGCAGCCACCTGCTGCACCTGCTGCCGACCGACCCGTTAACGCTGCCTCTGCAAAGCTCAATCTGTATCGCTGTCTCTCCCTGCTGCCTGCTGCCTCGCTGCCTCTCCCTCGCTCCTGCACCTGCCCCCAAACTCTTGCCTAGCCTCCAGCTTGGCTGGTTCAATTGACTTTACCATGTAACTAACTCGCTGTCCATGAGATAGTCCACGAGACATCAAAGGCTGGCACACAATTTTGTTGCCAGCCTGTAAGGCAGGGGCCCCCAGACACAAACGAGCGCAAAGGTGCCAAGGTGCACTGGCCGTTCCCTTCCAGGTGTGCCCACCCCATGCATGATGATGGCAGCAGAAGCTGGAGGCCAGCGCACTGCTTGACAACCCTCAGATCAGCGCATCCCGCCACACAATTGCAGCACACCGATATCCGACGGCAGAGGCACAGCGGGTGCTGCAGCAGGAGGGGGGTGCGGCAATGCTGCGGGTGCGATGGCGGCGCGGACCGACGTGGCGGCGCGTGAGCACTCCCAGCTGGCGCATGCCTCGAAGCGCCCTTTCACCTGCATTATCCTCGACCGCTTGTGCTGCAGCTTGTGCGGGAGCCGACGGAGCCCAAACTCAAAGGGCCAACTCAACCGAAGAGTCGATCGCTTTCACGCGCCCTCGTGCCTCCATTCTGACTTGGGCAGGTAACGGATCGCGATCGCGTGCTGCCCTCGCCACCATTTTCGCCGCTGCCGCCGCCCGAGTCCAGCCGCCGCCGCTTCCTGCCGCCGCTGCTGCCCCGGGCGCTGCACTGGCTCCTGCATGCCTGCCGCCTGCCCTGTCTTGTCCTCACCCCAAGCTTGTGTGCGATTGCTTCCCGGGAAGCAGGAACTACACCAGGCGTGGCAGCGTCTGCGGCCCGGGGCATCCCCGCGGAACACATGCGACCATGATGGCTGCCGATTTGGGCTCGGGCATCCGGCAGCTGATTGCCCAAGTGGAGCTGCAGGGACGAGCCGGCGGCTATGCAACCGCCGAGGCTGACCTGCAGCAGCTGCGCAGCATGCTGCAGGCCTGGGAGGCGTACCGTGCGAAGCAGGCAAAGCAGTGCGTGGAGGCATTTGGGGCGGCGGTGCAGCACGACGCACCCATCCTCAACCCTGCAGGCGACCCTGCCTTCAGCCGATACCTGGCCCAGGTGAGGTGAGGGCACCTGGGTGGCGGATTGCAGTGGCAGGACATGGCATGGGATCACCATGGCCTAGCATGGCATGGCATGGCATGGTTTTTTTCGCCGGCCGTTGCAAGTTGCATGAGCTGCCTGCCCGAGCTTCGAGTGGCATGGGGCTGTCTAGAGGTGCACGTCGCGTCAACTGACCAGCCCCTGGCAGACATGCAGCAGAGTGTGCAGCATGGCATGCCCGCCGCTGCAGTCTATGGCAGGCCGGGCCCTCGGCCGCAGCCTCTCTAGCGGTGGCCCCATCCAGCGACAGCGATCCTTTCAACCCGAGCTGTGGTTTGTCTGCAGGCCCTGCTGGATTGTGAGAAGGACCCCAGGGTGGACGCCCTGGCAGTGGCATCAGGTGAGCGGGGCAGGGGCAGTGCTGCTCAGCGGCTGTGAGTTTTCTGTCTGGCCACGGCCGCGCTGGCTGGGCGCTGGGGCTGGTTTGTGAACTGTCCCAAGCAGCCTGCATCACGAGATGCGTGCATTCAGAATTTGCGCCTTGTCAATGACATCTCCGTGCATCTTCATCCTCTCCTTCCTCCTTCTTTCCACACCCCTGCAGGCCTCGCCTTTTTCTGCCTGTCCGACCCGCGAGCCATCAAGCTGACCGATGTCAAGGCAGGGCGCAAGCTGGATGCACTGGCTGACAAGCACGCTGAGAGCTGGCAAGTGAAGTTGGGGAAATTGCCTTGGGGCTGTGCAAAGTCGGTCAGAGCCGCTGTTTTGGGAAGAGGGCGCAGCCAAGGTGTCATCTGTATGCGTCAAAGTGCGAGGTACATGCTCTGTGGCCCAGCAAGCACGGCAAGCGGCAGGTGTTGCACTGCGGGAGCCCACCTCTGCTGCCCGCCTTCCCCCAACACTACCTGCAGGTACATCCACTACACGTAAGGGAGGGGGGACGCTGCAGCTCCTGTGGGCTGGCAAGCTGGGCAGGGAGCACTGCAGCGTGCGGCCGCCTCAGGGCCTGCAACTCTGGTCGGCCGTTCCGCGGAGTGGCTGAGCTTGCCTGCCGCCTCACTGCCCACAACAATGCAATCACCGGCAATGCCTGCTGATCCTGCTGAGCTTGCTGAGCCCCGACAAGTGTGCACAGCGCGCCACCCCACCCCCGCAGCAAGGCCACCTGGCGCCAGCTGCGCTCGGATCGCCAGATGGCACTCAAGGCGCTGACCAAGGCCATCCAGGCNGGCGGGCCCTGCGGCCTGCACTACACCCGCGCCCGGGTGCTGAGCAACTTGAAGCGGCTTGAGCTGGCGGCGGCTGACCATGCCAAGTTTCTGGAGCTGGCGCCGCCAGACCACCGCAGGTGCTGGCCTTGATTGGGCTGCTGGCCTTCATCGAGCGGGCCTTGATTAGGCGGGGCCGAACACATGGGCCCTGCCCCTACACACCGCTGTAGCTGCTTGTGCCTGACCTGATGCCACCACCCACATCCGCCCGCTGACTTGCCTACCCCTGTGCAGCGTGCCGGACAGTCACTATGCACTGGCACTGGACCTGCTCATGCAAGACGGCCCTGTGAGTGCTTCAGTGCTGCCCCTGTTGGGCCTGGTTATGCACAGCTGGCCGGCGGCTCTGCAAGCTGTTGAGAACCCGCCTGCCCGCTTCGGGGGGGGCGGCAAGCTGCTGTGGTACCCTGGTGCTGCTCATTGTTAAAAGGTCGCTCTCACAGCTCACCAGCGCCCCTCGTGCTGCTGCCCACTGCCCAACAGAACGTTGACGTGGCGGCGGCGCGGCAGCACTACGAGGCAGGGCAGCGCGCAGAGGCGGCGGTGGCGCCCTGGGTAAGCATCGCTGGTGCAAGTGTTGTTGGCTGCTGGTCTTGCTGTAGGTCTTGCTGCTGTTGGGTCTGGTATGGGACAAGGAACTGCTGCTGGTGATGACTTGGAGTGCGTGGAATGCCGGCATTCCACACATCGGGGCACGAATGAGCGACTGCTCTACAGCCCCTTTGCGTGGCCACCCCTCAGAAAGCATGCGGCGGCTTGAGCTGGCTGCTTGGCGCTGGCTGTCCTTGCCAGCCTGCTTGCCTGCTGTGCTCAGTACATCATGCTGGCCGACCTGGCTGCCTGCTGCACACTTTTTGTCACACTGTGCTGCGCACTTCGTGTCACGCTGGCCGGCTGCCCGCCTGCCGCATCCGTCCAGGTTGGATACGAGCCCTCCGAGGCCAAGATGTTTGCACGCATGATGCTGGACGCGCCGGCATTCAGAGGGACGTGACCGCGGCATGCCCACTGCGGGGTTGCACACGGCTGTGAAGCCCTGCGCTGGGGCCAGGGTCGCTCTGTGCACAAGCCATGAACCCGCTGCTCTGCCGCGCGGTGCATCCCAGGCAGACCTAAATCTGGTTCGGTTTTGCGTTGCCAGATTGTAAGGTAGCGGCCCGCAAGCAGAGGTGAGCGCTAAATGGCAATGGCACGCAGCCAACAGGGAGACGGAGGGGCACAGCAAGGAAATCCAGAGTTAAACTTTGTTCCTTTTTGGCACCGGGCGCCCTAGACAACTCCTGACGCCCCGTAGTCTGCAGAAGAGTACTGATGCGTGCAATGTGGCTATTCACGGAGGCCCAGCAGGCGAGCAGGAAGGTGGCGGAACCTGCCACAGCTGGCGGGCGGTGGCGAGCGGCGGCTGAAGGCAGAGGGCCGCGCCCCGTTCTGCAGCCGTACTTAGCCTCCACTCATGAGCTGGAGGGGCACTATGCGTGTTGTTTGTACCGCCAGGGTGTGCAGAAGCCCCCTCGGCGCGCCGACTTGCTCGTTTGCCTTGCCACACGCCCTTGGAAGGCCTGCCAGCTGCACGCAAACAGGGCAGCTCTTTGGCTCCTGCTGTTGCCGTTGACAGGTCACAGCCGCTGCCGTTGCCGCACTCCCGCTGCCATCACCCCTACTGCTGAGAGCAGCAGATTATTCCTCGTTGCGGAGGAGCCAGCAAAATGGGTGGCGGCTTTGTGCCCCCTGCCGGCGGCGGCCGCGCTGCGGAGTACCAAGGCGGTGTGACGTGGTATGTGCTCTTTACAGCCATCGTGGCGTCGAGCGGAGGTGCGCATGCGGCTGGGTGGGTGGGCAGGTGGAGAGTGAGAGTGAGCATTGCTACTTCCTGGTTGGGAGCTGCTCAGGCTAGCCTGCCATATCCACCTGCCCGAATCCACCTCTCCCATGCCAATCAACGTGCCAACATCCCTGCCTGCCCTTCCCACTCCCTTGGGCAGGCTTGCTCTTTGGATACGATCTGGTGCGCTCAGTAGTACTGTTTGTGGTTTCCACAAAACTGAGGATCGGGGGACAGAGTCTGCCGCTCACGCCGTCTGATGCCATGCCACAGCTGCCGCTCTGCCTGCTCTGCTGGATTGCAGGGGGTGACTGGCGGTGTCGAGGCCTCGAGCGACTTTCTGAAGCGCTTCTTCCCAGATGTGTGCGTTGACCTACGCTTGATGCTTGAACATGCTTGCAACAGGGCCGGCGCATACAGCAGCCTTCGCAGCATAGCTGCTGCCCGTTTTGCTGGGATCCCATCAGTGCTCGCAGTGCAGCCTGCCTCCGGAGACCGGAGGATCCTGCCGGCACTGCCACGCTAACCCCTGCTCTTAAAACCACCGTGGTGACCTTGTGCGTGCAGCTATGAGAGCAAGGTGGCATACAAGCGGGATGATGGCAGCGGCAACCCCTGTGAGCGCTGATTGGGTGGTGGGAAACCAGCATGACCAACGTGCATGCCGCATGGGCGACATCAATGTAATCTCCCTGCCTGTACAGTCCAAGTCAATCTGGTTGCCATTGCGTGGCGTCCTCCAGTGCCTGACAGCCCTGCTACATCCTTCCCCACCTTCAGACTGCGAGTTCAACAGCCCCACCCTGGCGCTGTTCACATCCTCCCTCTTCCTGGCCGCCATGTGCGCCGCGCTGCCGGCGGGGTACATCACCCGCCGCTTCGGCCGCAAGACCTCCATGCTGCTTGGAGGGCTGTGGKGAGCAGGGCGATACAATTTGGTTAAAGTTTGGATGGCGGGAAATTCTGCTGTCCAAAATCGGCCTGAGTGTAACCTTTACACGGTCTTGAGGGTGGGGCCTGAAGCATCGTGCGCCTGTCCACCCTCCCGCCCTTCTGCCCCACGCCTCTCAGGTACCTGCTGGGAGGCGCTKTGAATGCCGGCGCCCAGAGCCTGGCCATGCTCATCGTGGGCCGAGTGGCGCTGGGCTTCGGAGTGGGCTTTGCCAACCAGTCAGTGCCGCTCTTCCTCTCGGAGATGGTGCGGAGCGCTGGGGGGTGTGCCGCCCTGCATATCATGCAGCTTTCACGGTGTCAAGTGCAGCCTGGCGCTTCAACCTGCTGATAACTGACACTAGTGCCGTGCGTGCTCAGCCGAAGCAGTGTTGGCAGGTGCCCCGGAAGCCTGCCTTCTTTCCCACACATCCACATGATCTCATGATCCGCAGGCGCCCGCGTCCGTCCGAGGCGCTCTCAACATTTTGTTCCAGCTGGCCACAACCACCGGCGTGCTGGCCGCTCAGGTGCGCAGCACTGGGCTGGGGTGGTGGGGCGGGGAGTTGCCAGGGAGCTGCGAGGGATGTAAGTGGGCGGGGCCAGTGGCGACCTGCCGCCTTGACCCATCTATCCCTTGCACAGCTCGGCTACCGCGGCACCGTATCCTTTGCAGTAAATCGATCTTTTGTGGCCTCCCACTGCGCAGCTCATCAACTACGGCCTGCGGCACGAGGAGTGGGGCTGGCGCCTGGCGCTGGGCCTGGCTTGCGCCCCCGCCCTGCTGCTAACACTGGGCGGCCTGCTGCTGCCAGGTGAGCCTTCGGATGGGCTGCCATGTTGCTGGCCGCTTGCCATCTTGCAGGAGGCTGCCGGTATGAAACACAAAACATGCTGCACTTCCTGATGCTGGACGGCACCTGCGAACTCGCATGAGGCGCATTCATCCAACCGGTGTGCCCGCTTTCCTTCCCCTCTTCCGTCAAAACAGACTCCCCGGCCTCTCTCATGGAGCGCGGGCACCCCGCCCAGGCGCGCGCCGTCCTGGAGCGCATCCGCGGTACCGCTGACGTGCACGCTGAGCTGGCCGACATTGCAGATGCGGCTGCCGCCGCCGCGGCGGTGCCCCAGCTGGAGGCTTGGAAATCGCTGTTCCGCCGCGCGCACCGCCCCCAGCTGGTGCTCTCCTCGCTGATCCCCACATTCCAGCAGTGGTGGGTGAATGCATTGTGGGGACTTGGCAGGGCTGTGGACGTTGTAGGGCGATGGGGGCAGCGGGCCGGCGCTTGCGCAGCAACTGACTGCCAACATGCAGGCTATCCGCCTGCCTGCAAAGGCCGTTACCTCCGGTGACTCATGCTTCTGCACTTCCTGCGCTCGGTCAAATGCAGGACGGGCCTGAACGCGATTGTCTTCTTCGTGCCCCAGCTGTTCACCGCACTGGGTGCCGGGGCCGACGTGAGACATTGATTCTGTGCAGTGCTGTGCTGTGCAATGGAGTGTTTTCTACATCAGCAGCAGCCGGTGGTACTGGAGCACGCCGTGCAGGTGCGCCTGCTGTCGGCCTGCCCTGCCCACCACCAACCTGCCTTGCCCTGCTCCACCCGTTGCAGGCCACCCTGCTCAACGCCTGCATCATTGGCGGCTGCAACGTGGCGGGCACCGTTGTGTCTCTGGTGCTGGCCGACCGAGCTGGCCGCCGTGGCCTGCTGCTGCAGGGCGGCGTGCAGGTGGGCGCATTGAAGTACTGTGCAAATGCTGTCTAGCGCCGTGGCATGCCGCCACCCACTGTTGCCCAGTTTTGAAGGCACAGCCACGTACATCTGCTGTTTAGCCACACACAGCTGTCGTGTGCAAAGGTAATCCCAGTGCCCGTGCGTCCCAATTCCCGCCCCTCTTCAGATGATTGCGGCGCTTGTGGCGGTGGCCGCCCTGCTGGGCTCCCAGCTGGCAGGCTCTTCCGCCGCCGTGCTGCCCTCTGGCACGGTGTGGGCCACCCTGGCGCTCATCTGCGTCTTCGTGCTGGGTTCGTTTGTTTTGTCCGTACTGCTTCGGGTTTTGGCTTATTTCGAGCAGGCAGAGCCACCCACAAGAGCCCGACTCAGTGCAGGCAGGCGTACAGGGGCAGCTGGAGCTGAGCAGCCCGCACACTGAGCTAGCTCCCTGCCCGCATCTCCTCGCCGCGCCACGTGCCATGGGCTTGCAAGTCAGATGCATCTGCGTTCCTTGCCCCTTCTTTGCAGCTTACTCCTGGTCCTGGGGCCCGCTCAGCTGGCTGATCCCATCCGAGATTCAGGTAAGGCGTGGCAGCAGCCCGGCAGGCACCTTTAACGCAGGCGGAATCTGGCCGCCTGGTCGCTGCAATGCTGTGGTATTCGACTGCCGTAATAGGCAGGCTTGCTTGCTTGTCCCAACCACCCAATGTGCCCCTCTGCCTGCCCCCACCTGCACCCAACAGACGCTGGAGACTCGGTCCGCCGGCTTTGCGCTGGCCGTGTTTGTCCACTTCTTCATGTCCTTCCTGCTGGGTGAGACAGGCTCAGCCAGGCTGTTGGCTGGTTGGGGACGGATTACCCGGATTGCCCTTATCGTTAATAAGCATTCACATTGGACATTTTTAACGGAAGTTTGTGCACGAGGCGCACCAGCATGAGTGTTCTGTTCTGCCACTCTGACCTCCAGCCTCGCTGTGTGCGCCCCGCTGCCCTGCAGGCCAGACGTTCCTGGGCATGCTCTGGTGAGCGGAGAACCGATCATTGTCTTCTCTTGGCACGGGATGTGCTGCCCTTGTGCAACTGCCTGCAGCCCCAGTGCACTGCATCGTGCAGCGGGCTTGGCCCGAACCGCATGTGCTGAGCAGCCTGCAGTTGACCGATCAAGCACGCACGCTCGGCAACCTTGTCTCCATGACTCGCAGTGCGATGAACTTTGGAGTCTTTGCCTTCTTTGCCGGCCTCGTCACAATCGCAACCGCTTTCGTCTGGTAAGCACTTGCAAGGAGCGGCACAGATGCTGGCCAGCAGGCAGCCTGGCTGGGAGCTCGCCGGGCACCGGGAACTCCTGTGCAGGCTGTGTTGATGTCTTTCAAAGCTTCAGTCGAACTATCCTGTCCTCCTCAACTTCCCTGCCAACCTGCAGGTTCTGTGTGCCCGAGACCAAGGGGGTGCCTCTGGAGGAAGTGTGAGTGTGGTGGGGGCAGGCCGAGAGGGCACTGCTGGGCCACTTGCTTCGCTACTGCTCTGGTTTCCCCAGATGACTGTGGTTCACATGCTGCTGCTTCGAGCCATCACCGCACCCATCCCCGCCCTTCCGCCCATGCAGCTACCCGCTGTATGCCCGCCACCCGCTGTGGCGCCGCGTCATTGGAGAGGAGGCGGCCGCCGCAGCGCTCAAAGCGCAGGCGCACCGCTCGGAGGCGCGAGCGGCCGTGGCTGCCGAGGGTGGCAGCACCTGGCCGGCAGCTGGCACTGCCACACTTGGCAAGCAGTCCAGCTATCTGGGCGATAGCCCGGGTGTGCAGCTGTAGCGCCTGGGCTGAGCACTGTTCGTGCTTCGAGGCTCGTGCATTCCTGACTCAAGCGCACTGGACACAATCATTGGCCCTATACTCTGCTTTTCACAATATTTCCCACCTGCAACCATCCCGCTGCCTGCGTTTGAAGCGCTTCGCTTCCCACTACTTCTACCTTTCTGTGTGTCTGATCAAGCCCAACCTGCCCGTCCAGAACTGATGCTTATGCCACTGGATTCATGCTGTAAGGCAGCCAAGCTGAGGTTCAGTTACAGGGTGGCAAGCGGACGTCACAGAAATCTCATCCGAGCAAAAGTGGAACAAATGCAAGTCTGGCTGCTGTATGGCAAGGCAAGGAGGTCTGGAGTGGTTGACAGGGTAAGAGGGGCGAGTAGATAAGAGGGTATGCAGGGCTTGGAGGATAGATAAACAAGGGCGCTGAGAGGCTGATGAGAACAGGAGGAAAGGGCCTGAAGTGGTGATGCAGGAAAAAGGGGGTGGAAAGAATGTAAACAGAGAGGTTCCTGGATGAATCAGGCCAGCGGGCAGGCCATGGGGCGTTCCTTTTTTGGTCACAAGGACAAAGATGTGGTGTGTTGCTGCTCTGAAGTGAGGCTGATTCGGCATTAGGCAAACAGTCGGTTTGCTGCGGCTAGGCGGAGTGAGCGGCTACCACCTTTGCGAGCAGCCACAGCTCGCAGCACAACAGCCAGATTCCCACCAGGTGCTTCCCCGTGGGAGTGCACACTGAGCGGCAGAAGTGCAGCAAGGCATCATTTGCCCGCTCGCAGGCCTCTGCGACTGACTTGCACGCTCGGCTGGCGCGCCTAGCAGCATGTCGCCACAAGCGCCCGCCTGCCTGCTCTCCCTCCGACTCAGCGGCAGCTGCTGCAGTGGGCTCCGGGCCTGGCAGGGGCGGCCGGGGCACCCAGCTAGCGGCCAGCGCGGGGAGCAGCACGCCCAGCAGCGTCTGCTGCAGCGTGAAGACAGCCACGCACGCCTGCCGGTCGTCCAGTGCATGTGCTGCACACAAAAGGCGGCAGCACACGGCTCTTAGCACTAGCTGCTGCCGTGCACAGGCGGGGGCTGGGGCGCAGAGCAACAAACAAGTGGGGCTCTGATGGCAGGGACGTTGATCCTGGCATGCCGCATGCGGCGCGGCGGAGCAGAGCAGCATACTCAACCATTCTGCTGCATGGGCAAGTGTACAAGTGACAAGTACACCGGCTTGCCTGACTTGGTGACCACAGCACCCACAGCAGAGGGCGGCGGCTGCAGCACAATGTCCAGCGCCCCCGCCGCCAGGCGCAGCCGCCGCTGGCTCAGCGGGTGCGTCAGCAGCTGGGCTCCACAGTAGTCGGGGTTGTGGGTGAGCGTCATGAGCCCCGCGTTCAGAACCAGGGCGGCCATCGGCGGCAGCGCCAGCAGCGGCGGCCCCACAGCGATGAGGAAGACGTGTGTGCCTGGGGTTTGTGTGGGGACGGCGAGCAGGCAGGGGTGAGCATTGCATGTGTACTGCCGTGAGCAATCCAGCCGGCAGTTGCACGCAGGCCCTACTCGAAGTGTCATGCAGCAAGTGCAACCCGGCACCATGAAGCATGCCAGGCGCACCTGTGACGAAGCGAAAGTAGTCGTGCACAGCCCCCCGCACGCCGGGCGTGCCGTTGCGGCGCAGCAGCGATGCCAGGCCCTCCTGCGGGATGGGAGGGAGGAGGGCATCCAGGAGGGTGTTTTGAGCAGGCACAGGGGTTGCCTGCGCGGCATTGTGGGACATCCAAGCAGCGGCGGCCGTGGAACCGACCACTTGACAGTGACGGCGTAGAGAAAAGGCTCACTGTCGAGGAGCGGTTGGCAGGGACGGTGCCCAGCAGGAGGCGCAGGGTTGTGATGACGACAGGCCTGAGCAAGGGGACGAACAGATCACGAGATGACAGGCTTAACTGTTAACTGTACCAGAGGTGCGCTGGATGAATACCAGACAGCCCCGGCAGTGAGGACAGCGTACCGGCTTGCTGCTGCCCTTCCCTTGCTCACCTGCAGCGCTGCCAGAAGCGGGACTGCATGTAGGCTGCGCTTGTGGCGATGCAGTAGCTGCCCAGGAAGCCCGCACAGATCATTGCCTGATGCAGGTGGCCCCGCAGCGCCAGCCCGCTGGCCGTGCTGCACCAGATGGTCGCTTGGATGAGCAGCGCAAACAGGCAAGCAACCGCTTCGGGCAGCAGCGAGGGCCATGCGCCAAGGGGCACTGGCGGCGGCGGCGGCGGCGGCGGACGGCGGGCGGGCGGCCTGGGCGAGAGCTGGCGCAGGGCCAGCTCTGCCGCCGCCCTGCCCATGCCTGGCGCATCCATGGGCCGCACAGCGGCCGAGCGGCCGCTGTCACCAGGGCCAGGTACGTTCAGATAGCTGCGCAGCGGGCAAACGCCAGCTCTGGGGTGCTTCACGAGATTCGGGATGGGTGGAGGCTCCTGGGCGGGGGGGGGCGGGGGACAGAATTTGGCCCCAGGCGGGGATGTGCCCTGTGTTGCGCCCTCTTGCATGTGCCGTCGGCATGTGCGCAGCACCGCCCGAGTGGCACTCAACAGTATGTGAAAGCGCGTGCCGGTGCTGAGGCCCCATGCTGAGGAGCACGGCTTCGGTGCTGTGGCGGCACAGACGGATAGAAAGCAGCATCAGCCGCAAGCGGGCGGAGTGATGGCGCCGACATGCACCTGGATTCAATTTGAAGCCACTTGTGCTGCACAGGCAGTCGTGCCAGGACAACAGAGCCCCGCTGTCACGGCACGCCATACTTACGAGCAGCCTGGCAGCAATATATATAGGTTCATCGCACTGGCAGGATCATGAGTTGGTGCCACTCTGACGATGCCGACCATGCAAGGCTGGGCATGATGCAAGATCTTCTCTAGATGGCACGTGCACCTCAGCATTCGGCTCTCCCCGGCACAACATCTGCTGCGCTTTGAGCCCATCTGCCTGGATCTAAATCAACCGCATTACACAGGCGTTCATAGGGGCTGCTGCTGTAGCGGGCGGCCAGGCACTGCCGCTGTACATGTACATGCCTCATCAGACGGTGGCGCTCTGCAAAGCATGCCAGCACCGGGGGGCGCAACTGTGCCCATGCAGCGGCGGCACAACAACCTGGCCAGAAGGTCAGGGTCGGTGCCGCAGTTTCAGTCCTTTGAAGCAAACGGAGTATTACGTTAAACGCTGATCGCTGTCCAGCCCAGCATTTCACGGCGGTGCTGCCCTGCCCGCTGGCGGCGATGCGGGGTGCAGCATCAGCGACAGCTGAGGGCAGATCACATACGCAACATCATTTGCTGGCCTGATAGGGAGTGCTCGGTGATTTAGATAGCCGCGGATCTGCAAAAGGCTGGGGCTGCGGCGCAGTGCGCACGAGCCGCGCGTTTTGAGGCGCCGGCGGCTTGGTGCTGCAGGATGCACATGTGCCTGCTCGTCCGGGGCCCCTGTGGAGAGCCAAGTTTGATCTCAGTCCCCTGTCCGACCCCACGGATCGCGCGGAGGCCAGGCAGGTGTGTGTGGGGCGTCGATGAGCCGGGCCGGAGGCCGAAGCACGAGCCCAGCACTTTGCAGCAACCTCCCCGCTCGCACGCCGCTTGATTCACACCACCGTGCGCTACCTGCCATCATCGCAGCGTTGCAAACGGAAGAAGCAGCGGGGCTGCGAGCGCGAAGTGAAGTCAGGGCTCCCGTCGCAGGGTGCGTCCCCTGCGCCTGCAAATACCATGCATGCTTGTCCTCAGCTCAGCGGGGGGCTTGGGGGAGCGGTGACTGAGCGCCAGGCCGATTTGCTCGGGGGCCTTGCACAGCGCGCGCAAGGTCGCAGGGGGAACTGGGATCTTGTCCCCATCCTCTGCAGTGGTCAGGCGGGGGTGCTTGGGCCGCGGGCTCACCTCTGGACCCTAGTCTTGAGCAGCGCTATTTCGGCCTCTTGAAGCCCGCCTGGCCTGGTTTCCTCCTCCCTGCAGCCTACTGGAGCGGCAGCCATGCCGCCCTGTTGCCGTGTGTAAGCGGGCGGTCCCACCGACGCGCGACGCCGCCGGCCGCCAGCGGCGATAGCGGCGCCCCTCCCCGGCCGCGATGACTGCGGCAAC
>JADXDR010000184.1:0-32168 GCA_025026875.1 Chlorella ohadii
AGGGCAGCACCCTCGGTGCCTGCTTGGAAAACACCCGTGCCCTGCAACAGCTCCCCACACCCACCTCGGTCAGGTGGCAGCCCTCCAGCCGCAGCTTCAGCAGGTGCGGCGGCAGCAGCGGCACGCCCAGCGCCGCCGCCGCCGCTGCCGAGCTGTGGCCGTGCCGGCCGGGGCTGCCGTGCGAGCTGGCAAACGCCAGCGGTTTTTTTGTGGAGCGGAAACGCAGGTCCTGTGGGGTGGGCAGGTTAGGGCAAACTGGTTATTTGGCAGGGGGCAGCAGAGGCAGGCAGTGACATGCCTGGAATAAAACCGGAGCCGCAACGGGGCGCAACCTGCAGTTCTGCATAATCCAACCTCACATCTCAAATGCATATAATGTATTGCACACCCTTTGACAAAGCCCCCACCTTGAGGCGCGGCAGGCTGCCCAGGCCCGGCCGCACGGTGATGCGTGGAGCAGTGAAGCTGCCACTCTGCAGGCAGGTTTGGGTGTGGGCCGGAAGGGCATGTGCATCCCGGCAGGCGCCACAGGCGCCAGCATGGCTGGCCAGCAGCAGGCACTCTGCACCATCACGGTTTGAACCTTGTGCCTTGTCACCACCCCACACCCTCCAGCGGCCCGACCCAGCCCAGCCCACTGCTCTGCTGGAAACACATCAACTCCGAGATAGCAGTGCTCAGCCATTGGATCAGTTGTTGAAAATAACAGCCTTATGATGATATGAGGAATAATGCCGCCCACCTCCAGCGCCACCAGCGTGCCCAGCCACTGGCTCAGCTGCAGGTCGTCCGGCCAGTCGATGCACAGGTGCTTGAGCGAGGCGCCTGCATCGAGGAGTGTTTCAATGGGTGTTGGGATGAAAGAATTCAATCAGCCTTAGGTTGCAGGGCCAGCAACACGGGGGCGGCCACACAGTGGTGCGAGCGGTGTGCTGCACCGATTACACAGGGCGGTAGCAGGCAGTTGACAGCATCACACGAGCTCTCCGTCCTCACTGTTTGCCATGCAAGCCCACAACAACAAACATTCAGTCTCATTCCACGCACCCATGAGCGTGAGCGCCGACACCAGGTTGCTGAACACCAGCGACAGGTGAGCGGCGGTCAAGTGCGGCAGCGGGCCGCTGCTGCTCGACTCGGCCGCAGCGGCCGCTGCCGCGCTGCCGCCGCGCTCTGCGGCGATGGCCAGCTTGTGCACGGCGGCGGCGCGCGGAATGATGAAGGCCAGGAAGCCCTCTGCGGTGGGGTGGTGCAGCAGAGTGGTCTGGGTGCCACTCCTGACCCCGCTCACAGGCCCGCATAAGTCGGAGCTGTAGCAAACAGGAGCCGCCATGCAGCCGGTTGCATTCCGAGCGGCGATGGGTGCAGCGCTGCAGCCGCTCACCTGTGCGCTCCAGCGCCCGCGGGTCGGAGAGCGACAGCTGCAGCTCCACAGACTCCCACAGCGCCGCCGCGCTCTGGCACACGCCACGCAGGCGGCGGCACACCAGCGCGGCGGCGGCGCTGTGGAGGGAGAGCGGAAGGGCGGGGTGAGAGCAGGCGGCGGCGGAGTGGCGGCGGCAGGCGAGAACAGGCGGCGGCGGAGTGGCGGCGGCAGGCGAGAACAGGCGGCAGCGTTGTTCGGTGCTTCACCCGCCGTCACAACACTTTACCATGTGCCTGGGAGCGTCCAGCGCGCTCAGGCCGCTCACCGCTGCTTCTGCGAGAGGTGCTTCAGCAGGGCCGCCAAGCAGTCGTCCGGCAGGCTCAGCAGGGTCGTGGCCTCCACTGGATCAGCGGGGCTGCACAGCTTGGCCATGGCCTCGCCTCCCGCGGCCATTCTCGCAGCGAGCAGGGTTTTCTGCACCGCTGCCTGAGAGACCAGCTGCTTGGCCAGGTCGTAGGGAGTTGCTGAAAGCCGATCAACCCCTCGGCAGCACCCGCCTGGGCATGTGGGAGCCGCCGTGCATGAAGCGGCGGCGGCGTGACGGGCTGTGCCACCCCCTGCCGCCCTCTCTGCTGCCCTGCGCGCTCCAGCTCTCACTGCATCGCCTGAACTCCAGCCTGATCGCCGTCCCGAGGCCTTGGACGCGCCCCCCGCAAACTTGGCACGATGGCCGGCGGCCGCTGGAGCTGGGTGAAGCCCGAAGTGTGAGCATGAAATGCAGGCTGCGCCGGCAAGCGCGCTGGCGCGTGGGTGGCGCGCCGCAGGGCCCGCGGCGGCGGCGACCTCGTCGGCGGCGCAGGGTGTTGAGCGGGCGCCCCTCCGCCCAACGCTGTGCACATGTGCGCCCCTCNCCACCCTTTGCAGCTACCCGCTGATTGCAGTGGTGGCCGTTGCCAGCAGTGTGGGCATCTACTCCGGCTTCCGCCACCTGTGGACCAACCCGGAGGCGCGGGGGGGCGGTTGCGGCGGCAGTGCCTTCCTGCAATGCCCGCTGATGCCGCCGCTGAAGAATCGCCGCCATGCCTGCGCACCGCTGCGGCGGCTGCAACTGATCAGCCACCCATCGCATGCTGGTAGGGCATGCAGCGTTTGACGTTGCGAGTATGTCTCAGGCAAGCCCATCCCTGCCTGCAGGTCATGCCGGGCAAGACTTACCGCCAGGAGGTGCGCTGGGCTGGGGTGCACAAGGCTTGGGCGGCACACGGCTTGGCCAGAAGGCTTGGACAGGCCGACCTGCAGCAGCCGCAGCCTCCTTCCACTGCGCAGGCCTCGCCTTGTACCTCCTGCATGCCTCAGCTTGAGCCTACAAAGTCCCTCACCTTTCACAAGAAACCTGCTGCGCGACTCCTGTCGAGCCTGCTGCATGCCTCACCTGAACCGCTTTGAGCCGCATGCCCATCCCATGCAGGGCGTGCCTGAGACTGAAGAGGCAAAGCAGCGCGCCAAGGGATGTGAGTGATGTGATGCACCCGCATTTGTGGTGCTGAAGATGGGTGGTACGGGCGCCAGCCGAGTGGCACACTGGCCATGGCCCGGCCCATGCCTGGCCAGCTGCATGGGCACACGGCTGCTTGCCAACGACGCACACAGCAGGGCACCCTCCCTGCCACCCTGTACTGCACACCATGCGTGAAACCGACTGGCAAAATTAGGCGTCCACTGCAGCCCCGCCTATGGGTTGCCCATGGATGCGGCAATATCAAAGCAGCCGAAGCACCTGCTGACANTTTTCGCGCTGTCCAACCTGCTGTCCTGCAGACGAGGAGGCCATCTTCCGCTCCCTGCAGACCGGCCGCAGGCAGCCTGGGGTGAGGCAAACATGGCATGCACAATACAACTGTTGGCGCAGGGTGTGCGTTCATCGGCTCGCATGCATAGATGGTCATGTCGCGAGCTGCCTGCCACCCGGCGTGGCGTCCTGCTTTCCCGGCATCGATGTTGATATCAACTTGTGCCCCTGGTACCTGTTGCAGGAGGAGCGCCCCAATGTGAGCAGCTGCCGGCAAGGGAGGGTTTGACTCGCCGTTTCAGCTTTGCGTGGGGTGGCGACACAGCCTTTGGCTGCACAGCCCGCATGGCTGCAGGGCATGTGCATGCATTAGTGCAGCAGGCGATGCATGCATGTGATGGGCCTCTGGCAACCGCTGCTGCCAATGCTCCCTGAGTGCCGTCCTGCCGCTGCGGCTTCCAATTTCCCTGCAGGTGCGCATCTTCTGAGCGGCAATCCGTGGTCGGTGTCTGCCAACTGTAGTTCGCAGTTGGAGGCTGCCGGGCAGCGAGACATTGCAGCTGTGCGGCTTGAAATGATGCAAGCAGCGAGCGGGAGTTGTGCGCCAGCTGAGGCATGGCTGAACCTGCTCAGCTGCCCTGTGCTCGCAGTTTTCCTGCGCTGCTGGTGATGTGAAGTGTTTGAACGCATGCATATCTGCCCTGGTGTGTTGTGTAGCATCTTTCTGACAATGCAGCAGGGTGACGAGTGGCTGATCGGGAAAGCACTGCCGCCGCTCCTGCTCCTCCCAGCGGCGCTGCCAATGACTCAACTTGCGATGATCGGCTACTGAGCCTTCTGTTTTGAACTACTGAGTATTCAGCTTTCACACACGTCCTGCAACGATGTTGAGGCGCCAGACGCTGGCGGTGCTTCGGGCTTTCGCGAACCCTGCAGCGACGGCCCAGACCGCGCTGGCGTCATGCAGCGCAGGAGCAGCACAAGCGATTGGGCCGTCGGCAAGCACTGCCGGCGTTCGCAGCCTTGCTGCCGCCGCTGCCGCCGCCGCCAGCAAGCCGCTGCCGCCCGCAGCCCGATGGCGGCAGCTGCGCCGAGCAGCCTCATCTGCAGCCGCCGCTGAGTCGCCCGCAGCAGAGCAGCTGGCATTTGACTTGCGAAAGGCGGCACAGCCGCTGCTGTCCCTGCCAGTGGGCGGCATGGCGGGCGTAGTGGGCAGCGTGGCTGGCTCGGGCGGAGCAGCGGTGANTTGTGCCGNCTCGTCTCGAAAGCCNTGNCCCANTCTATTCCCCAGNCGGTGAGAGCATGTGTGTGGGTGGTAGCTTGATGTTGATGCGCACTATGTGCAGAGGCGGGTTGAAGTGTGCGCCTGGTGGTTAAGTGCCTGCCTACGTGCCCGCACCACCCTTTGTTGTGCACCCCACTGCTGCTGAGCTGGTGCCTCATCCACCCATCCAGCCAACTCCAGCCCCTTGCGCCTGCTGTCCACAGGATCCTGTCCGGCACCTCTCTGGTGGCTGTCCTCACCACCGCATGCATCTCAACCGCCACCTTTGCGGCCAATGGCTGCATCGACCTGCCAGCCTCCCTGCTCATCGCGCCGCCAGCGGTTCTGCTGGCACCCTTGGGAGCCCGCTTTACCTCCCGCCTCAACTGCAACGCACTCAAGCGCCTGCTGGGGTGGTTCTTGGTGGTCGCGGCCCCGCTGGTGCCGCTGAAGGCGTACATGTTCGCCTCACGGGCGGAGCAGCTGGCGGCAGCGGGCGCAGCAGGCACAGCAGGCACAGCAGCAGACGGTGCGGCAGAGGCAGCTAAGCTTGCAGCGGCCAGCAGCACCACTGAGGCATCCAGCAGCAGCAGCAGCAGCAGCAGCGGCAGCAACAAAGGCAGCCAGCTAGGAGGTTGGGAGGCTCAGCTGCAGCGGCTGCGTGACGGCATGCCCTCCCCGCTGAGGGCTGCGGGCCTTGTGGCCACTGGCGCCCTGTCTGGCTTTGTGTCGGGCCTGCTGGGGGTGGGCGGCGGCACCACAGGTGGGCTGCTGCTTTGCATGCTGCAGCTTGTATAACGTTGGGTTGTGTCAAAAGTGCAAGGCCTGCATGCACTTTTGCGCTGGCCCTCCAAATGCGCGCCAACCGGTCCTCCTCTCCCTTCCCTGCCCGCTGCAGCCACTCCCCTAGTGGCACTCATCATGCCTTACAGCCAGGCCACTGTGCTGGGCACAACCCTGGCTGCCATGGTGCCCACCACAGCCGCTGCCGTGGCGCAGCACCAGCGGTGGGTCGTCCAGAGTGGGGCGGCTGCTTGCATGCAATGCAGGAATTGGAAGAGGCAGCATGCACGCTGCAACGCAACCCAGGGTTACCAGTGCCTGCGCTCTGTTGCTGCTGCCGTGTTGCTTCTGGTGGCTGCCGCCCAGAACTAGCCAGCGACCCCTCTTCCCATAACCCCTCTCCTTTGAACCTCTGCACAGGCTGGGCAACCTGAACTGGCGGCTGGCAGCCGGCCTGGCCGTGGGAAGCGTGCTGGGCGGCGCTGTGGGCAGCCAGGCAGCGGTGCATGCGCCGCCGTACAGCCTGGAAGCAGTGTTTATGGTTGCTCTGCTGGCGCTGGCGCGCATGACGCTGAAGAGCGTGCGGTAGGCAGGTGCCGGTCGCTCAGCTGGCGTAGCCGCTTGGGCTAGGTAATGGCAACCGCACCAACAATACGTTCTGAAATCTTCAGACTGATCCTGGCTGCCTCTTGTTGTTGCATGAACCCATTGATTCAATATGCATCCGCTGAAGTGAATCACCGCTTGATGTTTTGATTGTGAGATGAGTGCTACTCAGCCAATGCAACGCAACAACACTGCCGTGCGGCAGGCAGCCGGCAGGCCAGCAGGCAGGAGAGGCCAACATGCAGCACCTAAAAGACGAGCAAGCAAGCAAGTCAAACAAGCAGACAATGAGTGACAGGGGCAAGGGTCAGTGTCAGGTATTGCATTCGTCAAGTCGAGTTGTGCGTTTGTGGTATGTTCGTTCCTGATGCAGCCATGCTGTCGTTTACCCTGTTGCTCAGCCAGAGGCAGCACTGCCGGACGGCGGCGGCGGGGCAGCTGGGCCACCTGGGGCAGAGTTGGTAGCATTGACGGCCACCGGCAGCAGCACCTGGTCGATGACTTGGGCATACCCCTGCAGCGTGCAGCAAGGGATGGGAAGACAGCAGTGTGGGCATACAACGCCGTGGCGGCAGCCTCATGTCACGATGGCTGAATCAACATGGCTGCAGAGTGGCCGCACAGCATACAACATTGTCAGCATCCCACCGCATGGCAACACAGCACTTGTTCTACATAGCAGAACTCTTGCTCAGGCTGCTCACCCCGCAGATAGGCACGTCTGGAACAAGCAGGCGCGCGGTGCTGCCCACCGCCTGCAAGGAGATGCCGACGCCGCCGGCGCTGCCGCGGTGCACGGTCAGCGACAGCGTGGTGCCCTGCGCACAGGGGTAGATGCTGAGAGCTGTGACTCGCGGCAGCGCAGATGCATGCGCGGTGCAGCGGGCAGCAGCGGCAGCAGCCGCACACATCGGCACGCCCACAGCGCATCTTCCTTCATCTTCCACAGCACTCGAGCGTAAGCCGGAAGGGACCCTCCCGCACCCTACCTGCGCGTCCTTGGCCAGCGTTTTCAGCTGCTGCCCCTCGCTCATCTGAGTGGTGCGCATGGCTTCGGGCACAATGTGGTAGGCCGCCAGCGCCTCCAGGGCCTGCTTGTTCAGCAGCAGCGCCTGCGGCGGAGCAAAAGGGCATGGGGAAACAGCGGGGAGGGCGTGTTAGCAGCACAGCCTTGCGCCTGGTGCGCAATAGTGCTCACCGGCGACCAGCGCCGACCCGAAAGTGCTGCGCCTGCTGGGAAGGCACACGCAAGAGCAGACTCCGCAGCACAGCGCAGCACAGCGCAGCACAGCACAGCATGCAAAAACATCGCACAGCATAGCACAGCAGCGCTTGCCTGTGCGGTGGCTGGATCGAACTTAGCGAAGAACGAGTCAAACGCGGTGTCGGCTGGGATGAGGAAGGTGACGCCGCTCTGCACCGCCGGCACCACATCCTGCAATCCTGGCAGCTGCAAATCCCTTGTGTGAATAACTGCTACAAGGTGCAGTTGCAGGCAGCTACAAACTGGTGCTCCAGCAACAAACCAGCTGTAGCAGCTATAATTAGACCATTTGGGGGTGAACAGTCAGGCCCGGCCTGACTGTTCAGTGACTGGTTGCAGACTGACCGACGCCCAGAGTAGCAGGATCTCACCCAGCCAAACTGGCCCAGCAGCTGGGAGGCACGGGAGAAGAACTGGGGAGACGCTGCGCTTGGCAGGTGCATGGGCACAGGGGTGTGCGTGAGTCAGAGACAATCCCAGGCACCAGATGGCATGAGCAGATGACCGTACGCATACTGTGCCCCATCCGGTAGTGCACGTGCCACAACTCATCACATGCCAGGGCCCTCAGGCTGCCTCCAAGTGCATGCAGCTGAAGCACTTACTCTCGATCAAGCCCTTGAGCGTCAGGCAGTCTCCCGGTCCGGTTGAGGCGGTAGAGGAGTAGCCACCAGCAGAAGCGCCGGTGCCCGGCCCAGCGGGCGCAGGCGGGGATGAAGGCGGCGGCGGCGGCGGCGATGCAGGTTGAGGGGCCTGCGGCGGCGGCGGCGGCGCGGGAGTGCTGCCCAGGGCGGTGGATGCAGCTGAGGGGGAGGCATTGGATGCAGCCAGGCTGGCGGGGAATCCTGCTGAGGTTGAGGTGCCGCCGGCTGTGAGCGATGCCGCACTTGCGCCTGCTGGCAGCTGAGAGCTACCAACAGTACTGCCTGCAGGGCCGCTGGGCACCAGCGTAGCGCCGCTGGCACCCAGCTGTGCCGCTAGCTGCTGGGCTGTGGCGGCAGCACTGCTGCTGGGTGGAGAGGCAGGCGAGGAGGCACCAGGGGGCTGGCCAGCTGGGGGAGCACCAGCGGGTGGCTGGCCCGCGGGAGGGGAGGCAGGAGGAGCGCCGGGGGCGGCAGCGCCAAAGCCGCTGCTTGCCTGGGTGCCGTTCGCAGTGGGCAGTACCATGGCTCCACCCTGGCTGGAGAACAGGCCAGAAGCAGGGGGCGCGCCCTCCCCTGCCTGAACAGACACCGTTGATCCAGGAGCTCCCGGTGCGGCTGCTGCCGCTGCTGCCGCTGCACCAGTGGTGGATAGCCCGCTAGCACCAGCAACTCCGCCGCCGCCAGCTGTCAAGCCGGTTGGCGGTGCGGCGGCGGCGCCCGCGGGAGCGGTTGCATCCACCTCTGCTTGCGCTTCGGCTGGAGAATAGTCTTCGTATCCAGCTGCAGCAGGGGGTATGGGATGATGGAAGGTGACGCAAACGTGAGGAAGGATGCTTTATAAACTGAAGAACCGACCAACCCTGCAACCATGAAGATGTCTGTCCGTCGATGGACCGCCGGCATGACCCTGTTCTGCGGTGGAACAGGCAGGCATGCACCGCAAGCCTGCACCACATCATTTTACGTTCTGCGGCCAACCAGCCACCACACCTGTGAGGTTGAGGGTGCTGAGGGGCGCCCCCGCCTCGTACTGATCCACAACCGGGGTGCGTGGGCTCAGGCTGCGGTCCACCTGGTGAATCACTGCAGGCAGGATGGAAGGGCAGAATGGAGGCTCAGCATCGCTCAGGCGGCGGTCCACCTGGTGAGGACGGGGAGAGGAGGCGCTCTGCTCTTGAGCAGCATGCTGAGCTACGCATTCACAGTCAGGGCACCCCGAGGATGATTCACATGCTCTGATCAATTGCAGCCTGTCGCCAAGAGCGGCAGCATTGCAGCATGGGCATGCCGCTCACAATGCAGAGCTGGCCACTCACCGCTGCCGCCGCAGGTGCGGATCTCACGGCCCACAATGGCGGTCAGGTTGCCATATTCAGGCAGGAGCGCCACGCCTTCGGGGTTCTGCAGAAGGAAATGAGATGAGGTATGCTCCGCTGATCAAGGGCAGCTGCAGGCGGCATACATTGACCGCAGGGTGATGCATGCGTGATGCTGCTGGCTGCTTGCGCTGAGCTGCTGGCCCGCACTGCTGGCAGCAGGCTAGCCGGTTGCATGCAGGCTGAGCAACGATGCCGCTTACATCCGGGTCGGCTTCCACGGTCAGCATGTGGGGCGAAAACACGGTCGGCAGCTCCTCGCCCTCCAGCTGCAACGCAGGGCAGATAGAGCAAGCCTTGTGCAAGTTGGTAATGGGTGACCAAGGTGGGCAGGCAGAAAGCTGCGAGTCATGCACCAGCATGTTTTGCACGGCATGCATAGCAGCTGCTAAACTGCCGAGAGCCTGCTTTCATCCCTGCATGCTGCTGCTGCCGCCACCGGCGCATCCGCACCTGGCGCAGCTCGTCGACAGTCAGGCCGCCATAGCCGCCGGCCACCATTGTGTACGCTACGGAAGCGTGCAGCAGGCGCGTGTCGCGGGCAGCCTCTCCAATCAACTGCATTTGGTTGCGGGGACAGGAGGAATTTGCATTGTGGTATGGGTGCATGGCACAGACGCGTGCAGCAGGCGCGTGTCGCGAGCCGCCTCGCCGATGAGCTGGAGTTAGACTTGGCAGGCAGCAGTGTTGGTCGCAAACCTTGCAACGTGTGGCCCTGCCCGCCCTGATGTTACATGCTCAGCAGTATCGCAAACACAGTGGCAGCAGCAGCATGCCGCCTTTCATGACCAACCGCAGCATGACACAGCACAGCACAGCACGGCACAGCACAGCACAGCACCTTTTGGATCTCCTCCTGGCCGGGTGCAAACAGTTGCGCCAGGCCCTGCTGCTGCGCGGTGTCTGCAGGGCGGGAGCAGAGCGGGGCAGGAGAGAACGCCGGTCAGTTGGACCGGCCCTGCTAGTCGTCTGCTGTATCTGACTCATGATGCAAGGCTGCAACTTATAGCAGTGCAGTGCACACGCTGCTCCAGCGGGCCAAACCGACCTGACACCAGAAACAGCGTGATGTTGAGGCCTGGGTTGGTCAGGTTCCACTGCAGTTCAGGGCAGGGGAGAGTGGAAGCATTGGGGCTGCTGCAAAGAGCATCAAGGCTGCCCTGAGCATCCCTAGCGTTGAACTGTGCTGTGGCCTACAAACTGTGTATCAGTGCAAGCATCAACATGCCCCCCGGTGCTCACCCCGGACAGGCTGAGCGTGGATCGCACAATGGACAGCGATGGCGTAGCAGCAATGGCATCGGCAATGGAGCGGAAGCACTGCTGCTGCTGCCCAGCAGGCGCCTGCCCCAGCCCAGTCAGGCCTGGAAGAGTGGTGGCTGCCCCTGTGCCGCCAGCGGCCAGGGCAGCAGAGACGGCATCTCCGGCAGGCCCTGCGCCAGTGATTGCAGCGCTTGCGCCACCTCCGCTGCTGCTGCCGGCCAGACCGCCCACGGCCTGGCTGTAGGGCAGGACCTGCTGCAGCGTGCGGGCCGGCAGCAGCACTCGGTCGATGACGTGCGCAACTGCGGGGCTGGGGAAGGTGGGTGAGGTTGGGGTGGCTGAGGAGGGCGCACGCGCAGGTGTGGTCAATCGTGTCAACACTGCCTAGCTGCTTCATCAGTGGGGAGTAGCCTGCTTCCATGCTAGATCATGCACGGCTAGGTCATGCANGCCCCATGCAGGCTCCTGCAAGCAGGCCAGCAGGAGACTCGCCTGTGTGGCAGATGAGGAGGTTAGAGCGCAGCAGCGAGGCCTGGGTGTAGGGAGACGTGATGTTGAGCTGCAGAGTGGGAGAGGAGGGAGGAGCGGGCTGATTTGATGGACAAGTCAGGGGCCGCTCCAAGCCAGCATGCCTGCACCACTCCGAGCAGCTGGGCTGCACTGCTGAGTATGCCAGGAAAATCTTGCACACGACTGTTGAGCATGCCCTATGATTACAAGCAGGCTGCCAGCCAGCTGCCCTGCCTGCATCTCACAGTGGTGGAATTGATGGGCTGTGCACGAAGCGTGGCCCCTGGCAGCTCGGTGGGCAGCGGAGTGTTGGCGACGCCCGCCCGCGCCAGGTCAGCGTAGCTGCGCAAGGGGGCATTCAGCGTGGCAGAGTCAGGCCGCAGGCACACAGCCCAGCTTGCATTCATGTTGTTCCAGTTTGAAGCAGACGCCACCTCGGTGCAGCACCTGACCACCTCGCTTTCAGGCAATCGCTTTCAGGCGCCGCCCACCTGAGCGGCTGGGGCAGGGTGTGGTAGGCCAGTAGAGACTCCAGCTGCTGGCTCTGCAGGTAGATGTTGGTGGGGTTCAGGCCCTGCGGCAGGGGCAGGCAGGGGGCAGTTTGATGAAGTGTGCTAAGCGTGGCGCCCGTTGTTTCTCACCAGCAGCGGCACTCCCAAAGGACTCCAACTGCAGCCTCTGGCTGCCATGTGCATGCTGCCATGCTGCACAGCCTATGGGTGTCAGCCGTGGCCTGCCAGCTGACTTGAATCAAACGCAACATGCACAGGCACACATCACTGGCACGAACTTGAACTCACTTGTTCGGCCAGGAAGGTGCGCCAGGCGTCGTCGCTGGGCAGCAGCAGCGTGCCGGCCAGAGACGTATTGGCCAGGTGCTGGTTCTGCGGGCGCAAAAGGCAGGCAGGCCAAGAATGAAATGGCGACCAACAGATCCGACTGCCAGTACAGTAAATTCCTCCACCAGCACGTAAGTAAGCATTTCACCGCACACCACAACTTGCATGTGGTGAGATGATTGGTGCTGCATAGGTGTGTGCCGAGGCAGCGGGCGGCGACCGCACTGGCAATACAGCCCTTTACTCACCTGCCAGTCAGTCAGGATAGACATGGAAAGGTAGAGAGTGAGGTCTGGAGCGCCACTGTACTGGGCAGTAGGGAGCAGAGTGAAGTCAGCATGGCAGCTAGTGCCCAGGCAGGCGGGAAGGCAAGAAGGCGAGCAGGCACACCACCATGCCGCCTGCACCTGCTATGCTCGCCTTGCCTTCACACTGTGAACAACAGGCCAAGGCANGCCCCAGACACACTCACCGAACAAAGTTGAGCACGTCTGTCTGGCAGGCCGGCTGCCCAGCGCCGCCGGTCGACTGCGCAGCANCCGCCCCCGGAGCGCTGCCGCCCAGCTGCTGGAACAGCGGCTGCAGCAGCTGCTGCTGGGAGGCGGGGCCGGGAGGGCTGCCGAGGGCGGAGGCAGCGGCGGGGGTAGGGGCAGGGGCAGGAGCGCTGGAGGGTGCAGGGGAGGGGCTTGCTGGCGTGCCGGAAGGGGCAGGAGATGCGAAGGAGGCGGCTTGCGCTTGGGAGGTGCCATTGCCACCGCCGGTGCAGGCGCAGCGGTTGCAGGACTGGGCGCAGTAGCTGACCATCCATGCCTCGCCGCACTTGCCCCAGGAGGCCTACGAGCAGTAGCATTCCTTTGGGTTGTGCGGCTCAAGAGGACAGTCGAAGTGGTCGCTGAAAAGGCAGCCTGTTACGTTAGTGAGTGCCGCAGGCAGCGCAGCACAGCGCAGCGCAGCGCAGCACAGAGCTGCCATCACAGTGTGGCAGACACGTGCCCAGCAGCCGCCACACCACCAAAGTCTGCACACGGCTTGAGCATCAGGCGGAAGATATTTGCATCCTCACCTGCTGTACACAGTTGTACTTGCCGTCCGGTGGGACATCGGAGCACACACACTGCCCCGGGCAGGCGCAGCGGCCACAGGTGAGGGAGCAGGCGTCTGCCGCCACCATCCAGGTTGCAAAGCTGCGGGGAAGCAGTCGGTGATATCGCTTCAGGTGGACGAGGTTGGGAGCCATGGGCCTACCGCATGCTAGGGGGCGGCCCCAATGATGCTTGCAGGCAAACGCTTCTGCAGGGCCGTTGCTGCTAACGCAGCAGCACCAGCCTGCTGAGCGGCAGGCGGCCACACATCACCTTGACTCCAGCGCTTACTTACCACTGCCCCGCGTCGCGCTGCTGGATGCAGTCTCCGTTTGGCGGCGGATCGTCGCGGCAGGGGCAGGCCGAGGAGTTGGCGGCGGCGGCGGCACCCAGCGATCCCAGCCCTCCGGCTGCGCCCTGCAGCAGCTGCGCTGCACTGGCGCCGTCAGTGGGGCCTTGGAACGCCCTCACGAGCAAGGGTGCCGCCTCGGACTGGGGCGAGCCCGCTGGGGGCTGCCAGAAGGGGGCATGCGTGCCAGCTGGCTGGTCGACTGCTTGCTGCAGCGCCCTGTGCCCCTGCCATGCAACCCTGCCTGCCCCAGCCGCCGGCAGCAGGGCGACGCAGCACAACAGCGCCAGCGCCGCTGCTGCAGCCCTCGGTGCTGCGGCAATCTTCATGGCGTAATGTTTGGAATGAAACTGAGCAACCAGCAGGGCGAGAAAGGACGGCGGCGGCGGCGGCGGCATGAGCCGCCTTGTCAGCAGGTGCCCGCTCCCTGCCTCGGCCGCAGCAAACAGCGGCCCAACAGCAGGCGCAGTGCCGCAGCTCTAATGTCTGCCATTGAAGCTGGACAACCATGCCATGCACATTCACTCCGAACATGAATGCAACTCGTCACACCAACATGCACAACTGAGAGCAGCATCAACATGGCGATGCAGGCCAGGGCAAACAAACAAACGGCAACAGCGCGCGATGTGCGCCCTGATGCGCTGTGCTGCTCAGGCAAGATTGTGGGGGCAACGCCAGCTGTCCACCTTTGCCTGTGCATGCAGCAGCTGGTCAGGCTCTGCTGTCAACTGCTTCTGTCCGCTGAGCCCGGGCTCAGCCGGCTGGCGGCTGTGATGGCGGCGAGGCAGCGGCTGGGCCGGCGGCAGAACTGGTGCCGTTCACTGCCACGGGCAGGAGCACCTGGTCGATGACTTGGGCGTAGCCCTGCAGGAGGGCATCAAAGGATGCACCAACATTCATGACAGCAAGCTAGAATGGCGCAGGTTAGGCGCGTGTGCAGGATACGCACTATCAACCGCCGTGGCGCTCACGGCAGGCCAGCACATCACGCCACGAGAATGATTTGAAGCCATTCCCGCCAAGCTCAGGTGTAGTGCTGCGCCCCGTTGGCGCACGAAGCCCAGGACTGCCTACTTACCCCGCAGATCAACACATCTGGCACCAGCAGGCGCGCGCTGCTGCCCACTCCCTCGAACAGGATGCCGCCGCTGCCGGCGGAGGCGCCGCGGCGCACAGTCAGGTACAGCGTGTTGCCCTGAGAATAATTGAAAGGACAGGCAGCAGCTGTTGTGAGTTGCAGGCGCATGGCCAGGTACAGCGTGTTGCCCTGTTGGCAACGAATCAATGTTCGGGCAGGGCAGCAGGTATTAAACAAGTCGTTAGTCTCTGGCGCACGGTCAGGTACAGCGTGTTGCCCTGCGCAGCGAGTGGATGCACAGGCAGGGCAGCAGATGTTGTGAGCCGCTTGTGCACAGTCAGGTACAGCGTGTTGCCCTGCAGGCAGGGCGGGAGCCTGGGCTCAGCCGCAAGCGATGTTTGTGGCAGTGCGCTCGCTGTGCAGGGCGCGCCTGTGCAGCGCATAAGACAGCCTCGCCATCCCTGCATACCGACCGACTTGTGCAATGTCATCACCCACTGGTATTACTGCAGATGTCACTCAACACGCTGCTCCCGCCCACCTGCGGATCCCTAGCCAATGTTGGCAGCTGCTGGCCGTCGCTCATCTGAGTGGTGCGAAGGCCGGAGGGCACAATGTGGTAGGCCGCCAGCGCAGCCAGCGCCTGCTTGCTGGACACCAGCGCCTGCGGCGGTTTGGGAGGAGGTCGGTGATGCAATAGCAAGAGGCAGCAGCTGCACTGCGGCGAGGTGAGCAGCCATCTTTCGATGTGTTGCATGCTGTCTGGTGTTTCAGGTACACTGCTGCAGTAGAAACACACACCCTGCACCCACACCTGCGCCGTGTTGGCGGCAAAGGTTGCGAAGAACGAGTCGAACGCTCTGTCCGCTGGCACAAAGTATGTGACTCCACCCTGGCAATCTGGCACCACATCTTCGCACCCAGGCACATCCTGCGGTACGAAAACGATTTGGAGGAATGGCCGCTCATCACTGCTGGCTTCATACAGGGCTGCTGTGCTGTGCGTGCTGGGCGGCGTGGCTCTCGGCAGCAGCACGCAGCGGCGGCGGCAAGGAAGTGCAGCAGGCACCCCGCTGCCAGGCGTCACAGCCACACTTACCCAGCCAAACTGGCTCGTCATCTGGGCAACACGAGAGAAAAACTCCGGGGAGGCTGCAGGGTCAGGTGCGGCAGGGAGCAGGCACCATGACAAGTGGAACCCGCATCATACCGCCGGTGTAACCTTGGCGCTCCAGGGAGCACAGGCTGTGGTTGTGCTTTGCGTGCCATGCGCAGCGCAGCACCGTGCACCGAGCCAGACAAGCTGCAGCAAACTCGCTGGCTACCAGGCCCTTGAAGGTCAGGCAGCCGCCAGGGCCGGTGGTCCCTCCATTTGCCCCTCCGGTGGTACTGCTGGCTGGAGTGGCAGGGGAGGGAGGACTGGCGGCGGGCGGCGATGGCGGCGGGGAGGGTGTAGACCAGGGCGCGGGAGGAGAGGARGGGAGGGTGTAGACCAGGGCGCGGGAGGAGAGGAGGGGCTGGGTTGGCCAGCTGTCGGCGGCATCCCAAACAGCGTCTCCCAAGTGAGGGGCGGGCTGCCAGCACTGGGAGCACCAGGAGAAGCAGCGCTTGTGCTGGGAGGCGGAGGGTTGCTGCCGGCTGGACGGCGAGTTGACAGGCTGGACGTGACGCCACTCAGCTGCCCTGCCAGCTGCTGGGCCGAAACGGAGCCACTGCCGCCGCCGCCGCTCGGCGGCGCCTGCGCAGGAGATGCGCCGCTAGCTGACTGTGAGCCAGCTGGGGCGGCAGCGGTGCCGCCCAGCTGCTGGAACAGCGGCTGCAGCAGCTGCTGCTGGGAGGTGGGGCCGGCAGCAGGCTCGGCTTGGGGCGCCCCTGCAGCAGCACTGGCCGGCAGTGCGGCGGTGCTGGTGCCGCTCCGCCCGCTGCCGCAGTTGCAGCGGTTGCAGGACTGGGCGCAGTAGGCAGCCATCCATGCCTCGCTGCACTTGCCCCAGGAGGCCTGCGGAGGGGTGCGAGCGATGGAAGAGTTTGCGAGGGGAGCAGATGTGACGCCGACTGCTGCCACATGAGCAGGTTGTGCCGCATAACCTGCGGCGGGCAGCAGCTTGATCAAAGCAGGCAGATGCATGCTGAGCGTGGCTGCTGCACAGCATGGACGCAAGCCGAGCTACCTGTTGAGCGCAGCTGTAGTCTGCGTTGGGCGGCACATCAGCACAGGGGCACGCCGGCCCTGCGGTGCCGCCGCTGCCGACGGTGGCGGCGCTGCTGGCAGGCGATCCCACATGGCCCTGCAGAGGCAATGGCGCATGGTGATGCATCATCGGAGCATGGGAAAGGCCCTCAGAAGCACGAGAGTGCCTGACTGGGGCGAGCTGCCTGCAGCAGCCCAACCCGAGGGCATGCATGGCTGGATCAAACGCTGCTCACCTGCTGCAGTGACCTACGAGGCTGCCATGCCGCCCTGCTTGCCCCAGCCGCCGGCGGCAGGGCGGCGCAGCACAACAGGGCCAGCGCTGCTGCTGCAGCCACGCTTGCTGCTCCAGTTGTCATGGCGAGAGGCGTAAAGCAGAACGACGGCTGGCGGGAGGGCTCTAGCTTGACCATGCTGAGCGGCGGTCGGCAAGCGCCGCATGGGCGGCCCGCCGAGGCTCAGCCGCTTTTCGGCAGTGCAGCCTTTGGAGCATGACAAGTTCATGTTGCACCGATTCACGTGCTGCAATGATTGTTCACTTGCAATACCAACATGCATTGTCCACTTGCAACTGCTGTGCCACCACCGCACCACTGGTGCTGCTGCCCATCTTGCTTGTCGGTCGTTTGTGTTTGCAGCGCAGCACGGCAGAGCGGCAGTGAAGAAGGGAGCAGTGTGCAGCCAGCAGCAGGATCCAAAGCACACATCTGACCCGGCAAGAGAGGCAGCGGAAGAAGGGGCACTATTGGCATCTGGGGCTTGTGAGGCGATGGGGACTCAAAGAACTCAGGGAGAAGGCGGCTGGCCAGAGGGAGGTGACAGCTCACAGGAAGCAGCCTCAGCATGAAAGGGCGACATTGCCCAACGCGCGCCTTCAGAGGGCCGCCGCTGGACAGCTGTGCCTGGCAGCGCCATGGCAGCCGATCGAATGCCGTGGGCAGCACTACGCCGTGCTGGCCTGCTCAGCAGGCTGCCGCCCGCTGCTAGCTGCCTGGTTCAGTGCCGACCGGGCGGCCACAAATAGGAGGTGCTGCTCCCAAGCCTTCCACATGTCCCAGACCAGCGGGCCTCCCAGATTCCAAGCAGTGAGGCAGCCAAACACTGTGGCGGTGCCCTGGCCGAACTGAACCAGGGAGGGCGGCAGCGGCGGGCTGCTGATGGCCAGCCCCCACGCCAGCACTTGCAGGATGCTCCACACCGCCAGAAAGCGGATCAGTAGGAGGGTCGTAAATGCGCAGCGCGCGCGCAGGCTCAGGAACTGATCGTGTGCCTCGTCCATGACCCGCTCCAGAGCATCCCCCGGTTGTCCGGCCTGCATGCGGAAGGGAAGGAGGCGGGTGCCACCAGCGGTGAGCCAGACTGCTGCAGTGGCCGCGGGCAATGCTGCCAGGCCCCTCCGTTGGCAACTGGCAGGCGCTGGAATCTGCAGCGATATCAATGCTGCGCTGCTGCTGCGCTGGGCTTCATCCCGAGCCCACCCATTTNCCATCGTCGAACCGTACCACCTGCCCAGCTCACATGCATGCCGACCANGCCTGTTCAACTCCGCGCCAGTAATTTGCTGCATGAGGTTGACGCACAGCTTCCACCACANTCACCAGAGCCGCCGGCAGCACCACCAGGCTCGCAGCAAGGCTGCCGGCACGCGTTGCTGCCGCCAGGAGTGCCATGCAGACCGCCGCAGCGCCGGCCAGCTTCAGATGCTCAGCGGCGGCTGCGGCTTCGTCGAAGACAGCTGCCGCTGGCTTGGCGGGCGCACAGCNTGGCCTCGCCCTCAGGCCCACTGGCAGCCACCACCACAGCTGGGCTGCTCCGAGGGCTGCTGGCGCGCTGTGCGGCAGGCAGCCTCAGNCTGGCTTGCTCGGCGAAATGCAGCCTGGGCAGCAGCTGGACTGCTGCGGCAGGGCGGGCGAGGGCGGCGAACGGCAGCGGCGCTGGCGGCGGCAGTAATGCCGCATGCACGCACACAGCAGGCTCCAGCCATTGCTGCGATGGGCAGGGCGGTGTGTGAATGGACGGGAGGCTCAGGGGCAGCAGTGTCGAGCTGCAGAGAGAGGCAGGCCGCAGGGCGCCCTGCATTTGCTGCTGCAGGCGCCCCATCACTGTTGCAGCACTCCAGCAGCGCCTTGGACAAGCCAGCCTGGCGCTGGGACACAGTTTAGCCGCTCACCGTGGCAGAACGCGCCCTGATCCACTTGGGAGGTGAAGGCAACAGGGTCAGACGGTGCAGCAGGATTGTGGTTGGGCAGGCAAAGCTTTGGAAAGGCATGCAGCAGCACCCGCATGGGCGGTGCCCAGTCGCCTCGGTGGCGGCAAGCGCTGCAACGATCACGTCTGCATTTCCCCTATGTGAACTCCGGCTGCTTGTCAGCCCTGATATTTCCAACGCGGCTGACAACTGCTCAACACAGCTGCTGCTGCCCATCTTGCTGTCTCCCTGCGATCGGTCGACTGTGACTGTGGGCGAGTATGAGTTTGCATTGCAGCAAAGTGCCGCCGGGCAGTGGCAAGAGGAAGCGGTGTGCTTGAACACAGCAGGAGTGGCAAAGGGAGCGATGTGCTTGAAGCATGCTAAAATAGCCAATGCCTGCTGAGAACAGGCAGATGCGGGTGCACTTTCATGTGCATGATGGGCATGCCCGATGAGCAGGACAGGGCGCGATGGAACACGCAGGCGGGAGGCGGCTGGCGGCCTGCGGAAGCCGATGCCCATGGGCCAGCGGCAGTGCTCCATTGCAAAGTGAGTTGAGTGCTGCAGCGGGGCGTGTGCGACACACAAGGCCGCCGGGGGCGGTTGACAGCGTGCTGGCCTCAGGCTGCTGCTGCCTGCTGTACGCTGGCCTCAGGCTGCTGCGGCTGAATGCTGCGTGCGGCGCTGTGCCGCTCCGACCAGACAGCGGCGATCACGCTGCGCTGCCAGTAGGCCTCAAACAGTTCCTTAGCCAGCAGCACGGCTAGGGGGGCAAACACGATGAGCCCGAGCATATCGGGAGCGGTCAGGGGCAGCAGCTCCAGGCCGGCCATGGGCTGCCGCAGCGGGGCGATGGCGCCCAGCACCCGCACAGCCGCCTCCAGCACAGCCCAAACCACCGAAAAGCTCGTTGACACGATGACTTGAACTGTGCAGTGCATGCGCCGCTGGCGGAGCTCCCTGCACGCCTCGGCCAGGGCCTTGGCACGACCCACGGCCGACGCCTGGTGGGCAGGGAGGGAGCGGGGTGGGTGTCATTCGGTGAGCACTCTGCGTGTGGGCATGTCTGGCAAGCTGTCTATAACAGACAGCTGGCCAGTCATGATGCCGCAAAGGCATCACCTGGCCAGTGCTGCACTTGCGACCGAGTGTAGCGCCCTGCCTGTCCGCCTCCCACTCGTTTCAGCCCCTCAACTCATGAGCGGATCAACACCTTCGACATTCACACAACCTCGTCCTCCAACTCACCGCTGGCGCCTTGCGGTTGAGCCGGCTGAACTCGCGCTCCAAGTAGCGAGCCATCAGCTTCCGTGCAATCACCGCCTGCGACAGCACAGCCGCAAGCCCTGCCAGCAGAGCGACAGCTTTGGCGCCCGGCCAGGCTGCCGCCGTGCATGCCATACAGGCTGTGGCCAAGCTGATTGGCAGCAGCATGAGGCCGAAGTTGATCGCGGACCCCCCTGCCGCAGGCGCAGCTGGCGCAGGGCCCGCCTCGCCGGCAGGCTCACTGGCCGCCGCGACCACGGCTGGGCTGCAGCGAGGGCTGCTGGCACACTGTGCGGCAGGCAGGTGCCTGAAGGAGCGGATCGGGGCCCCAGCTGCAGATGCGCCGCGGAAAGACGGGCACGGGAGGCGAGCGGCGGCAGCGGCGCCGGCGGCAGGAATGCCGCCTGCACGAACGCAGCAGGCTCCAGCCATTGCTGCGATGGGCAGGGCGGTGTGTGAATGGACGGGAGGCTCAGGGGCAGCAGTGTCGAGCTGCAGAGAGAGGCAGGCCGCAGGGCGCCCTGCACTTGCTGCTGCAGGCGCCCCATCACTGTTGCAGCACTCCAGCAGCGCCTTGGACAAGCCAGCCTGGCGCTGGGACACAGTTTAGCCGCTCACCGTGGCCAACCGCGCCCTGATCCACTTGGGAGGTCAAGCTAAAGGGGATGAGATGGTGCAGCACGATTGTGGTTGGGCAGGCAAAGCATTGGAGAAGGCATGCAGCAGCAGCTGCATGGGCGGTGCCCCGAGCCGCGGCGGCGGCAACCCTTGAGACACGTTAGGTCAGCCGTTCTCATGAGCACCGGCTGCTTGTGAGTTCTCTGATACTTCCAGTGCTGCTGACAACTGTTCGCCACAGCTGTTGCCCATCTCGCTTGCTTCCTGCCAATCCGGTCGGCTCTGGACTCTGGTGAGCGAGGTTTTGCAGCGCAGCATGGCAAAGTGACAGTGGCAAGAGGGAGCGGTGTGCAGGCCAGGTAAATGACTTCAAACGCAGCGGACTCGATCATGACGGGCAGGAGCAGGGGACCGACACTACTGGCATGTGGGCAACATCGGGTTGGCTTGCGAGGCGATGAGGGTGCACTGCATGCAAAGCAGGGAGGAGGCAGCTGGACTGAGCAGACAGCACGCAGGCGGCAGCCTCAAGGAATGCAGTGCAGGAGTCGCTTCAGACGGCCGCCACGGCGTGCTGGGCAGCTGCGCCCCGCACTGCCGTCAGCCTGAGTCAACAGCACTACATTGCTGCTGCAGTGCTGGCCTGCTGCCGCCCGCTGCGTGCCGCCCGGCGCCGCGCCGAGCAGGCGGCCACAAACAGGCGGCGCTGCCAGTTGGCCTCAAGTGTGTCCTTTGCCAGCGGCTGCATCAGGACCACCATCAGGGCCAAGCAGGCCAGCTGGAATGCCATGATGGGCGAAAGGCTGGCCAGGTCATGCCCAGCAGGCGGCACTGCTGGCAGCCAGGCTGGAGGGCTGGGCTTCAAGGGAGCCAGCTTGAGCACCGCTGCCTCCGCAACGGTGCAAATCACTGTGAAGCTCCAGATCTTGATGAAGTGTGCATCGCAGCGCAGGCGCAGGCGCTGGAATTCGCTGCGCGCTGCGGCCATGATCTCTGCCAGGCTCATGCCCGGGTTCTGCATGTGGCAGGGAGGGGCGGATAGCTTAGTAAGCAGGGGCGCCATGGCGGGCCAGCTGGCGGTGCTGCCATGGCATCCAAAACCCAACTTGCAATTGCTGGCGGCAGCATGCCGGCATGGAACGCTGCTACTGTGCCCCACTGTGGTGCCCCGCTCATGTGCGCACCTCCCAGTCATTTCAACACCCTCTTCACTGCACAAACTCGCCCTGCAGCTCACCCCAGGCCCCTTGCGGCTCAGCCGGTAGCACTCATGCTCTGCGTAGTAAGCAGTCATCTTGCGCCCAATCGCCAGCTGCGCTGCGACAGCTGCCAGCCCCACCAGCAGGGCCCCACCGCTGACAACAGGCGAGGCTGCCTGCATGCCTGCCATGCAGGCGACCATGCAGGGTGGCACCGCCAGCAGGCTGAAGTTGAACATGTTGATGAAGGACGGCCCTGCCGCTGGCTGGGCTGGCGCTGGATCCGCCTCGCTGGCATGCCCGCTGGCCGCCGCCACAGGCTTGCACCGAGGCTTGCTGGCGCGCTTTGCGGCAGGCAGGTGGCTGGCTGCGCGGATCGGGGCAGCTGCGCCGCAGAAGGATGGGCGGCGAGCGGCGGCAGCGCCGGCGGCGGCGGCAATGCCGCATGCACGCACGCAGCAGGCTCCAGCCATTGCTGCAGAGGGTAGGGGCGGTGTGTGAATGGAAGGGGAGGATCCGGAGCAGCCGGATTGAGCTGCAGGAGAGGCAGGCTGCAGGCGCCCGCACATGCCGCTGCAGGCGCCCTAGCAGTGCAGCAGGTGCCTTGGACAAGCCAGTCAGGCGCTCAGACGGCTCGGCGGCCGAAGGCAGCTGCTCACCGTGGCGGACCGAGTCTCCCCTTCCACTGGAGAATGCGCCAGGCGGACCAGGTGGTGCAGCAGCGGTTCAGGCAAGGCTGGGCAGTGGCACTGGTGGGCGGCAGCACGGCGGGATGGCCGCGCCATGGGCGGCGCCCGGTCACCGCAGCCGCGACCGGCCTCCAAATATCACAATGTCATGGCCACACTTCATGGACATTGGTCATGCTCACAGTTGCTCAGGAGCACTCCCTGTGCCCAGCTGCTTGCTTGCAATGCGATGCATACATGCGCACATGTGCGCATAGCGGGTGCATCATGCCTGGGCGTTACATGTGCAGTGCCTGCCGCCAGCCCCAACCCTTCCACTTCTGCCAGCACGGCAAGTCCCATTTGGTGCCAAAAAAATCGATTTAAAAGTTTCGACAATGATCAAGGCAAGGGGCATCACTAGCTGCGGTTCGTTCAAGTGCATGGCAGTGGACTGGAAAGGCGTTGCCATCGCGGGTTTGTTGCGATTGAGTTCAGCGTAGCAACACGCTGCAGTGAGTGCAGCAAGCAAGGCATCAAGAGATTTTGTGTTTTTGTGTAACAACTTGTGTAACAAGGCGTAGATTCGATTTGTGTGAGGCGCCAGCAACCGCGAATGACAAGGCGCTGGCCGACTCGGATCAGCCGGCGGCGGCGGCAGCGGCGGCGGCATCACCGATGTTGGACGGGGCACCAGCTGGAGCGGCTGCTGCCGGCACTTCAACTGGGAGCAACACCTGATCGATCACTTGGATGATGCCCTGCACAATGCAGAGGTCGAAACAGCACGCAGCTATGGGTTTGAATAGTGTGCCCCTAGCCAAGGTTGAGGCGCGCGTGATGGGAAGTTGAGCGGGCACAGCAGGGCATGCCAGCCTCATGCACGGCAACACGTGCGCTGCGCTGCCGCAGGGCAAGACACTTCATGCAGCTCACAAAGCACAGCACGCCACTGGCTCTTCTCAACTGCCTACTCACCCCGCACACATGCACGTCTGGCACCAGCAGGCCGGCGCTGCTGCCGGCGCCCTGGAAAGAAATGCTGGCGCGGCCGGGGCCGCTGCGGTGGACGGTGAGCGACAGAGGCTTGCCCTGCAGAGCGCAGGAGTGGGTGGCACGTGCAATTTGATGCAACAAGTGCAGTAGGCGTCAAGAGCAAGCACAGCGAACAGCTTTGCCTCGGTACCTAACGGATTGCAGCTGGGCTGGGGCACAAGCTTGCATGGCTGCTCGCACTTCAGCAGCACGTGCCACTCTTCACCTCTGCATCACGTGCCAGCGTCTGCAGCCGCTGCCCCTCGTACAGCTGCTCTGAGCTGCGGCAAGGTGGATGGACATGTACATGTGCTGTTGGTTTCCAGCACACCGCACGAGGCAGCGCATGTGCGGTGCATGCAGCAGCAGCAGCGGCAGAGCAGCAGCAGCAGAAGAAGAAAAAGGGCTTTTGCTGACCTGACACGGTCCTCCAATACGTGATAGGAGGCCAGCGCTCGGAGCGCCTGAGGGCTTGCCAGCACCGCCTGCGGGCAGTTGCAGGCAAGAGTGATCCAGACTGGGTGATTTGCACCGGTGGCACCGCCTGGTGCCCACTGCGTTGCAGGCAGCTGCAACTACTGGACGTTCCATGCACAAATGCGGCAAGAATCCCACGAAGCGCGGCGCAAGACCAGGCGACAAGCTGCGAAAGCGATACACGCGTAGTTGATGCACAAGCTCTTGAATGGAAGCTGCCTGCCCACCTGCACTGTTGACCCGTTGAAGCGGGCGGCAAAGGCGTCAAGCGCGGTGTCGGTTGGCAGCAGGAACGTGACCGAGTCAAGCTCGGGCGCCGCATCAAACTGCAAATGAGGCACGAGATGATGCATGCATGAAGAAGCAGGCGGGGTCACATGCATACACACACACAGGAAATGCAAGCTAGCAAAGGCACTGCTGGGTGCAGCAGTAGCGGAGAGGAAAGAGGCAGGCAAGTGCACAAGCTCAGCCAGGCTGCGCAAAGCAGGGCAGCTCTGCCGGTACCAGTAGGGTTCAAGCGCCGGCACTCGCCCAGTCATGCACCTGATTCAACCAAACTGACTCACCCAGCCAAAGCGCGCAACCAAGTCTCGGACTCGCGAAAAGATCTGGGGAGATGTCTCCACCACTGCTCGCAGGGTCACGCAATCACTGCTGTCTGCCGGCTGCTCCGCGCCGCCGCTGCTGTCGTTGGGGGCGCAGCTGGTTGCCTCAACAACGGGCGCTGGAGCGGGCGCAGGCACGGCCGGAAGGACCGCAGGGGGTGCAGTGGGCACCGCAAGCGGCGGCAGCGGCGGGGCAGGCACATTGCCGGCTGCTGCAAGCTGCGCGGTAGCAGCAGTAGGAATAGGTGCGCTCTGTGGCTGCGCCTGCTCTGCTGGCAGGACCGGGCTGGCTGCTGAGAGTGGCGGGGAAGAGATGGTGGGCACGGGTACGGAAGGTGCAGGGGCTGCCGCCGCTGCTGCTGATGGGGAGGGCATCTGGGCAGGCGGCTGGCCGGAAGCTGCGGCTTCCAGCGGCAGTGACAGCGACAAGTTGAGTGCCAGCTGTGCGGGGCTTGGGCCACTGGGCGGGCTGCTGCTGCCGCCAGCTGGCTGGCTGGACCAGCTTGCAGCGCTGCCGCCGGGGCGCAGTACAGAAAGGGCCACCGTTGGCTGAACTGCGCCTGAGCCCTGCTGCAGTGCCTGGCTGCTGCTGCCGCCCGCAAGAGCAGGGCTGGGGGACNTGCTGCCGGAGGCAGCTGGGCTGCCTGCTGCCGTGCCTCCACTGTTGCTGTTGCTGCTGTTGTTGCTGTTGCCGGCTGGCCCCATGGCTGTGGCATCCACTGCTGCCTGTGCCGCCTCTGGAGAATATCCAGCCGTGGCCTCAGAGAGGTTTGTGCCGGGCTGGCCCGCCGACCAGCGCTCAACCAGCGGGGTGCGGGCGGTGAGGGGGCCGTCCACGATGTGAATCACTGCAGGGTGGGTTAGGGGCGGAGGAGGGGAGGAACCGTGAGGGGCGGTAGCTCATGTGCAGATGGCGGTTGAACACATGGAGTTGGGGGATTGCGGCGGCATTCATGCCGCACCACAGAACCACGTTGTATTTTTCACAGTGCAGGGCAGTGCCCACTCACCGCTGCCGCCGCAGGTACCGAGGGACTGCAGGACGCGGGTGGCGTTGCCAAACTCCGGCTGCACCTGCAAACTGCCGCCCTGCACAACAGCATGGCGGAGTGGCATCCGAATGACTGGTTACTTGCTGAGCAGTGCCGCTCAGCAATGGGTCTGATCAAGTTGTTTCTGCAGTTGGGCAGCACAGCACGTCTCAACTGGATGCATGGCAATGGCTACGGAAGCCAGGCTCAGCAAAGGCAGCAGCAGCGGGCTGGCGGCCGCGAAGTTGGTTGTGCGCACCTGCCCGCCTGCCTGGATGCGCAGGCTGTGGTTGGTGAACAGAGATGGAAGCTCAGCGCCAGCAGGCATCTGCAGATTCGGGTCAGTGCATTGGAGTGTGGTATGAGCCTCACCACTACATGAGAAACAAATGACGTGTGCTGGCCAGCTGCATGCAGAATGCCACATGCGCTCACCAGCTGCATGCACCATGTGGCCACCTGCTGCATGCATGCACCATCTGTTAATTTGCAGACTGCAGCATCCGCGGCATGCAGAATGCACACGCAGAATTACAAACCAGAATGCAACATCTGCTTGCCTGCTGAAGCGCCTGGAGCGACAGGCCGCCAGGGGAAGCAACAATGCCGTATGCCAGGCTGGCGTGCAGCAGGCGGGAGTCTCGGGCCAGGGTGACCAGCAGCTGCGCAGGAGGAAGGGTTGAATCGGCGCAGTACAACAACTGATTGAAAGCGTGCAGCAGGCGGGAGTCGCGAGCTAGGGTGACCAGCAGCTGCGCAGGGGGGAGGGTTAAGCGGGTGTGTTTCTATGCTGCTCCCACCAATAAAATGATCCCAGCCCGGCAGGCAGGCTGCTGCCCTCGGCAAGCAGTGCAGTATCAGGGCTGGGATTGCAACGGGCCACCTGCCTTCACCCACCTGGCTGTCTGTGCTGCTTCCGGACTGCATCAGGCTGGCCAGGGCCATCTGCTGCGCAGAGTCTGCAGTGTGTGTGGGAAGGGGGTTGCAAGCAGCGGATGGGTTGGGGGAAGCAGGCACAGGGGGCAGGAGGCACATGTGTGATTCCAGCCTGAGTATATGGCAAGCAGCCGGTGAAGCACATGCCATGCCGAACACAGCTGGCAGGCGGTTGGATGCAGTAGGTAACAGTGGCAGCCAGGTTGTGCGGTGCAAGCCAAACCGCCCACCTGAGGGGAGGAAGAGCGTGACGTTCAGGCCGGGGTGCGAAAAATCCCAGCCCGCAAGGAATGCCATCGCCTTGTCAATCGTGAGCTGTGGGCTGGCATCCAAGGCGGCTGCAACGCTGCGGAAGCAGCCGTTTTGGCCGGCGGCTGCTGAGGCAGCTGGGGAGGCTGATGGAGCGCCCTGTGCAGAGCCATGGGACGCTGCCTCAAGCGAGGCTGCTGCTGCTGCTGCCGAGGAGGCAGGGCTGCTGCCGCCGCTGCTGCCGCCACTGGCTGCCATGCCGCCGCCGCCGCCACTGCCGCTGCCGCCTCCAAACGTGCTGGCAGCACCAGACGTGCCCTTATCGATCGCCACGTTGAAGGGCATGACTTGCTGGATGGTGCGGGTGGGCAGCAGCACTGCATCGATGACGTGCACCACTGCAAAGGAACGGCGATCGGTCAACAGGAAACGGGGAGCTGATATGAGAAGAGAGTGCGCAAAGAAGGTGTCCAGCCACCTGCAAAGCAAGTGTGCCGAGCCTGCAGCGCACTGCCCCACAGGTTGCTGCCAGGTGCAAGCTTGCCTGTGCGGCACAGCGCCACGTTGGTCCTCAGCAGGGCCGCTGAGCTGTACTCGCCCGACAGGCGCAGCTGCGGGATGGAAGGGAAATGAACCGTTGAGTGCCGCCTAGTGCAGTGCAGCAGGCACGTGAGTATCACAGTCGCTGAGCTGTACTCGCCCAACAGGCGCAGCTGCAGCACGGGGCCAGCGAAACGGCGCATCAGCGTAGTAAATAACCCTAAACCATTCCGGGAGCAGCCAGCCTTGGTTATTCCGGTCCAAGGGTGCAGCAGTGGCAGCATAGCAAGGCGTGCCCTGAACATGCGATGGATTGTGCCAGGGTGCATCGGCCTAACCGCGCAGCCACTCACCGCGGTAGCATTGACAGGCTGTGCCTCCAGAAAAGCGCCCGGAAGCTCCGTCAGCAATGAGGCCCGCCTGCTGCTGGCCTGGGTCAGCTCGGTGTAGCTGCAGGGTTGGAGAAGAAAGGCACTCAGCAGCTTCAGTCAGCAGCGAGGTGCGGCTGGTGCTGGCCTGGGTCAGATCGGTGTAGCTGCACAGGACAGGAATAGAACAGCACTCAGCAGCTTGGTCAGCAGAGAACGCAAACGTGATTTGTCCACGGCTATCCAAAGCAAATTGCAGCAGGCGCAGCAGAACATGCCGGTGCTCACGTGAGCGGCTGGGGCAGGGTGTGGTAGGCCAGCACCGACTCCAGCTGGTCTAACATGGCATAGACGTTTTCGGGAGTCAGGGCCTGCAGGGGTGAATGACAAAGTCGGGGGATGAGGAACTGGTGAGTTTGGGGATCATTTGGTGCAGCGCAACACCCGCTGCTGGATGAGGAGACCGCATTGGTGGCAGTGCGGGGCAGGGCCAGGAAGGGCAGCGGGCACAGTTTTCAGCGGCTGCCCCTCCAGCGGCCCCACCAGCGCAGCACAGTTACGTTTCTGCCCCTTATGGCACAGCAAATGACCTGCACAACGTACTGCAGATACCAGCTTGCCTGCTGCTGGAGGAAGGCGCGCACCGCGGCGTCGCTGGGCAGCAGCAGCGTGGCGGCCAGGGAGGCGTTGCCCAGGAAGGTGTGCTGCCAGCCGGTCAGGACGGCCAGGGAGAGGTAGAGGGACAGATCGGGGGCACTCCTGCAGGAGGACATTGGGGCACCAGGGGTTGGCAATATGATGGCAGGCAGCCTGGACGGCCAGGGAGAGGTAGAGGGACAGGTCCGGGGCGCTCCTGTGAGGCAGACAAGGAGAGCATGGCAGTTAGTTAACCCAATTGTAGCAGAGGAGGGTGGCGGCAGGTGAAGGTAAAGCCTGGGTAGCCATGGAACGGACCACCGTAAACACTAGAGCTGCCTGCCCTTGCAAGCAGAGAAACACTGCAGCTCCTGCCTCACCTCAGAAAGTTGAGCACATCGGTGCGGCAGCCGCCGGGCCCGCTGTCGCCGCCGCCGCTAGTGTCATTGGCAGCGCCATTGGCAGACGCAAAGCTTTGCAGCGCATCAAACAGGGGATCGACCATCTGCTGCTGTGGAGTCTCTGAGCTGGCTGGCGGAGCGCTGGCAGCGCTGCTGTTGGCTGCGGGGGGCGGACTGGCGGCACTGCTGTTGTTGGCTGCTGGGGACTGGCTGGGCCCGCTGCTGTTGACTGCTGGCGCACCGGTGGGAGAAGCGGCAACAGGCGGGGCAGAAGTGGGCTCGGCGGCGGCTGTCACAGCCGGGGCGCTGCCGCTGCCACCAGTGCTGCTGCCGCCGCCATTCACCACCCCGCCCAGAGGCAGTGCGAGGGCTGTGGTGCCGCCAAAGGGGCAGGCGCAGCGGCGGCAGGACTGCTGGCAGAAGAGGCGGAGCATCCAGGCCTCGCCGCACTTGCCCCATGCAGCCTGTCGATGGGAAGGAAGGAAGGCAGAGGGCTGGGTTTGTGTGCATGGCTCATCCGGTAAAGATCAAAGATGCTTGGGTGAACATTCGGGCCTCGCCACACTTGCCCCACGCAGCCTGTCGATGGGGCAGGAGGGAGGCAGGGGGGCGAGGGTGTGCAGCGTTGCCAATGGTGGATTCAGGTCACCAATCCACACATGTGCACTGCTCGCCAGCAGGCGGATTGGCGGAGGCGCGGGCGCAGGGCAGCAGAATTGCATTGTTCAACCGTGAAGCATGCGCTCAGAGCTTGCCTGCTGGGCGCAGGTGTACTGCCCATCGGGCGGCACGTCGGTGCAGGTGCAGGCGCAGGGCGTGCATCGCCCGCAGGTCAGGGCGCAGGCATCGGCGGCCACCATCCAGACCGAGTAGCTGCGCAGCAGGGGCAGGGTGGGATGCAAAAGGGCTGGGCATGTGGGAACGACTTCAGCAGCAGCGCCGTGGGGCGGCAGCGCCGTGGGGCAGCGCATTTGGCAGGTCGCGTATGCCTGCACGAGCATCAAGCGAGCAGGCTGCTAGCGTGTGAGCCCCAACAAGCACCCACCAGGAGCCGGCGTCGCGCAGGCGGGTGCAGTCGGCGGCGGAGCCTCCGGGCGGAGCCGCATCGGTGCAGGCGCAGGTGCCGGGAGCGGCGGCGGGCGCGCCGCTGGCAATCGCAGCAGGATTGGCGACCGTGGGGGGCGCCTGGGCCAGCTTCCTGGCGTCTTTGAGCTGTCTCAAAGCGGCTGCAGGGGGCAGGAGGGCGAGGCAGGCGAGGAGCGAGAGGGCGCCCCAGGAGCGGGGCCATCTGCTGCTGGGAGGGTCACGAGGTCAAGATTGGAGCCTTGGAGGGATGTGCAGGGGCATGGGAGGCAGCCAGCCGGGCCAAATGGCGAGCAGGGAAGGTGCCATGCACGTGCAGGAAGAAAGTTCATGGCCGGCAGCGGCTTCGGGGCAGCTGCGCTACGGGGGATCCCAGAATTTTGAGTGCTGGAACTCTGCAGCCGTGCCAGCTGTGTATCACTCTCAACCCAAGGCATCCTGCGGGCGTGTGGACCGGAGGCGTAAAGACGGCAGCACTCCCGCTGTCGGTGCATTACATCAAGAAACCGACGAGGCGGCCGCAGGGGACTGCAACCACGCAGTGAACAAGCAGGCAATTCAGTGCGGCCTCACGCCTCCTCATCTTCCTCCTCCTCCTCCTCCTCCTCTTCCTCCTCCTCCTCCTCTTCCTCTGCTTCCTCCTCCTCCTCTTCTGCTCCGGCCGCAGGGCCCTCTGCATTCACGTTGAGGGGGTAGTTGATGAGCAGGCACGTCGGTGCTGTGGCGCCCAAGCGTGAACATAAAGCAGGTGCGGCATTGTCTGCAAGCCCTCTAGTGATTGCGCAGCGCCGCCGGAAGAGCCACAACCGCATGGAACCACAGCACCATAATGATTCCCTTTCACACCTGGCAAGTGGGCGAGGTATTCGTGCAGCGAAGCCATCAGGCCGCCCGGAAGAACCTCCTCTCCTGTCCCGCCCTTGCCGCCTGCCGCTGCTGCCGCTGTCGCGCCTGCTTGCTGCTGGATGCGAAGCTGCTGCGCCTGCTGTGCCAGCGCATCCACTTGCATGGGCGCTGTGCCTGCTGCTGCGCCACCATCCACATCCATCGCCTGCTGCCGCTGCTGCTGGACTTGCTGCCGTTGGCCTTGCTGCTGCTGCGCTCGCTGCTGTTGCTGTCCTTGCTCCCCAGCTGCCGCCGCTACCGCCGCTGCGCCTGCCAGCTCAGCAGCGCCCGCATCCTCAATTGGCGTGCCCTCCAGCAGCGCAACAAACCGCTCTTTGATGCGCTTCTTAATGGCGTCATGAGCAGCCGAGGACAGCCAGCCGCTGGTGTCGGAGCAGTGCTGCGGAGGGATGGACAAGGCGGCAAAAAATGAGCGGGCCGGGCATGCAGTGTGCTTGTGCACACTACAAGCACAAGTAGAGTGCCCGCTCCAACTGGAGACAGTACAAACCTCTGCATGCCACCATTTAGGCAGGCGCTCGACAGCCCACCCGACCATGGTTGGCTGGCAGGAGCAGAGCACAGCTGCGGCAGTCTAGTCTGAAGCATGACATGCCACTGCAGCGGCAGGCTGACCCACCTGCCCGTGATTGGCTGGGTCGGCCAGCAGCTGCTGCACCGAGGAGTCAGCTAGCAGGCCCAGCTGCGGCAGCAATGCATGTAGAAGATAGGAGTCAGTATCTCGCGCCCAACGCATGCAGGCTGGCAGTGCTAGATGCCGGCAGAACTGAAAGCCTGTACCAGGCAACTGCCCAGCCCCCCACCAGGGCGCCGAGCGAAACAAGCACGCAGGCAGGTCCAGCAGCCTCCTGGCCTCCATGCAGCAGTCATAAAGCAACCTCGATGTGCCATCGCTGTCCATTCGAAGTGCCACCCCACCTGCAGCGAGCAGCTCTGGGTGCTGGGCACCGCTTCGAAGCGAGTCAGCTGTGAGTAAGCCGAAGCCAGCGGCGGCAGCTGCACTCCCTGCCCCGCCTCTGCATCCGCTGGTGGCTGGCTGCTGCTGCCGGGCTGCACCGATGCCTCCCGCTCCTTGTCTGCTTTCTTGCGCTCTGCGATCCGCTGATACCTGCAGGCAAAACAACGGGAGCAGTAAAATGGGTAAGGCAAGCCACAGCAGGCATAGCATCATCTTCGCCCCTCCCAAGACGGGTGGTACTCCATGCACTGCCGCGCGGCATGCACTGACCACAGCAGGCGCAGCATGGGCAGCAATCAGGCAGCAAGCAGAGCACTTGGGCGCTCACCACTCTGAGGGCAGGTGGTACTCGATGCACTGCCACTGCCTTGACTTGCACCGACCATGACATGCACAGCACAGTCGACCACAGCATGCACACCATAACCTCACCACTCTGAGGGCAAGTGATACTCGATGCACTGCCACTGCCGCGCGGCGTGCGCGCTGCGGGGGTCGTAGCCGCGCCGCGTCCACGCGTTCTTCCAAGGGCCTGCACAGCTTGCACCCTAGAGGCAGGAGGCTGTTTGACCTATGCGGCAAATGAAGCCC
>JADXDR010000184.1:35758-53278 GCA_025026875.1 Chlorella ohadii
TGGGGCGGCCCGCCCCCGCCGGCCTGGGCTGCGGCCTCAGCGCCACCAGCCGGGCGCAGGGCCGTCGTGCGGGCGCTGTGCGCGTGCAGGCGGCTGCCACGCCGCAGCTGCCGGGCGCCAACGGTGCCGCCGCCACTGAGGGGCCCTTCGACTGGCTGACTGACGAGTGGAAGGAGGCGGACCGCAAGAACCTTCGTACGGTGAGCCTGCCTGCTCTTCCTGGCCTGCTTGGGTGGTTTCCCACACGTGCATGCATGCCCCCAGCTGGGCCTGTTGTGGGATCTCTCCCAAGCAGCCACCCAGAGGCAGCCGACCGCTCTACTACCCGCTGCTGCCGGCACCGCCACTACCACTCCCGCCGCTGTGCGGGCGGCCTGCCGTTTGATTTGCAGCGCCCCAACTGTGCTGCCCTGGTGCCGCCTGCTTGCAGGTGTTCGATTTTGATGCCTGGAAGCGCCACCGCAGCTCCAGCCGCTACTGGCGCCACCTGTCCCACCTGCCCTCTTCCCGCATTGTGAGCGCCGCTACCGCCTGCCGCCGCTAAGAACCCTAATCACCAGCTGGCTGCTTGTGGGCACCGCTTGCCGCTGGCTGGCGGGGGGATAGCACAGCCACAATACCCAGAAAGATCCGCATCTTACAGCTGGCCGGTTGCCCCAGTGCAGCTGGGTGCAAAGTTCTGCCGCTGCGCAGCGCTCCACCACTTGGCCACCAGCACTGGCGTGCCTCTGCCCACCGCTCACCCACTGCGACTCCTGACTTGCCTCCTGTCCTGCCCAACTCTGCTGCAGCTCAAGTGGGTGGCCGGCCCACTGACTTATGTGACGGCCGTGGCAATCGGCGTGTGCGCCTACCACACCGCCGCTGAGGTGAGGGCTGCTGTGGGAGGCAGGATGCCATGGTGCAGCGGCCGCAGTGGCGGATGCCTCCAGATGCTGGCAGGCCTTCACTGACCTGCTTGGCTGCCGTCTTACCGACTGATTTCAAACGGCTCAACACCCCNAAAAAATTGCAGACCGGCATCGTGCCCGAGGTGCTGCCCGAACTGGCAAAGGGCGCCGCCGCCCCCTTTGGCCTAACCTCCTTTGCACTGTCCACCCTGCTGGTGCTGCGGTGAGTGCAGCCCTGCCTGCATGGCGTCTTTCAGCTGCTCTGGTGCTGTGCTGCTACGCTGCTTTGTCCTGCCCCACCCTGCTGGTACTGCGGTGAGCTGCTGTTGCTTGTCACATGTGCCACTGGTCGAGCGGTTGTGGCCTGCTCTTCTACTGTGGCTGCCCCGCTGCTGCTGCCGCCCCGGCCATGTGTCCCTGTTGCCTTGCCCGCCCTTTCTTGCACAGCTTGGCACAGCTTGCCAGCTGACTTGCCTGTCCCACCCCTGCTACTTCCTGCCTGCAGCACCAACACCAGCTACCAGCGGTGGGATGAGGCGCGCAAGATGTGGGGCCTCATTGTCAACCGCTCCCGCGACGTGGCGCGCCAGGTGGGTGCACAGCTGTGGCGCGCCTGCGCCGCGCTTTGTAGGGTGTTTTGTGCCGCTGGGCGATGCCGGCTGCATGGTAGGCTGCGCCCGCAAGCCGCCAAGCGCTTGCATGGCAGATGCCGACCTGCTCTGAACCAACGGCCAACCTTCTTATACACATCTGCCTTAATGCAGGCCCTGGGCTACATCCCCGCCTCCCAGCCGGAGCTGCAGGACATGTTCTGCCGGTGAGCTGGAGCCTAAATAATTGGATCCATTTTGGACCAGCATGCTTGCTCAGCACAGGCCCCGCACTCCATGGCAAGCCCAGGCACTGCTTAGCTTGACACGTCACCGCTGGTGCCAACCTCCTGACCGATTGTGCATGTGCCCGTGATTTATCCTCCCCACAGCTGGCTGGTGGCCTACTGCCGCTCCCTCATGTGCCACCTGCGCCCGGGCGAGGACCTGCGTGCGGAGCTGGAGGGCAAGCTGAAGCCCGAGGTGAGCAAACCAATAAGGCTATTAAAGAGGCGGGAGAGTCCTTTTCAAAATGTGCTCTGCACCTAGGCGGTAGCTGACGTGCCCAGAGCAGCATCCACCTGTCACACGCTTCAGTTGCAGCATGCCGAACACCTGTCTGCCGCGGATAGCCATGTGCCAAGGCTGCCGACTGAGTTGTGTCTCTCCCATCCCAAGTGCAGGAGCTGGACGCGCTGCTCAAGTCGGCGCACCGCCCCAACTACACCTGCCAGGTGACCGCCGTTTCCTGCTAGCCCAGCACCAGCTAATGCGCTGGCTGCCCTGCCGCTCGCATAACGTGTTTGGTTCGCCCATCTAACCGCAGATGCGCCTATCTTTGTTGCCGCGCAGGTGCTGACCGCGGTGATCAAGCGCGCGCAGCTGCCGGGCGACGACATCGACAACCGCGACTCGTTCGCCAACGTCAAGGCCTCGGCCGCCTTCCGGTGAGCACCACCTTCGCAAGGAAGTGCCTTGCATGCCTTCAGCAGGGCACGAGGCAGTGCTTGCAACACATGTGTCGGGGCCTTTGGCGTCTCTGACATCAGTTCATGGCAGCGTGGCATTGATTCATGTTGTGCTTCGTTGCGCAGGATGGACGAGAACCTGACGTGCTTTGCGGATGTGACAGGCGGGTGCGAGCGCATCCTGCGCACCCCCGTGCCCCTTATGTACACGCGCCACAACTCGCGCTTCCTCATGATCTGGTGAGCTGGCTGGGTGTGCTGGGCTGGGCTGGGCTGGGCTGGCCTTTGCAAGGCTGTTCTTCATGTGTTGCGGTGCGTGGCACGCAGTGCTCTTGCCTGCAGCAGGCGGCAGCACTTTCAGCTTCTGCCCCTGCCCTGCCCTTGCCCTGCCCTGCCCCTGCCCTGCCAGCGGCTTCCATGCTCAGCCTGCAACGTGCCCATCCCGCCCCCTCGCAGGCTGTCGCTGCTGCCCTTCACCCTGTGGGACACCTGCCACTGGGCCACCGTCCCCGTCACCGCCCTGGTGGCCTTCCTGCTGCTGGGTGCGTTCTTGCCTCTGTGTTCAGTGCCGGCTGAGCTTTGCCCAAGCCTGCCCCTGCTCAGCTGCCCGGCTGCTCCCAGCTTTGGCGTGGTATTGCATGTTTGCGTCGCGCTGGGGAATGAGACGACCTGTGCCATGCCAGCGGCACGCAATGCAAGCTCGCTCCTGTCCCTGCCACACTGCAGGCATCAAGGAGGTTGGTGTGGCCATTGAGGAGCCCTTCACGTGAGTCCCAACTTTCTGTTCTTTTCCTGCGGATTTGCTGACGTGCTGCATTCAGCTGCACTGTTGAAAGCTGGCAGCATGTTGAGCTGAAGTTGCGAGTGCAGGCAGGTAGCCCCGGCTGCCGCCGACTGGCCACCTGAACATTCCTGCTCCTCTCCACTGTCCTGGCTGCAGCATCCTGCCTCTGGAGGTCATCTGCAACACCATTGAGGGCAACGTGAGCAGCTGCTTCGCCTGCCGCTCTTTTGCGCTCATGGTTGGAAGGCCACGACGGAGGCGGCGGCTGTCTGAGCAGCCAAACATTAGGAGCTGCTTGCGCGCTCGGCCCATCCGTGCAAGCACACACCTGACCGCCCCCTGCCCTCCACCACCAATCCCCGTACGCAGGTGTGGGAGCTGCACCGCATGCACAGCGCCAACGGCGTTGAGCAGCAGCACGCCGCCGGCAACGAGGTGGTCACCGCCGAGGCCCTGGTTGATGCCATGGCGCCCCAGACCATGGCCGGCGCATTGCTCAACGGCAACAGCGCTGCCGCCTATGTCAACGGCAACGGCGCCGGCGCCGCCAACGGCGCGCCCGCCAACGGCAACGGCGCAGTCGTGAACGGCAACGCCAACGGCATTGGCGCTGAGAGCGGCACGGTCAAGGTGCCTCCTGAGGAGCTGATTAGCGCGGCGGCGGCCCTGCGGCAGCGCGTGAACGCGCTGCGCCAGTGAGCGCGCCGTGCACAGCATGCACAGCATGCGCAGCGCAGCACAGCGGCGTCGCTGCTGAGCCGGCATGCCTCCCCAGCTAGCAGGGCGAGCAGCAGCAGCCAGCCAGCCAGCCAGCCAGCCAGCCAGCCAGCCAGCCAGCAGGGCAAGGTGAACCAGTTTGGCCGCCCAGCTGCTGCGCCTGCTGCGCCTGCTGCAAGCCAGTCAGCTCGCTGTCACTCTCGAGAGAGACCTGTCCTTGTGTACCAATGAATGAGCAGCACACCCTCCGCAGAATGAATTCACCTGCTGCATCCCATTGCACCATTGCACATAATTCCGCCGCCCCAGCCACCCCCCACCCCGCAACTCAAAAGCACCACTCATTGTTGGTTCGGTCCTTTTCATCAGCAGTGCCCATTCGTGCGCCTCCCTGCCGCCTGCTGCCGCCACCCACATTCCCTCCCGGCGGGGCGCCAGCGAGTTTCCGGCCCCCGACCAGGCTGCTGTACCACTCAACACCCCTTGTGTGCCGCGGCAGCGGGAGCGGCGGCGACTGCTCCCGCCGCCGCCATGCAGAGAGTTTTTCCTCCCCCTCTGCCCGCCTCTGCCCTCTTCAGTCAGTTACGATGTGTCCGCGCTATTACCACTGTCTTCCTCTTTCAGAGCACTGACCCTCTGATCCCATTCAGGCTGCAATCCTTACTATTGATGGACCTTGCCTCGCCTTGCATTGCCTGCTCCGCTGCCGAGCGCACCCACGGTCTATTTTACAGGCGCCGCGCAGCGGACTGTAAAACCTCGCAACGCTGGCTGGTCGAAGGCGACAAGCAAAAACACCTTAGTTGGCGGCACAATTGCTCACGCCAGCGCTCCCGCCACGCCCGCTGCTGCGCCGCCCGCCAGCCCTGGCTGCCAGCCGGGCGGGTAGGGAATNGGGGATTTCNTGCTGGCTGCTGCGGCTGCATGTAAGGGTTGTCGCTGCGCGCCTTGCGTGGCCGAGACTTGCCGAAGCTGCCCTTGAAAATCTGCGGGTTGGGAGGCGGGTGGGTGGGGCAGTGCGGGAGGCAGGGAGGCTGAGGGTAACAGCAGCAGCGACACGCAATGGCGAGCAGCAACAGCCACTAATGCTGCAAGGCTCCGCACCGGCGGNCGGCAGCGGCGGCAGTGGCAACCCAACTTCCCGGGCTGCGGGGCCACGCTCCTCACCTTGCCGCGACGCGTCTTGCCATCCCGAGTACCCAGGAAGGGCTTCGTGAGCGCCTCCTCCAGCCGCGCTGCCCAGCCCCCGCTGCTGCTGGCGGCGCCGCCGCTGCTGCCTAGCGCAACTGCTGTCCAGCTGCGTAGCGAGGCCATCAGGCCGCTGCCGAGTTGCCGCGACGCCATCCTGCTGCCGCTCGGTGCCTGTTTGGAGCTTGGGGCTGGCTGCAGCGGCCGTGGGGATCAGAGGGACAAGGGATGTAGAGATGTACGGATGAGAGCAAGGCTGGGGCGCTGATGAGTGCCTCCCTGGCCGTCAGCGGGCTGCTGTGCACGCCGCCCCCGCCGCCCTGCCGCCGTCGCAGCAGGCCCTGCAACAGACCGGGCTGCCCTAATCAGCTGCCCAATGTTATCAGCTGCATGATCGCTGCACATTGCATGTGTTTGAGCGGTAGCATGCAGGTTGCTCACTGCCACATTGGGGCTCATGTGCAGCAGCACTGCGCTGGACGCCCACCCTATGCAGCAGCCTGCAGCAACCCACATCAGCTGCTGGGTGTGGCAGTGAATGCGAGGCTGCCGCTGTCCTGCACGTGGCAATTCCGCATCCGCCACCACAATGCAACGAGCAAATGTGCGCATGATGCTTACAAAGCTCCCCATGCAGCAGAACACGCGCACGTGCACAGAAACGCCCAACGAAGCGGGGCTGGGCGCATCCAAAGAGGCAAGCAGCGGTGGCGCATTGGAATGCGTGGAGCAGCTTGACAACATGCTGGAGGGGGCCTCCTAGGCCCCCGTCCCTGCTGGAATTTCGTCAACATCAAGCAGCTCTCGCCAGAAGGGCTTGCCACCATCGTATCGGGGCACTGTGCGGATCTGCAGCTCCCGGCGGCGGGCGCTCAAGTCGACCAGCGCATCCACGGCTGCAGCGCTGGGGGCGGCTGCGCTGACTGGCACTGATTCTGTATCCACAGCAAAGCACCGCAGAGGTGGGTGGCGCTCGAGGAATCGCCAAAAGGCGTCCCAGTCCGCATCTTCATCAGCATCCCCCTCCTCTGGCCACCCCGAGCAGCAAAAGTACTGGAGCTGTGACATGCCAGACAGCACGCCTGCAACGGCTGCAGCGGCGGCCGTGTGGTAGGGCAGTCCCTGCAGGAAGGAACGCAGGAGCATGCATAAATGCGCTGAGCAAAATNCAGCTGGCATTCCTGCCAGCTCGCAGAGCCTGCATATGGCGAATGCCATGCAGCCCGACGACGGTCACAGCGATGGCCAACTGGGCGCTCTTATGTAGCCATCCATGGCACACACCATTCTTCGTAAAACCCTGCCCGTACGCACCAGCCACTCCAGGGAGGCCAGCCAGGCACCACTGGGCAGCTGCTGCCGCATGGGAGTGGTGGAAAAGGGCAGTTGCAGGAAGAAGCGCGTGAGGTTGAGTAGGGTCGTGACGCTGTTGGGCAGCCGGTGATCGGCATCCGGGGCGCGTGGCGCAAGCGCCAAGCGGCGCAGGCTGGTCAAGTGCGGCAGCGAGGCATCTACCATCGGCAGCTCTTCCTCAGTGTAGTCGCTGGCTGCCAGCAAGGTCAGGCGTGTGAGCTGGGACAGGCAGGGCNGCAGCGAGCTCCACACAAGTTCCAGCTGGCGCAGCGGCAGGGCCGTCAGCTGGCGCAGGCTTTCCTCAGATGCGAGACAGCTATAGAGCACTAGGCGCTCCAGGCTGGACAGGTTCGACACCTGAAGGAGGGCAGCAGAGTCAGTCCTTTTCAGAATGGTGGTTATGGCATGGNCGGGTGCTTAGCTGCTATTGAGCAGTGCCAGCCGCTATTGAGCAGTGCATGATATCAGCAGTCGAACAAACTCGAGATGCTGCAGGCGGCTCAGCACTACAACCCTCTGCAACGAGTGCTCACCCTAGGCAGAGGCTGGTTGTCCCTGATGCCTTCCAGGTTCAAGTAGGTCAGGCAAGGGGGCAGGCTGCTACCGCTGAGTTCAATGCGCTGGCCAAACAGATGCGCAGAGTGCAGTGCTGTCAGTTTGCTGATGCCTGCATTTAACTGCAGCGGGTGGTCTGGCGATCCTGCAGCGCAAGTGCCGCAGTGACTGGAAGGGTCGGCGCACGGCCTTCCCATCGGCTGATGGCCGACAAACTCATCCGCCCCACCATTGGCAGTCAAACTGCAGCAGTTGCACCCTGGCAGCCCACGATATCGGGGCACAATGAACCCAAACGTACTCACCCAGCTTGCGCAGTCTCTGCAGATTAGTCAGGCCCGACAGCCAGGCCGTGCTGCCCAGCGGCGTTTCGCTGCTAATCAGCAGGGTCTCGAGCTCACCGCCCGCCGCACCGCAAGCCGCCAGGCAGCCAGTGACTAGCGCCGCAGTCTCAAGCTGCTGTGCATCTGATGCCGCAGCTGGCAGCTGCACATCCAAGTGAAGTCTGCGCACGTGGCGTGCATGTGCTGTAAACAGCTCCAGCAGCGCTTGCGAGCGGCGCACGACGGCCGAGCCGTCCGTGCTGAAAATCTGCACGTGCAGCGTGCGCAGCAGCTGCGGCGCCAGGCACAGCTCACGCAGCCGCTTGTTCACCAGCGCAACGTGCTGAAGCCTGAGAGGAACAGAAGGGGATCAACGCTGGTGATGTGGCAATCACGGCCGTGGCGGGCCGGTTCTGCCCTTGGGCGTCAGCTACGGCGGCTTGGGACTGGAGCGGAAACGCCTGCCGCCGATACCCTGATCGCCCGCACCGCTCTTTCTGGCCCAAGAACTGCAGGCACTCGACCAGCACGGCGTCCGGCAGAGAGAGCAGCGAGGGGGCGGCCGCTACAGCCGGGCCAGAGGCCTCTACGGTGTGGCGACGCGGAGGCATAGTCGCGAATGACCACTGAAAGCGTCGGGAGCGCAGGGTTGCAGCTTGTCTGCTCCATGCGGCGCCGTGCCTGCCGTGGCCGCTGCAGCCGATGGGCGCGGGCGCGATTGGCCACCTGTGGGAGCGGCTACTGCCTTCTGCCTGTTCCCCCACAGCGTTGGAACATCGCAATGGGCTGCAGCGTTGGGTCTTCAAGTCAAGTTCATGTAGCAAGCGGCACAGCCTGCGGACCCACATGTCACTGGCCGAAGGGCGCTCCGGCTGCCGATCCGTACCAGCCTTCCCCTCTATACAGCATGAGGCCAAATAAAAGATGACAAAGGATGGTCACCAAACATGCAATGCACGGATGACAATGTACTTGCGGCATTCGGCAGCCGGCAGGGAGTGGTGGCAGAGCGGTGCCGGCAGCGTGAGCGGCGACGTGGCGGCGGCGGTCGGCCGATCTGGAGGGCGCTCTGTGCGCGCGGCGCACACCTCGATCATTCACAGCCCATCCTCGCAACCCACAATGACATCCCGCCAGCGCCAGGCGGGCCCCAGCGCCGGGCCCGCGCCGGCCTCGCTCGCCTCGCTGCCGGACGCCCTGCAGGAGCGCGTCTTGGGCATGTTGGAGCAGAGAGACAGGTGATGCACGCGCGGCAGGGGCGCTGCTCTGACCCAGGTCGCCGCCGCTGCCCCCGCCGTACTACCGCGGGGAAGCTCCGCAAAACCCTAGCTGCCTTTTCTGCACTGCGTGCTGCAGGCACCGTGCAGCGCTGGTCAGCCGGCGGTGGCTTGCAGCGGCACATGCTCCAGCTGTGCTGCGGAGCGTCAGCTGCTGTGGGCCTAGCCTAGTGCAGCTGCAGTCGCTCGCCGCCTGGCTGCTGCGGCACGGGCGGCACGTGCGCTGCCTCGAGCTGGCCTGTGACCCAGCTGAGGACGTTTTTGCGGCATGCCACTGGGAGCTGGGAGCTTGTTTGGGAGTGCTGGCGGCGGCAGGCTCGATGCAGCAGCTCAAGCTGGCGGTTCGTGTCGACTCTGTTGACATCTCTGAGCTGCACATCACCTCTTGGTGCACGGCGCTGCGGCAGCTGAGGGAGCTGGAGCTGAGGAGCATCATTGGCAGGCTGCTAATATCCAGCAGCCTGGCTGGCCTGTCGGCAGTCACTTGGCTGTGGCTTGCAGGCGACCCCATTGAGCTGGGCCCCGCAGTGCAGCTGCCTCCCAATGTGGAGGAGCTCAGGCTGGGCAACATTGGGAATGAAGAGCCGCCCCACCAGGTGCGCCTGCATGCTGGTGTATGCGTTTTGCATGGCTGGAGGGCAACGCATTTCCAGCTCATGTGGAATCTTTTGCAGTGTGCTGCTCAGACCCCTGTCACTTGCTTTGCCAACCCAACCCGAGACCACTGCTGCGTGCATCGCCAACTGCCGCAGGTGTCGCGCCTCACCCGCCTCGCATCACTGGTAAGGCAGGGATGCATTTCATGAAGCACCTGGTTGGTGAGATTGTCTGAATTGCACCAGGGGTAGACCGATGCCTGTTGTTGCTGCGGCTGGCTCTAGCTGGTGTGGAACAAGATGTATTAGCAGGGCAGCTCCCAGGCTGGCTGGGGCTGCAGCAGGGAGCAAGGCGCGCAACAGGTTTGCTTGGACAGCCGTCCTCTGTAGTCAGCTTGCACTTGTTGAACGAGGGCGCTGACATGCCCTGCCTGATTGCTTACCCTACCCATCTGCAGACATTGACGGACTACACTTGCGAGCCACCAGCTGGTTTTGCGGTGCTCACAACCCTGGGCCGGCTGGCGCGGCTGGCGCTGAGCCACACCGAGCAACTGCCTGCCTCCCTGCCTCAGCTTACCGGCTTGCAAGAGCTGGTGCTTAACGATGCGGGCGGGATGCTGGAGGCAGCTGCATTTCAATCGGCACTGAATGCCGCCCTGCAGCGGCTGACCGGGGTGAGTAAGTGCACGGTGGGCGGCCCGGCGCTGGGATGGTGAATGATGGGGTATGGGCATGCCCTCNTTGNCTTTATGCAGCCCAGTGCCCAGTACCTTCAAGGTTTGCTGATANTCGCTNGCTGACAACCGTCTGCTCCCGTTGCTCCCGATTCCNTCTNGNCTNGNCCCGCCTGCAGCTCACCTCCCTGTGCATCGTTAACTGGCCCGCCCGCTGCCTGCCGCCGGCCGCCCTGGCGGGGCTAACCCGCCTGCAGCGCTGCTGCTTGGATGCAAATTGCCCAGCAAGAAATGCAGATCCACCACCTACGCCTCTGCCGCCCGGACCCTGGGCTGCCAGCCTGCGGTCGCTGGGAGCCAGCCTGGATGTGCTGGCGCTCAGCACAGGGGTGCTGTCGGCGGCCACCCAGCTGAGCCGCCTAGCAGTCGCACGCAGCAGCCTGAACGACATCGAGCAGGAGGCGTTTTGGGAGTGGGCAGGCGGCCACCCCTCGCTGCAGCGCCTGCAGATCGAAGTTGGGGCGCAGGTGACAGTGCCAGGCGCCACAGTGCAGACCCTTACCATGCTGGCACAAGAGCTGCCACAGCTTGAGGTGGCAATAGTGAAGGCAGGCGAGGGCGATCTGTTTCACCAGGAGTTTGCAATCGAGTAGGGTGGCGCTTTTTGCATTCCCAGGTTCAGGGCAGTTGTGCATGTTGATTCTGTGTTTTCGCTCCCATATTCCCGTTTTTACTGTGCTTCCACATTGTGATCTGTCTGCCTTGAACCTCCTTGGCTCCTCTTCCCTTCCCTGATAATGCCTGCGTTCGATTCTACCTGTGCAGTGTGCACCCCTGGGCTTGAATATTCTTCAAGTCGTTCCTGCTGGCTGTCGTACTGCTGACTTGTCGAACTTCTATACGGATCTCAAGTGAAACACGTTGCATCCACCTGGCCGAGTTGCCGGCAGGCCGGCTGCTAGGATGGCCGGCAGCTAGGAATGCAGGTTGGGGGCCCATGTGCCCGCTCACACGCTGGTGCGGTGCTTGCACAGAATAACAATGGGAAACGTGGTGCCTGCGCTTCTTCTCGCGGGCAGTATGCCATGCCTGCCGCCAGGCCTGGCAGGCCGTATCAACCAGGGCATTTGCTGCTCAGCATGCGCCGGCAGTCGGCCTCGGTCTGCGCTGTAGGCATGCAGCGTTGACACCCATGCAGGGTTGGACTGTTTGCAGCAGGGCAGCACACTCTGGCCACACATCACCAAAGATGATATAAGTAGCCATGTCGCCTCAACGAGAGCCACCCAGCAGCAGCACTCGTTTAAATCGTGGAGCGAGTACGGCTGCTGAGGGCGGCAGCGGCATGAGCGGGCGACGTGGCGGCGGTCGGGGCGACTGGTCTGAATAGCGCTCCTGCCCGCGTCGCAAGCCCAGATTCTTGCGCCGTATCCTGTCGCCCTTACATGGCACCCCGCCAGCGCCAGGCGGCCCCCAGCGCTGGGGCCGCGCCACCCTCATTCGCCTCGCTGCCGGACGACCTGCTGGAGCGCATCCTGGGCCTGCTGGAGCAGCGAGACAGGTGAATTGCGCTACAGGAAGGGCGTGCAACCCCTCGCATTTGAATGGTGGTGGGCTGCGGCCGCCGCTGTCGCTGCGCGCAGCAACTCAGCTGCCCAGCTGCCATCTCTGCCCTGCGCCGCTGCAGGCATCGCACTGCGCTGGTCAGCCGGCAGTGGCACGCAGCAGCACACTCTCCCAATGCGCTGCGCAGCATTGAGTGCCTCCAGCCCAGCTTGGCGCAGCTGCAGTCGCTCGCCGCCTGGCTGCTGCGGCACGGGCGGCACGTGCGCTGCCTGCGGCTGCATGATCTGTACGTAGAAGACCCAGATGACCTCAACTCAGCCATTAAACTGCTCAGCCGCGCTCTCACGGCGTGTGCAGCAGCCGGCCTGTTGGAGCAGCTTGAGCGTCCGGCAGCCTGCCCATTTGTGTGGCAGGGTGGGCCCCCGCGCTGAAGCAGCTGCGCAGCCTGACCATCGACTGCCCATCAGGGTCCACACACGTGTACCTGGCCTACAGCCTGTCTGGCCTGCACCAGCTGACGCGGCTGCGGCTGCACTGCGAGAGGCTGATGCTGCTGGGGGAGGACATGCAGCTGCCGCCAAATTGGAGCAGCTGAGCTTGATGGACGAGGTGGGAGTGGCCCTGCCCCAGCAGGTGAGGAGGTTGTGGGAGTCTTATCCCTGGCGGGGATGCTGCTCAAATGCGTTCATCGACTTGAAAATGGGCAGCTAGAAGCCAAACATGATCAGCACTTGAGCAGGGCCTCTTCAGCAGGTGCGGACAGCTGTCCTATCTGCCTGTCCCACCCCACGCCCGCAGCTCTCCACCCTGAGCCGGCTTGAGGCGCTGGTGAGTTGCTTGGCAGCCGTTGCGGGGAAAGGGGATAGTGGCTAGCATGCTGATGTGCCGAGGTGCTTCCAAGGCAGCCTGTGCTTGCTTGGGCGACACTGATGTTGCTTGACATTTCCGCTACACAGAGGCTGCTCTACCAACCTCGCCACAAGTGCTGGGGTAGCCCCGCCTGTTGCTGCAACTTGCTGCGATGTGCTGCTGCATGTCCCGCCCTCACACATCCCGGCCGACCCTTCACAACCACCCCATTGCCAGGTGCTGTACTCGGGCAGTTGGGAGCCGGCTGGCCTGGCGCTGCTGTCAAGCCTGACCACCCTGACCTGCCTTGAAATGGAGCAGGCTCCCTTCCTGCCGGACGGCCTCTCCCAGCTCACCGGGCTGCGTAGCCTCTACCTGGTTGATGTGGCAGCGTCGATGCCGGCAGGGGAGGCCAGCGCGCTGCTGAATGGGGCGCTGCTGCAGCTGACGCAGGTGGGTATAGCCCCTGGGTGGCTGGCTGGCTGTGCGGGGGTGGATGCGGCAGGTAGGGGCAGGGCGGTAGGCTGGCACGGGCCCTGCTGGTCGGCTTGACCCGCTGCTGGCTGGTCTGAAGCAGCTGCCCTGCCTGGCAGAGCAGCTGATGCTAGCGTTCTGGACGACCCGTAGCTCCAGCGCCAGCCCGCAAAACAGGCAGCTGCTGCCTCAGCCCGGCCGATGCACCTTAGCTGATACATGTCCCATTGCTCCCCCCTCTGCCTGCCTCTGCAGCTCACCAGCCTGTGCATTGCGGCCGAGCCTGGCAAGCCAACCAACCTCGTCTCGCTGCGAGCCGTGCTGCAATAGCCCGCGCTGCGCCGCTGCCTGCTGGGCGCCGGCAGCCTGGAAGGCAGCGCCAGCAATGCCGCCGCACTGCCCGCTGCCCGCTGCGCCGGCACGCTGCGGATTCTGGCTGCCAGGGGCCGCGAGCTGGCGCTGCTGTCTGGCCCGCTGGCGGCTGCCAGCCGGCTGGAGCATGTGGTGATGTACAGCTGCTCGGCAAACACATTCTGGTTGGGACCCTACCTGGCTGGCAGCTTCTGGGATTGGGCGCATGCGCAGCCGGCCCTGGCAACCCTGGATATCCAGCTGGAGGAGGATGGCTGCCAGCTGCACTTAACGTTGGCGCAGGCCCTGCTCCCTCTTAAGGACGCCCGCCCCGCAATGTGTGTAAGCGTGGGGTGTGGCTGCCCCAGCGACTACGCGCGAGAGCACTTTGCACACCCCGTCGGCGGCTCGGCCTGAGCAGATGCGTGTTCCGCCTGTAACACAACGGTGACCCAGCAGCAAGGAACAGGGGCAGAAGCACATGCACTGATGCCAGAAGCTGAGGGGCCACTGCTGCCTGCATGCGCACAGGCCGTCTCTCGCAAGGCTCCCGCACCGCCAGTCAGGCCGCGTGCTTTGCATGCTGCGGCCGTGCGCTGTTATGATGCTCGGCACGCGTGCTGCAGGCGCGCGTCTCCATGGCGCCAGGCGCGCCTCACAGCCAGACTGCACAAGGTTGGGCGGGGCGGGCGGTTATGGCTGGATGCGCTTCTCATCTGGAATCCAGACCAGGCATCCATCGATAAGGCTGTGCACATGTGGCTTTGGTTGCAGTGCACACCAGACACCCACCGACTCATGCCCTCGCCACACCACCCCTGCACCCACTTTTCATCTCGTTGTACGTCATCTCGACAGGGGTCTGGGCGGGGTCGTAGCCAATGTTCCAGCTGGACATGTTGAACTTGTAGGTTGGGTAAGGCGCAATCACAATGGAGCGCCTGTTTAGAGGGGTGTCGGACAAGCGCAGCATGTGGGGCGGCAGATGGTCAGCCAGCTAGACAACGCGCCGCAAACATTCAAACAGAAAGGGCATGCGCATGCGCACCAGCGTGCTGCACGCGCATGCAGCACGCTGGTGCGCATGCGCCGCCAGGCGCTACGTAGCCGGTATACCGCCGCCTGCCAACCCCACATCTGTCATCAACCCTGTCGCCCCTGCCGCCCCTGCCCTCCCCAAACACACTGGTCAGTTGGCTTCATGTAGGTCAGACCCTTGCAGTGGTTGCGGGTGCACCAGTGCCCCTCCACGGCCAGGGGCTTCACCCTGTTGACGTCGCAGTGCAGCAGCTCCGGGAACTTGGCGTCCGGCTTGCAAATCTCCCAAAACGGCTCGGTTGTGTTGATCAGGGCCACCACTGGAGAGGTGGAGACGCCATGGCGAGGGGAGAAGGAGACAGACCAGCGCGCCGCCTTGCCGGGAGTCACGCTGCAGGGGCAGGGCAGGGCAGGGCAGAGCAGCGCCGGTGGATGTGATGAGGATGGCAGGCAAACATGGGGCGAGCCTGCCGGGTGGGCACCGGAGCCATGCATGCGGCATCACTGCCATGTGACACAGCAGGCGCAGCGGCCAGCTGGTCCCTGCATCATCCCTGCAGGCCCTGGGCACTGCGGCAGCGTCTCCCTCTCTCCCGGCTCTACTCACGGGACCCACACCATGGCGATCGGGTCGGAAGGCGACAGCTGCTCCTTGCCAGGGAGCGCGTTGACTTTGCCATAGTTGGCCATCAACAGGCTGCCGGCGGAGTTGACAGCACCTCCGGGCTTGGTGCCGGGCCTGCAGGGGTGCTCTGCCGGTGCGCGACAGGGCAGGCAAGAGGACCGACTCAGGATCCCGATTCAGAGGCGGTGCAGCGTTGCAGCAGGTGCTGCATGCACGCCTGCCACGCCTCTGGTACGCAAGTGCAAGGCCCTTGACCTGTCCATTCATGTCGCTTGCACTGCTGCCCGCAGCAATCCGTTGCAGTTCCCCTTGCACGGCTCACCGGTCAGGCGCATACGGTACTTGTAGCTGAAGGTGGTGGCGCTGGAGGCAGTTGGGCAAGGTGGGGGCAAGGAGAGGAAATGTGTGAGCAGGATGAGGGCAGGCTGCAATTGGGTTGCACCCGGGGGGAGCATGCCCCGGCACACATGCACACCCGGTTGTTGCTATGTTGTCGCCGCCAGCCAACAACAGCCCGCGGCAGCCGCACGGGCCCTCTCTCAGAGGCTTCCCATGCATGGTGGGTACCGCAGCTTGGTGGGTACAGCGCACCAGTTCCACTGGGCAGGCGGCCCATCCAAGCACTGCCAGCTGATGGTGGCCAGATTGGCGATCACGGCAGGGCTCTGGGTTGGGCACGCGGAAGGATGGACGGGGGTTTACGTCACATAGCCTCGCGGTGAGGTGGGGATAGAGGGCAGCCATACGCAGGGCCCACTAAAGTTGTGCCCCTCGTCCCACGTTGTACAGCATGTAGCGCCTGTCACTAGAGCCAGCTTGGCGGCGGCCGGCTAGCAGCCAGCTAGCCGCAGCGTGCCTGGGTCTTGATGGTGCGCGTAAGCCACGCGTGCGTCGCCCAGGCGGCGCGAGGGATGGTGAGCGAGCACTTGCGCTTGTGGCCGTGCAGGGAGCAGATGGCCTGTCAGGGCGCAGTGCAGGGCGGGCCCGGGTGAGCGGCTCAGCCTGTGTTCAATGCGTCTCAGAGGCTCTCGTAGGCGAAATTGAGCCCACTGGGAGGCAGCAGACGTGACCTGAGCACTGCACGGTGGCGGCACTATTGGGTACTGGGCCCATCGGATGATTAAGCTGGCACTGGCTCGACTGACTGGCCGGCCAGCACAGCGAGCTGCACTTATCAGCCAACACGGGGGCACCAAGTATGATGGCGTGCACAGCGCACCTCGTTGTTTGCAGAAGAGGGCGTGGAGCCGGTGGGCTGGCTGCGGTCCGGGCCCAAGATAATCAAATCAAGAATGGACTGGTACAGGGCTGCTGACTGGCGGTCAGTCTCAAACTCGGCCTGCGGTGGCGGAGGCGCCATGCGGCAGCTTACTCAAGGATGGGGCAGCGTGTGGCGGCAGGGAGGATACTGGAATCGGGGGCAAGCAAGGTGGACGCAAAGCAAGCAAACAGGCAGCTGTATCCTGCAGGCTGAGATGCCGTTCCAGCTGCAGCGCGCACCGTCAAGAAGCAAGTGTCCGGCGCTGGCCAGGAGTGCATCGGAGGGGTCAAGGGACATGAGCGAGTCAGACAGGGGATGGAGCCAGTCTGGAATCAGGGGTACCCCGCCGGCAGACCCCGCCTGCCTAACTCATCAAGCACAAGCCCCTGACACTTTGCAAGCACCCACCGAGCTTGAATACGTAACTGCTGGGGATGTTGATCCCTGCCTCGAACAGGGCCTCCTTGGTTTCTGCCCGTCGCCCCTGCTGGTGGCGGTGGCCGCTGCCCTTCTGGTCACCGCGCCACATGCACGAAAACTTGTCTGCATGCAGTGGGATTTGACCATTGGGCGAGTATTGAGCAAGAGGCGGGACCCTCCGGAGACTATTGGAAGCCGCGAGTGGCACATGCATGCTTACAGCCCGCTGCTGCCTGCTCCGGCTCGCACGTGCTCACTCCCCAAAATCACAGTGCCCCAAGCTGCGTGCACTGCGCCCGTGCTGCCGGCAGGCAGGTGGGCAGCAGAGGGGCCACAGAGCTTGCAGCTGACCACTCACTGGCGTTTTCCTCGTTGTCGGCGGTGAGGGCCAGGCAGGCGCTCTTGGTGGTGGCCGCGTGGCACGCACGGCACCACTGCACCTCCCTGGGGTAATCCTTCACCAGAACGGGCGTCGCACAGCCGGTCATCCAGTAGAACTCAGATTCCTGGGGGTTGGCGATCAGGCCCGTCACGTTGGGCGGCGCCTGCAGCACCGGCATGGGCAGTCCTGCTTGCGGGAAGGTGGGCTAGCCTGTTGCTGCCGATGCATGCCATCAGCGCGGATGGCATGCATCGGCAGTGTAGTGCGGCGCATGCGGCGGCCGGCAGCAGACAGGTGGGCAGGGCAAGTGGCCCGCCCTTACATTGCTGTACGTCATCACTCCGGGGGTCCACCTGCAGGAGGTACACGGTCCCAGAGGGCAGCCAAAGGCGGATTCAGCATGTGCTGGCGCCAGCGCTGGCCAGCTGGCACCAGCGCTGGCCCATGGGCGTGCATAAGTGCCTGTTTGGTCGGGGCTACGGGGCCCGCGCCGCGGCGCCGGCAGTACCCCATCCCAAACCGCAGCTGTGGTGTACTGGGCATATGGCAAGCGCTCAACACTCACAGGCAGGCCTTGCCCTCCGGGAGGTCCAGGTTGGTGGGGGTGGGGCGCGGTCGGTGCCGCTCGGCGGTCTT
>JADXDR010000184.1:60123-76286 GCA_025026875.1 Chlorella ohadii
GGCCGGCGCGCCGCCGCCGTGGGTGCCCGGGGGGGCCGCCGCCTGGTGCCGCCCCCTGCGCTGCCGCTCCTCGTGCTGCTTGGGCCGCAAGGGCAGGGCGCCCCCCAGAAAGCGAATGAGGGCACCGCTCGGCATAGTTCAGCAGCGCTCCATGAAAGGCGAGGCCCTGCCTGCACGCCTCCTGCCCTGCGCAGCAATCGGGGAAGCCATGGGAGGTGGTGAACGTCCAAAAGGGCGCGCCTTGCGTCGGCGCAAGAACGGCCTGCCTCCAGGCCGGCCCGCGCTGGCGGTCGGCGCTTGCGTTACGTCCACAAGCTCGCACCTGGATTCTTGATCGCCTGCCGAGAAACGGGCTGCCCGCGAGCGCTGCTCGGGCTGGGAACCCTCCTGTTGTCCTCAAAACAGCCCAGTTTCGAGCTTGCAAGGCCGCAGTTTTGTGATCAGGTGCTTGGCGACACACCAGACTGCTTGCGGGGCGCCGAAACGCCCGCTTCCACTCGCGCCGCACCCGCGCCCTGCCACGGAGGCTCAAGCATGGGCCGCTCCACCCAAATGCGCGTGCCCAGCGCCCTCGCCCAGTGTTCGTGAGCCAGTCTGGCGGCAGTGCGGCGCGGACAGCAGCCTCCCACGCCACCCGGCCCGACAGCTCCCTGGCTTGCGCTCAGCAGCGGGCCAGGCGCCCCAGTACCGCCTGTGGACGCCCACGGTGTCCTCCTGAGCTCGCCCACCAGGAAGCAAGGCCTCAGCGGCACTACCCAGCACCCCGCCTGGACCGCCGGCGCCACCCGCCCCCTCTGCCGTACGGCTCGAGCGCTGCAGCCGTTGCTGGCCGGCATGGAGTCGGCAATCAATTCGGCACTCACCAAGGGCGGGCGCATCGTGGACCTGGCCTATGTGAGGGGCGGGGGCGCCTGGGGGCCTGCAGGGCAGCTGCACCATGTCGGGCCGCCGCTTGCCGGTCTGGTTGGGCACCAACTGCACCGCTGGCGCAGGCTCACCTTGCTGCACCTGGCGACCAGCCCAGCCTGGGAGGTGCACCCACCTGACTCGCCACCTTCCCCATGCAGGCCGCCATTGTGCACCAGCTGGGCATCACGCAGCGCTTCTTCCCGCAGGCGCGCTGCTTCTTGCCTGCTGCCTGTGGTTGCCGTGGGCTGCAGGTGGCTGTGCTGGTGCTGGCGGTGGCATTTGCTGAGGGGATATTGCAGCAGATGTGGTGAATTGCTTAGCCGCCCTGTTGAACGACGTGTTCTTGTGTGGCATGCTTGGAACTTACAGGGCTTTGGCCGGCTGGACCTGATTGACTTCCACGAGGATGTGCGCACGTTCCAGACCTGGCCGCCCGCGCACTTCAGCCAGCAGGTATGAGGCTGGGGTGCAGGGCCAGATTGGCACAGGCTGCAGATGCCCTGAAACAGCTTGGTATCAGGAACAGCTAATGCTGCAGGCACAACTTGGCGGCGCTTGCTGGCTGGGGCTATGAAACTTCTGCAATGCATGCCAGCATTGCATGTTGCCCCCATCCTGTGCGATGCTTTGCTCGCCCTCTTTCACTAGCAGCTGCCGTGGCGCAAGCTGGTGGAAGACAGCCGCTACTGCCAGCCGTCTATAGCGCCACCCTAATAAACCGCATATAATACATGCGCCCCCTCTTTCACTAGCAGCTGCCGTGGCGCAAGCTGGTGGAGGACAGCTACGGCGGGCACGGCTACAAGGTGTTCAAGGCCTCCTTCCGCACGCCCTGCCAGGGCCGGGTGAGTCGTTGCAATCTGAACGCCAGCAAGGCGTCCAGGCACCAGCGTTGCGCTGCAACGTACCAACAAATCCATCCCACAGGCCGTGTAGGCACTTGCTCTGAGCTACGTTGTTGAAGGCCCTCCTTGCACGCAATCCTCTTACCCCTGCCTCAGGTTTACGATGCGCTGCCGCCCGAGAGCCGCACCGCGCACGCCATGCTCATCATGCCTGACAAGCCCGCTGAGGTGCGCACGGCAGCCCATTCATGCTTGCTTTTCTTTAACACACCCGCATGTTCTCTTTGAGAGCCACACAACACTATGTTGCTCTCATGCATCGATGGCTGCAGCTGTGCTGGAGGCTGGGCAAGCTGTGTGCATGCTGCAGCAGCCCTCAGCCCTGGGAAGCAAGCGGCTTGCCCTTGGCTCCCCACCTACTTGCTCCTGACCCTACAGGGAGCGCCCTGCGTGGTGCACCTGGCGGCCACGGGCGACCATGGCTACACGCGGCGCACACACCTGGGGCTGCCCCTGGTGCAGCAGGTGAGAGGGCTGCTGGCTGTGCTCCGTAAGGGGTTGTGCTCACACTGCTTTGCTGCCATCCTGTGTTCAGGCCTAGGCCCTCCCTGCTGCAGCAGGTGACGTATGCAGTATGCTGACTGAAGGTCCGTTCTGCCGTCTTGCGATCTGTCCAACATGGTCTGCCCCCTGCAGGGCATCGCCACGCTCGCGCTAGAGTCCCCTTATTATGGGGAGCGCAAGCCGCACTACCAGCAGGGTGAGCTGCTTTCCGGCACAAATGCCAGTGGTGCCTTTATTGGCTCTGGTTTGGTTGGATAGCGTGGAGTGTCACCACAGGCCGCACTACCAGCAGGGTGAGCTGCTGTGGCAAACACATGTGCAGCTGCTGCCTGTTGAGTGAGCTGCCGCAGGGCCCAGCAACTGGGCCTTGTGGTGCCTACCGACCTTTTCACACCGCAGGCGCCAAGCTGCTGCCTCTTTCTAACCTGCTGTTGCTGTTGCTGCTGCTGCCCTGCAAGCATGCACATCGCCTCAATTTTCCTGCCACTCTGGCTCATCTGCGCAGGCGCCAAGCTGCTGCACGTGTCCGACCTGCTGCTGCTGGGGCGGGCCACCATTGAGGAGTCGCTGCTGCTGCTGTACTGGCTGGGCCAGGCGGGGCACGAGCGCCTGGGTGAGTTGTGTCATGGTGTGGGGTGGTGTGGCGTGCATCGTCTCTGCCGCTGCTGTGTGCTGAGAGGTGGCTTGCACGCATGCCTCGGTGTGGTAGTTAATGCCGCTGCCGCACCAGCTGCGCCAGGCAGGTGCACGAGGGCCTGGGTTGGCTGTGCACCAGGGCATGGCTGGCATGACCGCCTGACCGCCTGAGCTGTGCACCAGGCATCGCCTGCCCTCGGCTTTGATGAATTACACTTCATCCCGATTCTGATCCTACAGGCATGTGCGGGCTGAGCATGGGCGGCGTGCATGCCAACATGGTCGCATCGCTCTACCCCGGTGCCGTGGCGCTCACGCCGCTGCTGTCGCCTCGCTCTGCCGCTGGCGCATATTGCTCGGGAGCGCTGTACCATGCCACGGCCTGGTCGCAGGTGGGTGCTGCCGCCTGGTTGCATTGCAGTCAAACTATGGCCATACTGCCGCTGGCTGGGGAGTGTGCACTGCTGTTTGGAACCTAGGGCTGTCGATCCGCATGATGATAACCACCCACACGGTACCCCACCTCACCACAGATTGTGGCCGACCTGCAGCGTCAGGAGGAGCAGGTGCTGGCTGCGATGCAGCACGCGGGGCGGGGCAGTGAGCTGATGGGTCGTGCCCGCTGGTGGGTCGACTCACGCACACAGCAGCAGAAGGCAGAGGCGGCGGCAGCACAACAGCGAGAAGAAGAGCGAGCGGCGGAAAATGCGGCGGCGGACGCCAGCAGGGAAGTTCAGGCGGCGGCGCACGCGGCGGCGGTGCAGGCAGCCAGCCGCGCTGAAACTGACGGTGCGGCGGGCGGCAGGGCAAGCGGCGGACGGGGGCGGCAGGCGGCAGGGGCTGGGCCCAGCGGTACTAGCGGCGTAGCGGAGGACGGGCAGCACGCAGAGGCCAGCAGCAGCTTCCAGTGGCAGGCGGTTGGGCGCTGGGCGGGGAGTGTGTCCCGGAAGCTGCGCGACGACATGGGGCAGGTGGGCTGCTATGCCGTTGATGTGGTGGGTTGTGGTACTGGGTAATGCATGTAGAGCCTCTGGCCGACTGCGCAAGGTTAGCGGGCTCACAGAAAGCCTAGCACGTTTCATCCACATCCGCTTGTCCTCCATCTGTCCTGCCAAACAGGTGGAACGCCTCGAGCGGGGCCACCAGCACGAGGCGGCGGTGGCGCGCCTGCACGCGGTGCTGGAAACATATACCGATGTGACCCGCTTCCCAAAGTGAGTGGATTGCTGCTCCAATTGCTCACTCGCTGCTTGTCTGGGCTTGTGCAACTCGGGCGTCGTTGTCTGCTGGAAACTCACACGGAGGTGACCTGCTTGCCCAAGTGAGTGCATGCGCACAGCCGCTCTTCTGGCTAGGCCAATGTGCTGGGAACTGCGTTGTGAAGTGTGCGCCTATTGTTGCGCAGCCAGCAGCAGGTGACCACTCCCGTCTGCGTGCTCCTTCGCCGCAGGCCGCGCCGCACCGATGCTGCCGTGATTGTAGGCGCGCAGCAGGACGCGTACGTGTCGCCGCAGAGCATTCTGGAGCTGCAGCAGCACCTGGCGGGCAGCGAAGTCAGGTGGGGGCGGCTTGCGTTATCCTGTTTCTGAGTCTTGCAGTGCTGCCAAGTGGATGAGCAATCATTTAGTTGGCGGTGAGCTGCAGCAGTACCTGGCGGGCAGCAAAGTCAGGCGGGGCGGGTGGGGCAGTTGTGCCGGAGAGCAGCAGTGCTGCCTAGGTTGAGGGCGGTTAGTTGGCATTCTGCATGGACGTTGCACCTCCTCCCTCCACCCTTCCCTCCACCTTGCCTCCACCTCTCTTGACCCTCCATGCCGCCTTCCCTCACCTGCCCCGCAGGTGGGTGCCTGGCGGCCACGTCACCTCCTTCCTGCTGCACCACCGCTCCTTCCGCCAAGCCATCATCGACTCGCTCGATAAGCTGGCCCAGCCGCCACCGCTGGCCACGGCCGCGCAGTGATGCGTGCTGGTTGGGCGGCATGAGATGACGATGGCAACCGCGGCGCAGTGATGCGCGCCGCTGGGCGTGGCTTGAAATGACCCAGCACTTGCAAACAAGATACAGCACCAGGCTGCGGACCCAGCTGTCCCCCAACCTCACATAACAAGACAGTGACATCTTAACCGTAACCACGCGATAACTAATCGGGCCTCCCAGGCTGCGGCAGCACCCTGCCGCTTGCATGCACCCTGCCTGCCATCAAAGAATCACCCACGATTTTGTTCGCTTTCGATGCTCTCAAGCCACTTGGCTTGGTGCTGCCCTGCTGCTCCCAACTTGCTAGCTCCACGGCTTTGAGCTGGCAGGCGTCACCCGCATTTTATTAGTTGCAAAAGGTTTTCATAAGTTTCATTCCCCTGCTGCGCCTGTTGTGACCCAACGCTGCCACAGAACAGGACAAGGGCGACGGTTGCAGCAGCCGACAGGGTGGCAGGACCCGTGCTAGGCGTGGTGCCGGTGGCCGGGCCAAACCGTTGAGCGGCACTCCTGCACCTGAAACACCCACCATCTTACTGAGCCAGTCAAGCTGCATACTGTGCCTGTTTGGACGGAAACCCAGCCACACTGCCACCCTTGGTACAAGAAACGGTGCCAGTCGGCAGGTACCTGCAGTCGGTGCTGGTGCCAGTCGGTGCCGGCAGTGGCATCTGCTGTGGCAGGGCATCTGAGTCAACCAAGCTCGTCCCGCTAGTTGCACGCTTCTTACTGCAGCCTGCAGGCTGCCTGCTCTCCTTGCAAGCCGGCTGGGGGCAGGGGCTGAGCCCTTGCCGCGGTTTCCGGCCCCTTCCGCCTTATCGAGCGTTCAACGCTTCGAAGGCATCAACGATAGTTTGACGGGAGCGGCTGCCGCTTCGCCGCGCCTTGCAAGCGGCCGCTCGAGGGGCGGCCGGCTGCTGCGCTGCCTCTCGGCCCCTCTGCCACCTCCAACATTGCAATCGATTTGTGGGAGCCCGATGGCAAGCGATGCGGCATCCGGGCCGCGGGCGCCCCACCGCCGCGGGCGCCGCCTACCGCCGCTCGTGCTCCTCCTGCTGCTGCTCGCCGCAGCTGCCCCGGCCGCGGCGCAGCAGCTGACGCCCTTCCAAGGCCGCAATGCGTGAGTGGAGCAGCATGCGTTGAAGGGCTTGAGCTGCGGCAAGTGAGCCGGGCAATGCTGCATGCGCCTGCGCCCGTCGCCGCAACCCGCCTTTTGTTGCCAACCTGGCGACATCTCCCTGCCAACCAATGCCCTGCAGCCCGCTGCCGGGTGTGACAGATGTGTACGTGTCGGCGGTTGTTGACCACTTGGTGGCTGTCAACGATGCCGACTACCGCTTCGAGGTGGGTTGTTCATGGTCATAACACATGGGGGGTNGGGTGCAATCCCGCAGTTGCGAACAAGTGTATGCTGCTAGCACGGAGGATGCTCACTATCGCTTCGAGGTGGGTGCCGGGTGGTTGATAGACCAACCAGGGATGCTGCCAAATACTTCTATGCTAAATGTAATCAGCACGGCGTTTTATGAAGGATGCGGACTATCGCTTGGAAGTTGGGGCGGCAGCGGGAATCAGCGGCATGGGCTGCGGTTGCACCTGCCTGCAACCGACTGTGTCCTTGGGTTAGAATGATCATGAGCGTCCTCCTCAGCTCACTAAAACACGTTGCGGTGCTCCTGGCAAGCAGGCGGTGCTGTACATGCTGCTGACGTGGCGCGACCCCCGGGCGCGGCTGGCCGTGGATACAGCCACCGAGGCAGCTCTGACCAACTCCAGCTACAACAATGGCAACGGCTGTGCGGTGGGGGCTGCCCTCCTGGTTGATGGGTTGCTGGGCTGCTTGGTGTGGCCGTTGTGGTTATGCTTTGCACTGCGGGGTTCCTGCTGCTTTCACCCCTGCCCAATGCCACCCTCCTCCCACCGCCCCGCCCTGAGCAGCTGCCTTGCACCACCATCTACGCGTGGACAGCCAACCGCGAGGCAAGGCCCACCTGGTGAGCGGGCTTATCAAGGGAGCTGGAGCAGACAGCACGGGCTCCTGCTCGCGCCTGCCGCGCCAACGCATGCATGAGCAGCTGGCTCTGGATGCCTCAGCTGAGACACCTGGATGCCTTAGCCTACACCCTTCTCCTCCTGCCCGCAGCTGCGATGACATCTGGCTGCCCCACTTCGAGTTCATCAACGTCCGGGGGTTCAGCCAGGCAAGCACTGGGCGGCAGCTGCCCAGCCAAGCTGAGGTTTGAGCAGTGCCATTTCCCCAATCGTCTGTTCCTGCCCTGACTGTCCCCCAATCGTCCTGCTCCCCGCCGCAGGACCGCGTGGTGCGGTACGGCATCCGCCTGCCGCAGGACAGCAGCAGTGATGCAGTGGCCTGGTGGGTGCACATCCAGGTAAGCGCAGGGGTGCCACAGGTTCTTTATAAGGGCTATTGGCCGCCCTGGCTTATGCCGTGCGCCCGGCCGGCCAACCGCCCCACAGTGCTGCCTTGCTCAACTGCCCCGCGCACTCCACTGTTTCTCCTGCCCCCGCTTGCAGGGCGAGTTCTACACGCCGCTCCAGTTCCAGTCCTTCCCCTTTGACAAGTGAGCGCAGTTAACAAGGCAGGGGCGGGTGTTTTGTACGGCAGGCAGGTGTACACCATGCAGCCAGCTGGGCGCTGCCTGGCTTGCGTGCGAGAGCGGGCTGGCGTGCTGCCTGCGCTGCAGCCGGCCATCTGCCCCGGAAAGGGCTCCCCATGATGGCGCGCGCCGTGCATCCTTTGCCCTCCATCTGCAGGCAGTACCTGTCGGTCCAAGTGCAGTACGGCAACAAGTTTGCGCCCAACTCCACCATCAACATTATTCCTTCGGGTGCGCAGCTGGCGTCTAGCCTGGCGATGCTTGCTGATGCCGCCTGCAGCTGCGCAATGCCCTCTAAGCGTTCGCCACTGCTGTTGGCCTGCCCGCACAGCCTGCAAAGCGCCCCATGAACCGTAGCCTGCCCTCCACTGTGCTGCAGCCACGGGCACGCAGCTGTATGGGCCCAATACGGGCGACAAGCTGAGCGGGTGGACGGTGGAGGGCGTGCAGGTGCGCGAGCTGTTGCCTACACTTGAGCCGCTTGCTGTGTTGCTGCTGCATTCCGGCAATGGGTAAGTCACGTTCCAGTGGTCTCACCCTGGGCAGCAGTTGCCCACCAGACCCAGTGTTGGCTTGAGAACCAACCTGCCTCCTGCATACCATCCCCTTCAGCCAGATTGTAAACGAAGTGGCCCTTGTTTGTAAGCCCAAGTGGCCCTTGACATGGCACACTCTCTTGCTCGCTGCATCTGCANGACCCCCCCTTCAANCCAGATTGCAACCAATGCCAGGCCAAGGTGGTTTCAGTTTACTGGCCATCTTCTCACCCTGTACATCTGCAGATCCTGCCCTTCAACCTGTCCAGCCTGGACCTCCTGGCAGCAGGTGACGGTGAGCGGTGGAGCGGCTGAGTGGGGCAGTGGTGCCCCCTCGCTTGGGCTGCTGCGCGTCATTTCTGCCGTGTGCAGGCATTGCGTTGTGGCACTGCCAAATGGATGAGCTCAGCCTTCACTTGCGCTCACTCGCCCACCCGCCCACCCTCGAGCCCACCGTTGCATGGCCGCTGCCCCCCCTCGTCCCCCCTCTTCTGCGCAGCMGGCACCCTGAGCAACCCCTCAGACCCGTGGCCGCTCAACCCTACGTCGCCCACCCAGGGCCCGCCCGGCCAGAACGAGTTTACGGGGTACCTGTGGCAGGTGCAGGGGGTTGGTGTCGGATGCGGCAGGGTGCTGTGCAGTTGCGGCAGGTGCTGTTGTCCAGCTGTCCAGTTGCTCTGGTGCCAGGTGGGGTGTGGCATTTGACCAGAGTGCAACTTGCATGTGTGGCCAAGCTGTGATGCTTGCCAGCTGCTTTACAGGCACACTGCTGCTCCGCCTCGCTGCCATTACTCATTGCACCGCTCCCTGCTGCACCATTGCTGCTGTGCAGAACGGCTTTGAGATTTACATCGAGGTGCACCGCGTGTCGCTGTATTACGTGATCACCGCCATCCTGCCCATCTACATTAACACCTGCCTGGCCCTGCTGGTGAGCAAGGGGCTTGCTTTGGGTTGGTTGCAAGCTTGCAGCCCCTGCCTGGCTGTTCTGTTGCCTTGACGCACTGGGTTGGTTGTGGCAGCACCTGCCCATCACTGCTTGCAAGCTGCTGGTGTAATCCAAATGGTGGAGGAGACCCACCTCAACGTGCGGCGACGCGCTTCTGCACCCTCGTCCTGACCCTGATTTCCATGTGCAGGTGCACTCCGTGTCCCCCCCGCCACGTGGACACTTGCAACTCTCAATCCTGTTCTCCTCCCAACCTCTCATCCAGTTGCCCGACCTCATCTGGTATCCCATACCACTTGTGTGCAGGTGTTCTCCGTGTCCCCCCGGACACTTGCATCTCTCGATCCTGTTCTCCCATCTTGCATCCATCTGGGATTCCATGCTCTCTCCCTGCAGGTGTTCTCCGTGTCCCCCCGCCACCTGGACACCCGCCTGGGCATCGTCGTCACCCTCTTCCTCTCGCTCACCGCCCTGCAATTCATCATTGCGGCGGGGCTGCCGTCCTCGCAAACCGTGGTGCCCACGCAGCAGTTGATCATTGTGAGTGACATGGCATGGCAGGGGTGACCGCTGGTTGGTGGGGTGGCCTGCCCCGCACCCGTTCCTGGCACTGCACTGCATGCATCAGACCACAGCAGCCGGTTTCGGCAGCTGCTGCTACTGCTTGCTCTCTTTCATGGACACTCGCCCAACTCTCTTGCTCTTACCCTGCCCGGCCAAGCCCCCTACTGCATCCTGTTCCCGTGACCGCTTCTCCTTCAACCTTCCTGGTCGTTTACCGCATCCCCTGCTCCCTCTCCCCCCTCACATGCAGGTATCCTACTGCATCCTGGCGGGCATTGGCGTCACCTCCATCCTCGTCTTCTGGATGGTCAGCCTGCACCGCTCGCGCGAGCGCCAGCGCCGACTGGCCCGAGCCAAGCGAGCTTTCACGCATCGATGGCACTCAGTTACAAGCAGCCTGGGGCTGGCGGCCTCAGCGGTGGCTGCTTTCAAAGCCAAGGGCGCCGCTGGGGCAGCAGCTGGCCGCAGCAAAGGCGGCGGCAACGGCAACGGTACCGCAGTGCAGGGCAGCGCGCCCAGCGTGCCCAGCACGCGCAGCGCACAGGGCGGCGTGAAGGGCGGCGCCCCCCGCCTGCGCTCCCGCCTGCAGTCGTCGCGCGTCAGCTGGGGCTCTGACGTGGCGAAAGCAGCCAACGCAGCAGCGGGCGGGGCAGAGCCGGCTCCTCCTGGCACCACCAGCGGCGGCAGCAGCGGCGCTGCGGCAGGTGCCATGCCCGCCTCTCCCTTTGAGCGAGCAGCCACCGGTGCAGCGGCCAGCAAGTGGCAGGCGGCGGCAGGTGCAGCAGCACAACAAGCACCAGCGCTGGCGGGTGCTGACTCGCACGTGGGCAGCGGCGTGCAGCTGCTGCCGGCGCAGGCGCCGTCTAGCGCTGCACAGCCGCGAACGCTGGAGACGGCCAACACCATCTCTGGGCCGCAGGGCGGAGGTGGGTCGCACATGGCTGGGAGCAGCTCATTCAGCGGCTTGCGTGGCGGCTGCCCCTGAGCCATGTTTCTGCTTTGGGTGTGTGTGCATGGCCCACAGTGTGCATCCCCTGCTCTTTCCTTACCTGCCCGCTGCAGGCATGGGCGTGTATGGCGGCGGCAGCTTTGCGGAGCGCGGCAGCAGCGACGACGACAGCGATGGCGGCGGCGGCGATGACAGCGGCAGCGACAGCAGCTTCAATTCGAGGTCACGAGGACCGTGGCCCGTGGCCATCCAGCGGCCGGACGCTCGGGCGGAAGAGGCAGCAGCAGCAGCCCCGGAACCGGCGGCAGATGAGGAGGAAGGCGGGCCGCAGCCGCGCTGGTGGCGGCGCGCCTGCTGCGCCGGCTGCGGCCTGGCGGTGGGCCGGCCGGCAGCCCCAGGCTGGCTCAAGCTGCACCTCATGCAGCTGCGCTTGATGAAGGTGAGTGCAGGAGGTCCTGGCGGGTGTGACTGGAGAACATGGGTGTGAATGTKCACCTTCGCATGGCTGATGAAGGTGGCTGCCTGTTGAACGTGTTGCAAGGCTGGATGGCGGCACGGTTCTCACCCCCAGCTGGTGCCATTCGTCCTGCATTGTCACCATACACAGGAGGAGATGCTGGATAGCCAGGACTATGCGGACTTTGTGGCGAGGCGCATCGACAAGTACATTTTCTGGACCACGCTGGCGGGCTTCAACATCGGTAGGCGGGGGGCTGTGCGGTTGGGCTGTGCGGCTGGGCTGTGCGGTTGGGCTGTGCGGCTGGGCTGTGCGGTTGGGCTGTGCGGCTGGGCTGTGCGGTTGGGCTGTGAGTGAACTGGCCGGTTGCCTGCTGGACACACTTGCGGGTGAAGGGCTGGTAGGCTGGCCACTCCAGAGCCCCACCGCACCAGCCCTGCCCGCTGTGCATGTTTGGGTGCTGCCCCGATTGCGCCCCGAAGGCTTGCCGATGGCAGCCGTTATGCTGCATCCCCCCACCGCCCCTGTCCCCCCTTCGCCCTGCAGCCGTCATCCTCATCTTCGCCATCCAGTCCACCTACCAGCCCACGGAGCCGACGCCCTGAGGCCAGTAGTGCCTGGCATGAGCGGCAATGGTCCACATTTGCAACGTTGATGCAAGGCGGTGGTAGCTTGAGGCCGGCGCACGCTCCAGCCAGGCAGGTTGCTGTTTGCGCTTGTATGTGTATGTTGCTATTGTCACTAATCGTTTACATGTCAGAGTTAATGCACTCCAAACATTGAGCTATTAATGGTAAAGCAAATGTAAATATTGTATAATTGGCGACTAATTCAAGCCACTGGAAGCTTAAGAAGCCATTGCATGCTGTGCAGCAGGGGGCAAGACGGGCAGACACGCGGCTTGCAAGGCGATACATGCGTTCTGCCTGAGCACCAGCGGCTGTGGCATACGAAGAGCTGATATATGTGCAGAGCCAGCACATGCAGCTCTGCTCTAGAGCAGCAAGGCATGCGCACGTTCTGTCCGTGCCATGAGCAGCGGCTTCATTTGCGCATCAACACACGCTGGTGGCGGGGCTCTGGCAGCACCGTAATCGCTCATCGTTTCGCTCCAGGCACTCCTCAACCGCGGATCGATCGTCGCTGTATTGGTAGCACTCTTCGACGTCAGTTGGGGAGCAGCCTGTGGCGTGGCGGGGGAGGGGAGCAGCAGGGTGCGAGAGCGTATGAGCAACTGCGCAGCTGGCAGGGCCGAGCGGCAGCCAGCTGCTGTGCCGCACGCCGCCCGCCAACTGGAGCCCAGTTGCCATTTACGTCTGTTCGCCATCAGCGCAGTCTGCAAGCGTTAGGCACCCATCTGGGCAAGAGCCAGCAGCAGTGCACTGGCTTGGTTTTTGGTCTCACCTGGCTTGGCCTGCTTGGTCTTTTGTGGTACAGCTGGGGCCTGCTTGGTTGCCGCGGGCTGCGCCACCGCGCCTGCCACTGCACCTGTAGGTGGCGCCGACATGGTTCCGGGGCTGGTCTCTGGGTAGGGAATGCCGCATGCCTCGATGAGAGCATCACTGCAGCATGGCGGCACGGCAAGGGGGATGTGTTGCAGGGGGCATGTCATTGGTGCAGCACATCTGCGAGACTCGTGTGACCTGCTTGCTGCAGCCCACGGTCACTATGCACCTGCATTGCGCAAAAACTCGACACGTGACCCTGAAGCTTACTAGTAGGCCGTGAGCCCAGCGGCGCCTGCAACTGCCTCCTCAAGAAGCGCTTGCAGCTGCAGCTCTGCCACGCATATGGGGTCCATGGCTTTGAGGACGCTGCATGCTGCCGCTACAGTCTCCTGGGCAGTTGCATGCCGCCAGGCATCCATGCATACTTTGCTGGCTGTGAGCGTGGCAGCACCAGCGACAGTACGCTGTGGCACCGCAGGCAGCGGCTCTTCGACAGCAAGCGCGGCTGCGGCTGTCGCCACTGGGCCGCTCGCAGGGTGGACTGCTGCTGTGAGTTCGCGGCTGTGGGCTGCAGGGGCCCGCAGAGCGCAGACCAACAGCAGGAGGGGCAGGGCGCGGGGGCGACGCATGGCAGAGTGCTGCGGATACAGCAGTGGCGGTGAAGTGAGGGCGGCTGCAGGTGTGGCTGGAGGCAGTGAGTGCGTGTGACGCCCAGGATGGCGGCTGGTAATTTGACAAGCAATCAGAAAGGTGGCTGGGCAGGGGAGCAGGCAGTGTTGAAGGGAGGCAGGGGGAACGCAGGTGCGCATGTTCAAGGGAAGGTCCGACCCGGAGTCAACCGCCCTGCAGGTGCAATACTATTGAGGTACTCGAGTGCAGAGCTGCACCACACAAAGGCAGCGCAGCGACACCCTTTTATCCTGGCGCTGTGGCAAGAGCCGTCGGTGCGTCGCCTCAACACAGGATGACCAATCGAGAGCGGGCGCGGCGGCAGCAGCACCAGGGTTTGCACGCTGCAGCACGTCGCCCCGCCCTTGATCTCCGCACTAGCCCAGCATGCCCAGGGTGCGCTCCAGCAGGGCGGCCGGCAGCGAGGCGGGCGAAGCTGGTATGGCCCCGGCGCTGCGGGCCGCCTGGCGCCGGTGGCTTACCAAGTAAGATGCCACGGTGATTAATGAAAGCGATCGAGGTGTGCTGTGCGCGCAGGGCTCTCGCAGGCCGACTCGCCGCCGCCACGTCGCCGTTGAGTGATTCCACGAGTGCCGTTCGTGAGCAAGTTCGGCTTGATCTGCGAGATTGAGATCTCACTTGATCTGAGATTAAACTGTGTTTCAACTGTGCACAAGGCATGATGAAGGCACGTATGGTTGGCCAGCAGAGCAGAACTACGGCAAGCAGCGGGACGGCGAGCAGAGCGGCAAGGCAGGAGGGCGTGCCTGTGGGGCTGGAACAGGGCTGGCCTGCAGGCGGCAGTGCGAGCATCACAGGACCGCTGGCCAGCACGGCCTGGCTGGCAGGCCTGACCAGCCTGGAAAAGCTGGAGGAGCTGGGTGAGTGCATCGAGTTTGCTTTGTGCCCTGCCCTGCTGGCTGCCAGTCTGTTCAGCAGCAAATAATGCCATTCAAAACAGGTTGGTTCCGGCTGACAAACCTCAGCAACCAGAATGTTGGATACTGAAATCATTGTGGCATGCAGGATCGACCAAGGCATGGCTGCGGCTGGATGCAAGTGCCAGCAAGCTGACGGCGCTGCACTCGGCCACGCTGCTAGGCAAGCGCATTCAGCTTGGCGGCAGCGGCCTGCCCTCCTCTCTCACGCACTTGCGCCTGGAAGGCATCCAGGCAGAGCGGCCTCTGCCCACGGTGAGTGCTGCACTGCACATTGAGGAATGTCTGTTGGTTGCGAGCATGTTGGGCCGTTGGGCCGGGCACCCAGCTGATGGCGCCGGCCGGGCAGTGCGATTTGTGTGTGCGTGTGAGGGTTATCTGGCATAGCGGGTCCTGGCTTGTTTCGCGCAATGGCCAGTCAGCTGTTTCTAAGGGGTCCTGCGTACTCGATCCCTCGCAGGTATCCAACCTATCCAGGCTGCAGTCCCTGGTCTTGACTGACTGCGAGGTGACTGAAGACAGCCTGCGCCAGCTGTCGGCCCTGCCGCTTCAAAGTCTGAATTCAAGACCTGGACATTTCGAGCAGCACACTGCCGCCCTGCTCGTCCCAGCTCACCCGCCTGACCTCGCTGGCAGTGAAAGCGTACAGCGATGCAGAGCTGGGGGTGCTGGATACCGCCCTGGCAGCCCTGAGTGAGCTGCGCCGCTTGGCACTGTCGCCCGCCATCCCCTGAGGCGGCCGAACACCGCCTGCCGAACGGCGTCACAGCCCTGCGCAGCCTCAGGCGCTTCTGCCTGCACAGCAGATTGGAGGCCACTGTTGCGCAGCAGGAGCTGCCTGGTGGCGCGTGGCTGGCCTCCCTGGAGTGGCTGGTGCGTGCCGGGCAGGCCTGCACTATGCCTGCAATAGCTTGGCTGCATGGGAGGGCTGTGCATTTAGGGCCTGTTGGCTGGCTACTGCTTGCTGACCCTGCAAAGGCAATCTACTCAGCAGATGTTGCGTTGTTCTTCCTCCTCTGCCTGCAGGGCTTGCCCTACCGCATCGCAGCCGCCGCTGCCGACACGGGCGTGCTGTCGAGCAGTTCCGTGCCGCAGCTCCAATGCTTCTGCTGCTCGGGGTGGCCGGAGCAAGCTGCTGCCGGTGGCGACGAGCAGGGCGACTGCGGCTGGGGCGCATTCTGGGGTTTCCTGACCCATCACCCGGCGCTGTGCTGTGTTACTGTCGGAGCCGATTCGGTGCCGGGCAGCGCAGCCACCCCCAACACTGCGGCCGTCGATGCGCTGCTGCAGTTATTTCGGCCGTCGATGCGCTGCAGGACCCGCCGACGAGACCTGCAGATCGTCAGGATGCCCCAGGCAGCCGGTGAAGGGCAGTCAGTGTTTTTTGGAGCGCACTGTTTGAGGATGATGACTTGCCGCCTNGGGCGGGGGCCTAGCCAGCTGCCCTCGACTGCTCGTCAAGCCGCCTTCCACTTGACAGTGTTGCCACCACTGCTTTGTCGCCTCTGGCTGCATCCAATACCAGGTTGTGTTCCTTGCCTGCTACGATTTATCAAATGCGAATAGGAATCTGATTGTGAGCGTACAGTCGATGGCACTGCAAGGCTCAATGCGGCGACAGCTGCTGAAGCCGCAGCAGCACAGCGGCGGCGGCGGGCGCCTTGGCCATAGCTCAGCAGGTGGTTGGATCTGCGATCACCTCCAGCGTACTCGCACCAACTCACCATGCCAGCAGCCAAGCAGGAGGAGGAGCGGCCAGGCCGCGACGGCTCGGCGGCGTCCCACCTGCTGGCCTTTGCGCTGGGGGCGGTGTCAGTGGGCGCAGCGCTGCTAGTGCGAGCGCTGCAAAAGAAGCTGCGAAAGAGGCGGAGAGTGGTGAGGCAGAGTGGAGAGCGACCGCGCCCAGCAGCGTCTCGGCTGGGCTGGCGGTCTGCTAAAGGTGCTTCTGGATACGTCACGAACCTGTGGATTTGCCCGCGGCGCGCGCCGACGCCAGCCCTGAGCAGCCGCCACTGCCGCCACCTGTTGCCTCGGCTATGCTCGGCTATCGCTCCCTCGGCCGACGCATGCTGCTCGTGAGCATTCGCACACGCTGCACCGCCACGC
>JADXDR010000184.1:76869-110565 GCA_025026875.1 Chlorella ohadii
CGTGAAGGTTGGTCATGCCGGCGTGATGCCTGAGCTGCCATGTGTATGCCTTGCATGCGTGTGCAGCACAGGACTGCGGCTCGGATTTGCAGCTTCCGGCACTGCATGGTGTGTCAGGCACGGAGCGGTGCAAAGAAGGCAGCAGGCAAGCTGAGTGTCCAGACAGAAATAGACAATTGCATGCCACCCGAGATCCACTGATTTGTGTATTTTGGTTTGTTTTTGCACAGGCACGGAGCGGTGTGAGGAGGCGGTCAGCAGAGGGGGCTCCTTGGCACAGTTTTGCAGTTACAGCATTGCAACCTGTGATCCACTCGCGCTGGTGTCTGTTGGGTTGTTGTTGTGCAGGCACGGAGCGGTGCGAGGAGGCGGTCAGCAAGCTGAAGCGGCAGTACGACATTGTAGTGAACATCCAGGTGCGCTCTGACTCACAAGATCAGCACAGCGCCGCTACCTCTTGATCCGCCGCTGCTGCGCCATGCCCATAAAGTATGGCATCCGTGGCTTTACTGGCTGCAATCTGAGGAACATTGCCGCTGACCGCTCAGTTAATCTCCTGCAGGGCGACGAGCCGCTGATCGAGCCGGAGTGCATTGATGCAGTGGTGCGGGCGCTGCAGGACAGCCCAGATGCAGTGTACAGGTGGGTTTGCTGTTGAACGGCAATTCTCGCTCCAAGTGTGCTGTGACCCGGCGGCAAGGGCGCTGCAGGACAGCCCCGGCGCGCTGCATAGGGTGTCAACGCTGCTGCTGCTTGCTGTCTCTGCCCTCGTTTGTGCGCGTTGTCTATGCATCCCCTGACGCATGCCTCTGTGTCTTCCCTGCCTGCCTGTGCAGCACCGCCTGCACTCCGCTGGCGCACAAGGAGGTGCCGCTGCGACAGCGAGTCAAGTGCATCACGGGTGTGCGCTGCAGAAGTGACTGTGGGCTGTCCTGCTATATTTGCATGCTGCTGGGGTTGCTTGGCTTTGCCTGGGGCTACCCTGTGCTGCCGGTTAAACGTTTCCCAGGCAGTCTGCTCTGTCCAGTGCACGTGCTGCTGCACCGCCCATCTGGTGCACTGCATGGCTCTGTCTCTTTTTCATTGGTTGCAGACCAGCACGGCTACGCCATCTACTTCAGCCGCGGCGTGCTGCCCAGCAACAAGGACGGCGAAGTGCGGTGCGTGAGCGGGCGGGGGTGGGCCATGACCTGCATTGCTCGCAGGGTTAGCAGGGCAGGCTCTGCGGACAACGACTGTGCTGCTGCACCCAGCCCTGCATTGATCGATGCGTCAACTGCCCCACCGGCTTGTGTTGCTGCAGTGGCTCTCCACTTTGTCTGAACCAAAGCCCTTGCTGCTGCACTTGGGCCAGTATTCACACTAAGCTGCCCCACCCTACTTAAATGCCGCAGGAGCTACCCCACACCATTCCAGGAGAAGCCCTACCTGCTGCACCTGGGCCTGCAGTGCTACGACCGCCAGTTCCTGCGGCAGTACTGCCGCATGCCGCCCACGCCGCTGCAGGCAAGCTAGGCAGTGGCGGTTTGGTTGGGTNGGGTGGTCGCCAGTGCTGCCGCATGCCGCCCATGCTGCTGCAGGCGAGTTGTGGCATGCTTAGTAACCAAGGGGTAGCAGGGGGGATGGGGCATTGTGGATGTGGCGTATGCAGCTGCCTGCTGCGCTGGTGCTTGCCGAGCCTATTCGTGCCCACTCTCTCATGGCAGGCGCGCAAAGGCCAGCTGAGCAAAGTAACTACTTCTGCCCTGCAGATGATGGAGGACCTGGAGCAGCTCAAGGTGCCTCTGTGTCCACAGCATGCGTACGCACGCAAACCAAAGAACACATGACTGCACGTTAGAAAAACACGCATGGTTTGCTCACTTATGCACTGCAGATGATGGAGGACCTGGAGCAGCTCAAGGTGCTGGAGAACGGGCACCGCATGAAGGTGGGGCACTTGCTACAGAGATGTTTCTTGTCTGACTTTGATGCTCAGGGGAACCTGAAATCCTGGTTGCTGCCGCACTTGGGCCGATACCTGCCTGCTGTTCCCTGCGGCGTACACTGTGCTGCTGTGCTCCTGCTGCGCCTGTTGTGCTGTGCAGGTGGTGGTGGTTGACCACAGCGCGCATGACCTGGTCCTTGCTCATGTGCCCTGCTGTGCATGCTGTGCAGGTGGTGGTGGTGGACCACAGCGCGCACGGCGTGGACCTGCCGGAGGATGTGGCCTCCATCGAGCAGCTGCTCAAGCAGCGGCTGGGCGTGGAGTGAGTGTTGAGGGCTGCCATGGCCGACGGCTCAGCTAGCTGCCAGACAGTGCCGGCGTGCGGCAGCTGGCTGCGTGCGAGAGTGCGAGTGCGGCATGCAGCAGCGGCAGCAGCGAACAGCCACAGCGCAGCGCAGGCTAGCTAGGTTTGCGTGACAGCGCAGACCAGATTGATTTTGGCATTGATTCACCCAGCCCGCTTGCGCGTCTGTTGACGTACCAATTCCTTACTTGACTGAAGCACTGATTGCCCGACTTGTGAGAAACGATTGCACCAACAGGTCACAACAGCAGCAGGAGTTAGCATCGACAAGTTGCAGGTGGTTGCCGCAGCGCTGATAAATACCGGTTGATCTTCTCGCCGCGCCGGGCTGCCGCCTGCTGCACAGCGCCTGCTGGCTGCCGCTCATTAAAGCAGGCTGAAGACGGCAGCTGATCACCACAGGTTGCCCTCGGCCTGCGATTGGTGGAGGGCAAAGAGCGACTGTGAGCGGGACGAAGCTCTGCTGATTCTCACGCCTTGCTGTGCTGCCACGTGCGAGATCTCTACCTTCAGCAGACGCCTGCGTGCCTGCAGTTCAGTTCATGGCTGCTTCCACCTGATGCAAGGGAAGCTATCAGCTACAAACACACCTGCTTGAACACGTACTCGGCCACGCTCCCTCAATGCAACATACACCTAACTTGCGGATACTTTGGGATCTTGCATTCAATACTCACCTGCTTGAACACGTACTCAGCCACGCTCTCGATCTCGTCCGAGTCCAGGCGTCCCTCCCACGCGGGCATGGCGCCCTTGCCGTTCTCAACCTGCAATCAATTGCAAGGGTCAGATTTGTTTGGCTTGTGGTCATGCCCCGGCGGGCACGGCGCCCTTGCCATTTCTCCACCTGACAGACAGGAATGTAAGCGACAGCCGGCACATCTGACACATGGGTTTTGTGAGTAGACATTGGGAGCGCCCAGGCGGGCATGGCGCCCTTGCCGATGCGCCCAGCGGCTTGACACCCAATGCCTGCCTGGGTGATGTTGGAGCCCCACCGAGAAGCCGCCAGCCAGGTCACCTCAGTACGGTGCTGCTCAACAAGGTGCAAACTACCGCAAGTAATTTAGAACCTGGGCTTGCCTGAGTAATGATGGAGTCCACGGAGAAGCCGCCGGCCAGCCACTGCCAACATCAAAACACCATCACTGCCAGTTGTTTACAACAGTTGCTTGCCTGGGTGATGATGGAGTCGACCGAGAAGCCGCCGGCCAGGTACTGCTCCAGGGCCGCCTTCTGAAGCGTCTTCTCCGGCTGCACGTTGTTCATGCCGCCCATGTGGCACGCGGCTGCGGGTGCANGGGGTNGGGTGGGAGACGGCGGCATGCGGTAAGATTATGTGCAGCATGGGGGTGTCGCAAATAGCGTTGCGTGCATTGGGGTCCATCTGAGAGTCGCACCAGCGCTGCCCCGCGCATGCTGCATGCAGGGACGGGGACCAGCGGTGCAGCGGCAACATGTGAGTGGCAGTTGAGAGGTGAAGCAGGTGCAGCACCTTGCAAGAGCATGAGGGATGCAGGCTGCCGGAGGCGCAGCAGCGGCTGCCGCAGCAGCGCCCGTCCGGTGCGCCCTCCGTGCTGCCATGGCGCTGCAGGACCGCTGCTGCTGCCGGGAGCGCTGCTGCTGGGCCCGCCGAATGAGTCGACACTGCCGCTGCTGCCGCTGCTGCTGCTGCTGCCGTCTTCCTCAACTGAGGCTGGGGCTGGCTGCACACCGCTACTGCTACTGCTGCCGCCGCTGTNGGGGACTGCTGCTGTTGGGCAGCACAGCAAGGCTGCTGCTGGTCAGACTGCTGCTCAGGCACAGCATGCCGCCTGCACATGCAGCAAAACAGGCAAATCGCTCGGCACAGTGCAAGGCAGCAACTATCGCCTAAAGACAGCGCCACCCCTGCCCCTGCTCCCTGCTCCTCTTGTACAGCTACCACTCACCGCAGCTGCAGGCAGGAACAGGGGCAGGAGTGGCGGAGGCAGGTTGGTCAATGCTCAGCATGCAAGCACACGGCGCTGGTACGGGCGGCAGCCTGCCAACCGCCGCTCGGGCCATCCGCTGCTGTCGGCAGCCCTGCCTCCGCTGTCGACTGCGTGACGATTCTGCAGCCAACACTCACTTGTTGTCGAACACCTGCTGGCCGAGCGTCAGGTCGCCAGCAAGTGCAGGGGTGGCGGTCAGCAGCACCGCGGCGGCGCCCACTGCTGTGGCCAGGCGCGGCAGCGCGGCGACGGCAGCCTGCGGGAGGGGGGCGTGGCGTGGCGGCTGGTTGCAGCTACCTGGATTGCGCCTAGCAGTAAAACCAGCACTGCTGCACGTTTCCAGGAGCAGAGGGGCTTGGGTTCTGCCAGGGTTGGGTCGCCGGCCGAGCCGCCGCTGGCGCGAGCGGCGGCGGTCGCCTCCCTGACTCTGCGGGACCTTGGCCGCGATTGAGGCCGCTTCATCGCTCTCACCTTGGGCTGCTGCACGGATGACCGGACGGTCTGCGCCTTGCAGGCAGCCGCAGAGCAGACGGTGAGGGCGGCCATGCTGGGTTGGGCTGCGACGATGCGGGCTGCGGGCAAGGCGGACTGTCTGGGGCGCGAATTGCAGCAGGGGAGGCGGATAAGAGCCGGAGGCGGCATGTACCAGCACCAGCTGGCGGCGGCTGTCGCGGCGCGTCGCGAGCGGATGGGTCGGCTGCGATTTGGCGGCCTAAGCTTGAGGCAAGGGCAGTGACTTGAGTGTGGATCCGCCCATAAACCCGATACTGTGATCTCAAAAGCCGTGGCAAACTGCAAGGGTTGGGTTGCGGCATGCGGCCAGGGCCACGTCACGCAGCCGCTGGTACCAGCGCCGCCACCCCCCATGCTTGCCTGCCGCTGGTGCTGTGTGGTGCTGCCTCTGGCATGCCATGCAAATACATACACAGCAGAAACGTGCATCCCAGCTGAGTTGTGAGCTGCTTGGTAATGCATGGCGATCGACACTGGCGGTAGGTTACATGTGTGCCAGGTGGGGCCAGGCGGCCCTTCCAGCCTGTGCGCCTGCATTTGCTGCTGCTCACTGCTCCTCTCCATCTGGCAGCAGGAGCACCTCGAACAGCGCCAGGCCTCCCACAGCCAGCACCTTGGCGGTCCGAGCTGGCCACCGCTGCTCGCCCCGCCGGCTGCTGACCGCCGCCGCTGCCGCGCCGCACAGCAGGTGGAAGCAGCCGACGCCCGCCGCCACCTGCAGGGTAGGTTGTGAAGGGTGGCGAGCGGATCTGTGCCAGACGGGGTGTGATGCTTATCTTAGGGTGCTTGGTTTCACAGGCATGCTGTGCCATTCCCATGCACACTGTGCCAATGCCAATGAAATGCGAGCTCCACCCTACCTCTTGCCCTGCACCCACCTGCCGCAGCGCCGCCTCCTGCTCGGTCGTGATGGCGCCGATGCGGCTCCAGTCGCCCGAAAAGCCGGCGTCCACCAGCATGAGCAGCAGCAGCACCACGCCCAGCTGCAGCCAGATGCGGTAGAGTGGTGACGCAACCGCGCGCTGCAAGGTGGTGAGAGCGCCGCCGCCGCCGCCAGCCAGCCTCCGCTGCGGCTTTACATCCTGCATGGGTGTTGTAAAGGAGGCAAATGTGTCGTGTAAGGGCCGGTGCAGGGACTCCAGCCGCCGAGCCAGGTCGGTCTCACCTGCCAGAGGCCTGCCGGGCGGAATGACGTGCTGATCCACGTTTTTCGTGGGCTCCGTACTACATGTGTCCGGCGTGGCTGCGACGAGAGTGACTGCCGAGGGAGAACGGGGCGCGCCCCGGCGATCGTGCTGCACAGAGGGCTTGCAACCATCATTTACAGGAGGTAAGGAAGACAATGGGCGATTGTGAACCGCTGCAGCATACGGCGGAGGACTCAAGGCACCGCCGCCGCCGCCGTAGCGCAGCACAGCAGCCCACGCCCGAACTGCTGGGCCACAGTTGCATTACATGCTAGAAGCGCATTGAAATATTGAAAAGCCCTGAAAGATTTGATCTGAATGGAAAACTGAGTGATTATGCGCTCTCAAACACAGGCAGAAAGGCGGCCGGCACATAATGCAGTGCCGGAGAGCGACCGCACATGAAACGCGGACACACGCAGAAAACGCAATCAGACGCCAAAACCGTGCATGCAGCGGCGTGCACGTGATCTTAGTCGGCTTGTGAAATATTGAAGCGGTGCTTCAGGGCCAAACTTCTCAAGGCTGACCGCCGGGCAGCGCCCTACCGCCGGCGCAGCAGCAACCGCACTTCGGCGGGGCGAAGAGTGATCTGCGGCAGTGCGGCCGGGAAGGATGCACCCGGCAGCGGTTCCAGGCGCCAGGACCGCAGGACTGCCGCCATCACCAGGACCGCCTCCATCATTGCAAAGCCTGTGGGGAGTTGAGGTGGGTAGCAGAAGGTGGGTGGGTGGCAGGCGGGGAAGCAGTGCGCCGGCTTGCAGGGTGCAGCAATGCACAAGGCCACCTCCCCACAGTCACGAAAGCTGGGATTGATCAGCAACCTGCCAGCCCAGCCTGACCCACCTGTGCCGATGCAGTTGCGCTGCCCCGCTCCAAACGGCAGGTAGGCTCCGTTGGGGCCGCCATTGTTCAGGAAAGCCATGCCGCCGCTCGGGCCGCCGCCCCGGCTGGAGCTTGCACCGCTGCTGCTAGCTCCGCTGCTGCTGCCTGCTACTGTCTGTGGTGCAGCCTGCCCTGCCGCATGCGGGCACGCTGCGCTACTGCTGCTGGCTGCCTGCTGTGCCTGCTGTGCGTGCTGTGCATGCTGTGCACGCTGCAGCTCCAGCCAGCGATCCGGGCGGAAGGCGGCGGCATCGGGGCCCCACCAGGCAGGGTCTCGGTGCAGCAGGTGCGGGCAGACGAGCACGGTTGTGCCTGCAGGCGAATGGTTTAGGCAGGCAGGTGGCTGGCATGAGTCGTCAGCGGCTGGTGGTGCGTGCGGCACGAAACAAGCCAGCCATCGACACCTCAATTCAGGTGCCCGCCCCAGCAGACGTGCACCCAGCGTGCCAGCAGCAGAGGTTCAACCCACAATACACTGCGAAAGAACAGGCTACCTTGCTCAGGAAACAAGAGCTAGCTAACCTTTGGGCAGGTAGTAGCCAGCCAGTTGGGTGTCCTCCGCTGCGCAGCGGCCCATCAGGTAGGCCGGAGGGGCGAGCCTGCAGGAGGAAGGCGGGCAGGCAATGCATCAGGCCTCACGAGGCGCCGCATTTGTGCTGGACTGTCCATCCGCCGACTGTTCTTGTGCCTGGCTTGCCAGCTGGGCACTGCCTTTGCCCGCAGCACCAAACCAGCAAGTGCTCCAGCCCACTGGAATGCGCCAAGCGCAGCTCACCGCATGGCTTCCAGGATCACGGCCTCAACCATGGGCAGCCGTCCGGCATCCGCCACCTCCAGCTCACGCCTGGATTCACTGCTGCTGCTGCTGCTGCTGCTGCTAATGCTGCTGCTGCTGCTAATGCTTCCTGCCCCCTCGGCGGCGCCGCTGCTGCCGGCCTCCTTGCTGCCACTGCTGTTGCTGCCGGCCTGCTTGCTGCCGCAGCGCAGCAGGGCATCCACCTCTGCTGCCGCTGCCGCCTGGGCGTCTGGGTTGTGAGCCAGGTAGGCGCAAGCCCAGCCCAGCAGGATGGCGGACGTCTCCTGGCCTACAAGTAGAGTGCAAACCAGGCTGGTTGGCGGAGTGGATGCAAACGAAACAAAACAAAGCAGGGTCTGTGGACGGACGCAGCCATGCGGCGCACACTTACCCGCACAACCACCCCGCAACCCGAGGAACAGAGAGCCGTCCCACCTGCCACCAGCAGGGTCAGCAGCGAACGCGAACTTGACTGCGCCAGCTACCCTCTTAGCAACAACACATAGGCATGCAACTCCACCCTTACCTGCCACCAGCAGTGTCAGCAGCTCGTCTCGCAGTGCTTGGTCGGCCATGCCCTGCCCATCCTCGTCCGAGGCGAGCAGCAGGGAGTCGAGCAGGTCTTGCGGGGGGCGTGGCGCAGCTTCCAGCTCGCTGCAGTAGTCACAAAAAGAGCAAGGGTGGAAGTGCGTACCATGCCAGCAGCAGGGAGTCGAGCAGATCTCATGACACAGACCTGTCCAGCGGCCACACACAGCCGCCCAGCTCTCGCAGTGCCTCTGCCATGCTGCCACTGTGTTGCCCATGCGCACCTGCGCCGCTCAGCAATCAGGCCGTATATGGCTCGGTCCAGCCGCTGCACCGCCGCGTTGAACTGCAGGTTGTCGGGGGTGGGCACAAACTGCGGGCAGGCGCAGGGGGAACCCGGGTGGAGGTCAGGTGTGAAGGGCAATAAGCACAGGTGCGGGGGAGCTCCCTTTGCCGGGCCTGCTTGCACGAGCATGCCTCCCAAGGAGGACTATAACTCACCTCAGGGATGACCATCGCAGTGGCGCCCCGCTGAGCGAAGAAGCGGAAGGCCGCCTGGATCGAGTCTGCAGCAGTGAGTGGTGCAGGCATGTGTGTTAACACACATGCCTGCGGACAACAGGCTGCACACATTGAGCCTGCACAATGAGCGATCAGTATGCACAAACCAAGCCGCACAAGCCAAGGCGCCAATTATGCTCTGCGCTTCTGGACACTAGCGCGCACCTGTGATCTCCCGCCCCGCGCTCTCATCCCCCGCCGCCAGCCGCGCGCCAAACAGCGCCTCCAGGGTGACCCGCAGCGTGAGGCGATTGAACTCGGAGTAGACGTCCCGCACGGTACCGTCCCGCCAGCGCCGCAGGACCATGTCGTCGGCGCAGCGCAGCATGGCCTGCAGTGGTGGCGGCATGCACGCTTGCCAGTTGGCATGGGGGTGTGGGCAGGCAGGCGGCAGCAGAGGGGGTCACAACCTGTCGCTCAGAGAGCACAGCTCCATTGTTGTGGGCCACACGGCTCAACCGAGTTGCTCACCTGGCCATACTTGTCGATCGCCGCCCGCCGGAAGGCTGGGTTGGCCAGGCGGCGCTGCCGCTTCCAGACCTCGCCGTCGCTGCAACCGCGGGCGATTGTGGGGTTCAGCAAATGGATGACCAAGGGATCCAGAAAAGGAGCACAGCCCCTTGCTTCCGCCAGCGCCACTCCCCCTGTCCAACGCCATAGTCAGGCCGCCCCACACCCACCTCCCTGTTGCAAAGCCAGTCACGCAACCCCAACAAACCTCCCTACCTGGTCAGCAGCCCATTGCCAGTGAGGGAGCTGCCCGGAAAGAAGGCGGTGCCCGCCTTGACAAACGTCGGCTGGCCGGGGTTGATCAGCACGGCCCTAGCTGCTTCAGGCTCTGTGTTTGCAGAAGGAGTTGCAGCGGGATGCTGGTCACGAATCGAACCATGCAACCCGCCAGGCACCAGAGCAAGTGCATTGGCCTGCAGTCACCAAACAAACCAGCGAGCAGCAGCCTTGCCCGCGCCTGCCACCAGCGTTTCACTCTCCGGCCTACGGCCGCAGCCCTCGCATAAAATTGGGGCATGAATCTGTAGAAAGAAGTAACTAAAGTATCCTTAAGTACAAACCACACCTGCCACCAACACGACTCGCTCCCCGCCAAGCAGCAGCCCCACCACGGAGCCGTGCTCCTGGCGCAGCTGCTGCAGGAACGGCAGCGGGGCCTGCAGCATGGCCACTGCCACATCGCCCGGCGGCCCTGCGAGGGGCAGCAAAGGGATGGGCACACAGGTGTGAGTACAGCCGGCCAGAACTTCAAGTGCAAGAAGCATGAAGGAGGTGCCTGCAGCATGGCCACCACCACATCGCCGGGCGGTCCTGGAGCACGAGGGTTGGCAAAGGGAAGGGCGCACAGGTGCGGAGGGCTTGTTGCACGTCATCACCTTACTCAGTAGCATGCACAGGAAACCGCCCCGATCTACACAACTGCCAATGGAACCACAACTGCACAGGCAACCTGCAACACACAGCTTCATTCTCACCCGGAGGGAAGCCGGGCGGGGGCGGCTCGAGCTGCCGCCGCAGCCGGGTCGCCGTCGTGTCCAACGCCTGCCTCAGAAGATTTAGGTTGCGAGTCAGGTCGTCGAATGCTGCTGCAGGGCTGCTGGGGTTCTCTGCTGTGGAGCTGCTGCCGCCGCTGCTGCCGCCGCTGGGCAGGGCCGGCGGGGCCGGCTGGGTGGCTCGTGCAGCGGCGGGCCGCTCTGACTCCCTGCCGCCGGCTGCTGGGCCTCTGCTGGCTGCCCCTACTGCAGCCAGCTGCTGGGCCGGCTGTTCTAGGGCGTCGGCAGGCAGGGCATCCTCTCCAGCTAGGCTGTCCACTTCAGCAGTGAGAGGCGCAGCCTGGGCCGTCCTCGCCGCCGCCGCCTGCCGCCGTCGCTGGGGCCGGCGACCGTGGGGCGAGCGTGTGGCGGTCCCATAGGCGGCCCAAGAGCGTACACTGCACGCCTGCATCGCGCCGCCGGGCGGTCGCCGCGGGACGGCTCGGGGCTCAGAACCTCTACCACTGGGCGGCGTGAACGAGCCTCCCGTGTCACTGGATTGCTGTCGAGAGTGTCACAAATCGGTTGGACGGCGCGATGGGCAAATATGCGCCGCTTAGATGGCAGCGGCCCGGGTGGCGGTGCCGGGCGGCACGTGCCGCCCCGTGCCCAACCGAGAAGCAGCAGCTGCCCTTCTTATCAACCGCAGAGCATGCTTTAAGCGTGCCAGGCCGTCAAGCCGCTCCTTTGGAGTTCGCTTCAATGCTCTGCACCTTGCCGGTGCTGCCAGCATCACGCCCCATGGCCGCCCACGCCGCTGCGCGGCCTTCATCTGCGGTAGCCACCCACACGTGCGCGCCTGCATGGGCAGCGAAGTTGCGCTTTCCCAGGATCAGATTTGACACGAACTTCTGTCTTGCGCGGTGCAGGTTGTGCCAGCAACAATAATTTGGCAGCCCATCCTGAAGGAAGTAGCCTGAGGCTCACCCGTGTCCACAAAATGCTTGAACTCTTGGATCAGCCCCGCTGCAGCACGGCAGAGACACAGACACATGCTGTAGCGTGGCAACCAGGAGCATCAAACAAACGTGTGGCATGCCATGCATTACGCCAGGCACTGCAGGGCAGCACGGTGCCACAGACTGCCACTCAGGTTGCTGCCTCCCATCACCTTCATTGAACTGGAACAGGTAGGCGCCCTCCATGCGCACAACCTTGCCTGCAGCCAGTTGAAAGGGGTGGCAAGAGAATGTCGGGGCATGGGCGAATGTGCAAGTGTCCTACATGCGTACAAGGCATCACCAAAAAATGCAGGTTTCGTGCAGCGTGTGGCCTGGCAGCAGCAGCAGGGCTGAGGCCGCAAAAACAGCAGTCCAGCAGCAGCGGGTGGCCACCAGCTGCCTGGACTCCCCGCTCATGCAGCAGGCACCCTATATTCACGCACCCGTGGCCTTGCATGCGATCATGGTGTCGCTGATCGTGAATATGGTGTTGCCCTGCGCCACGATCTGCAGCGGATGCCGATGCAGCAATGTGGTACCGTAAGNCATTNGAGCAAGAGTGGCAGCGCAAGCACAAGCTGGGGTATCCAAAATGGCTNGCCCTTCCCTGTGTGCATGAGCTAACATGACCTGCCTGCTTTGGTGTGAAGCCGGGGCCGGCTNGCCATTGCCCTGACGTCGAGCAACGACTCAAAGGCAGCATGGCCTTGCACCACGCCCGCCCGCCCCCGCACCGCCCGCAGCCAGGGCACGCCGGCCTGCAGCAGCAGATTCGGTGGTGCAGCGCAACCTCACTGCAGCCATAATGGCTGCAACAGCCTCCAGCTCACGTCTGCAACGAAAGCTGCAACGCGCTGCATGGAGCCGCGATCGGCAGCAGGCGGTAGGCGGCGGCAGGGCACCGCCGGCGGCACCTTCTGGGCGCTGGTCGGCAGCTCGAAACAGTCCCACTCCACGTTGGGCGCCAGCAGCGCGCACAGCGCTTCGGAGTCGCCTGAGTTGATGGCGGCGTAGAAAGAGTGCATTGCAGCCACACACTGGCTGCTGCCGCCGCTGCCGCCGCTGCCGGCAGAGCCCAAGCTTGTGCCGTTGCCGTTAACAGCCATGATCCAAGGCGATGCAAGCGGCAGACGAGGACATCCGCAGCGAACAAGTGAGGCAGGGCAGTGTGTGGTGACTGGGCTCCCGGCGGGCGGCCGCCGCCGCTGCTCGGGCGCAGCGCCCTCAGCGCTTGCCTTCAGGCATGGCATGCAGCATGCGGACCGCTCCTTTTTTTCAACAGGCGAAGGAGGTGATTTACAGCTGCAGAGACAAAGAGGCACAGAACCTGGATTGCGAGGCAGGGCTGCCAACGCACTTCACAACTGTCAAACGCTATTCGATACAAACATGCAGGGGGTTGGTACGGTCCGGCCGAACCACAGCATCGAACAGAGCACGAGGGGGCCGCTGCCTGTGAAGGTCCAGGCGCAGCAGCCGCAGGCTGGGGAGGCCGGCTGCGCAGCGCAGGGCTTCAAGGTCTTGCGAGCTGATATCAACCGGTGTGTTGCGCCGCNACCCCCATGGCCAGTCCAGCTCCAGTGTTTCCAGCTGAGCTGCCGCTGCAAGCGTGGCCGCGTTTGGTGCCAAGGAGTGCGCTGGCATGTGCAGGCTGCGCAGGCTGCGCAGGTATGGGCCGGTTGGCAGCAGTGCCTCTGCCTGGATGGGCGGAGAGGAAAGTGTGTGCAGCTCTGCCATTCCAGCAATCGCGGCCGGCCAGGAGGGGAAGTACTTAAGTTCGGATAGGACCTGAGAGGAGCAGGGTAGGGCAGGGTGGGCAATACGGCTGCTGTTTGCGCTTTGATGTACACAGCCACGAATCCGCTGGCACTGGGGCGCTGCCGCCCGCAGGAAAAGTCCAAGCCTTGAAGCGCAACTGCACAGCAAATCGTTATTTGACCAATGCAGCTCCTTCGCTTACCAGATGGGTCAGGCGGGTGAGTGGTGCGAGTCCTGCCTGCAGCTGGTCTGGCCATGCATCTGCCCCCTCCTCTTCCAGCCCCCCAATGGGAGTCTGCGTCAGCTGGTGTGAGTAGGGAGGGGAATGGGCGGCAGGTGTTCATGCAGCAAGAAACGCCAGGTCGTTGAAGCACGGTGCCTTGCTGAGCACTCTGCAACACGAGTCAGCACCAGTCAAATGGCGGTTGCATGGCAGGAAAGAGCAGTGCACAACCAGCCACACACGGTCCAAATGCGTTGCAACTGTGCCGCCCACTCTCGACGCCTGCTGACTGTATTTTACCTCCAGGTGGCGCAGCCACGTGAGCTCCCCCAAGCTGTCCGGCAGGCTTGAGCAGGTGGTCAGGCTCAGCTTGGTCATGCGCGTCAGATGCCGCAGGCTTGCATAGCCGCTGCTAGGGGCCTCTGCCTCGAGCAGTCGCAGCCGCTCCAGCCGCGAAAGCGAGGCCAGCTGCACAGCGGGAAGGCGGCAGGGTGGCATTGCTGGCACCTTGCAACAGCAGGGTTGCTTGCACCAAAGGCCCAGTGTCATGACATAAAATTTTGTACATGTGCCCCTACCGGCGCTAGGCTAACTGCCTCGTCGATGTCATCAAGCTGCAGGCTTGTGAGGGAGAAGGGCAGGCGGGTGGCGCCCTCCCACGCCCGGATCGGCGCCCCGGCTGCGCATGGGAGGGGGAACATTAAAACGGCGTCAGCGGCTTGCGGGTTTGAATGGCAGGCTCCAGCGTGTTGCACAGCTGCACAGGCTGCACCACGGCTGCAATGAAGCATCAGCAGCTGCCTCACCCAGCTTCAGCTTCTGCAGGTTGGTCAGGTGGTCCAGAGAGCCGCAGATATCCATCGCACTGGACAGGTCTGGCTCAATCTCCAGGAAGCGCAGGGAGGTGAGGGCCGCCACCCAGCTGAGGGGCACAGAGCTGGGGTGGTTGTGGATCCTTAAGCGCAGGTCTTGCAGGCCCCCAGCGGCGCTGCAGGCCGTTGTACCGGCTGCGAGCAGGCTCAGAAACTCGTCGCAGCGCTGCAGCCCCTCCAGGTTGACACAGATGCGCAGCCGCCGCACGTGCCGCGCCGCCCGGCGCGCCAGCCAGGCGCAGAAGGCACGCATGCCGGGAGTAACCGCAGCCGGCTCCATTAGGCTCAGCTCCAAGTCGGCCAGTAGAGGCGGGCTGTTGACCAGCTCAGCCCAGCGGTGGCAGACGAGCGCAAGGCTGCGGTGCCTGCAGACAGCGGCGGTCGGGGGTGGCGGCGGCGAGTGGCGGCGGCAATGTCGGTGCCTGGGCGGCGAGCGCAATCGGCAGCCTCAGCCTACTCACCTCTCGTCAAAGTCCACCGCACTGAAAACCTTCGCCCAGAGCTCGTCGGGCAGCGAGCCCCACTGCACGGGCTGCGTGCGGCTTGCCATTGCAGGGATGCGAAGCGCTTCACAGCCGCATTGGTCAGGAGGACGCCACAGGCTGCCGGGAGTTCAGTTATTCAAGTTGGGGGCCACAGCATGACAGCAGCGGCGGCGCCGCGGCGGCAGGCTGGAAGGGGCAAGCGGCGGCATTTCAAGCAGCAGTCACTGCTCGATGGTTACATTGAATAAAAAATGGCATGCATGAGCCGCTGAGAGGACACAATCAGTGGCACTTTGCGACCGCTGCAAGTCAGAGCCGAAGGATGAGCACGGCGCACAGAAGAGCGAGACACAAGCGTCTGTGCATTGCAGGGCACACAGCAGGTGGTATCATTCGCCGCAGGACTGCAATGAGCGGCAGGCTCAGATACATTCGCATCTACAAGCAACAAAAAATCAGTGGAGAAGTGTGTGCCGCTGCCCGCGCTAGTCAGTAATGATCTGCAGGGCGGGGTTGGCCCGCTGCGCTGCCTCCACAGCGTCCAGCAGGTAGGAAAGCATGGGCTCGCCGCGCAGCGGCAGGCGCAGCTGGCGCAGGCTGGGGTAACGCCCCGCCCACCACAAGACCACCAGAAAAGGCTGAGCGGCTTCGAGCGCCAGTTGGTCGGCGGGCCAGCACCAGGTTGTGAGCTCCAGCGTTGCCAGCTGTGCGGCCCTGGTGAGGACCCTCACATTGGCCGCTGCGCCCTCCATTGGAAGCACCACGCGGCGCAGGCTGTCCAGATAGGGGCCGGGCGGCAGCAGGGCCTTGTCCAGCGTCTGTGACACAAGGGTGTGCAGCTCTGCCAAGCCGGCCACTGCGTCCGGCCAGCGCGGGCAGTAGTAGTCCAGGTCGGACAGCTCCTGTGACACAGGGCAGGGCGTCAGGCAAGCACCTGAGGTCGAGCGTTTGCAGTGAAGATAGCTGGCAGGTGCAACAACGGTCTTGCACTACCATGCCCAGTTGCTAGCCCTGCCAGCCTGCCGGCACTCGCCACTCGCCAGCTATAACATATATATGCTGCATACAGCCTCATCCCGCTGCAATTCTGCGCACCAAGAAAGTAAGGTGTGTGAGCGGTGCAAGCTCTGCTTCCAGCTGCGCTGCCCAAACAGCCAGCATGTCCCACTCGACGGCTCTGTAATGGCAATCCGGCGTATTTGCCAGCTGCGAATTGGAGGGAGGGTGGGGCAGGGCAGTTGCACCCTTGCGGCTGGATGCATATGCCAAGTCGCATTGCAACGACAGAGCCAACTGCTGTGCCATGCTGTGCCGTGCTATGCCGCTCCACCAGCAACACATCGAGTTGATCGGCAGCAGCCTGCCACCCTGCCCGCCCGCATACCTCCAAATGACGCAGCCAGGTCATGCCGCCCAGGCCCTGTGGCGGAGCATCGCAGCTCTCCATGCGCAAGTAAGTCACGCTCGGCATGCTGGCCAGGAAGCCCAGCTCTTCGCTTTCGACCTCCGCATTCACTAGCGACAGGCGCTGCAGCCGAGTCAGCGATGACAGCTGCGGCGGCAGAGGAGAGGGCGACGAAGGCGGTGGGCAATTTGAGAGGATGTTGCAGAGCATTGGGTTCAAGATAAGCTGGCCAACCGCAGCCTGTTGGCAGCTGCCGCTGGAACAGGATAGCAAGGTGCAAGAGGGCGGTAGCCGCTTCTTCAGCAGTGCTTCGCTCAGACAATAGAGCCAACCCAGCCCTCACCTGCCGCATGCCATGGCTGACGCTGCGTGCAGCTACATCCAGCAGCAGGCAGGTGAGGGAGGGTGGCAAGCGGGCGTCCTCTGCCCACTGAACCGCCCACACACCTGCAAAGGTGGATACAAGGGGCGGCGGTAGCTGTGGCAGCGGCTTGATGCAGCGAGAGCAGGCACAGCGCTAATGCTACCAGCAAGCACCGAATGGACAGGTCTGCCAGGGCAAGAACGTGCGCAGTTAGTGTAACACGCTGCCGTTGTTGCTGTTACAGTTAGGCAGGGCAGCATGCAGCCATCAGGCAGGCCATGTGCACAGGCCTTCAGGTCGTGCTTTCGGCTCGAGGCCAGCAGGCAGCTGGCACACCCGCCTGCCCAAGGGCAGCKGSGCACGCACCAAGGTTGAGCTCTCGCAGGCTGGTCAGGTGCTTCAGCGAGCCACAGATGTCCACTAAGCCGCAGTCGACCTCCAGTGTGAGGTGGGTCAGCGAGGTTAAAGCGGCCAACCAGCTCAGGCGCAATGCGTGGCCGTCAGGGTGGGGTGTGAACAAGCTCAGGCCGGCCAGCCCGACTGCCGCACTGCCGGCTGCGGCAGCTGCGGCATTTGCGGCGAAAACATCGTGCTCGCCGACGCGAGGGCCGATGCAGAAGCAGAGCCGCCGCACGTGGCGCGCCCCGCGGCGTAACAGCCAGGCGCAGAAAGCTTGAATGCAGGGCAGCGTCGTCTCTTGCTGCGCTTTTTCCAGCTGCAGCTGCACGTCGGCCAGCAGCGGCGGGCTGTGGACGAGCTCCGCCCAGTGGCGGCACACAAGTGCAGCGCTGCGGTGCCTGCAGGCAGCATGCGGGGAGCAGGCGGCGGCGGCGGTGTTGAGGCTGGCGTTTAGGGTGCTAGCGTGCCTCCGGACAGTGAGCAGCGGCGGGAAGGGCGGSGGSCCTGCTGCGCGGCAAGCTCAGCACAATCCAGCAAATGGCGGTAAACCTGCGCACCYCTCGGTGAACTCCAGGGCGCCAAACACCTTGGCCCAAAGGTCGCCGGGCAAGTCAGCCCAAGTGGGCATGGTGGGAGGCGGCTTCTCCCCAGAAGGATCCATCTGTACACGCATGGGCAGCAGTGGAGAGGTGGGCCAAGGGCCTGACATGGCAGCCCTGGATGTGGTGCCCGCACCAGCAGTGAAGAAGCAGCGCCGGTGGAAGCGGCAGCGGCAGTGGCGCTGGGCCCGCCCAGGCCCGATCAGCGGGGCCAAACCACTTCGATGGATGTCAAGACCTTGTTGAGACCGGCTGCGAGCCAAGACGAAAGCTGCACAGGTGTTTCAGGAAGGCAGCGCAGCGAGGGCTTAGTATTAAAGGCGTAGGAAGCTGCAAGAGTGGCGATCAATCGTAGCAGCTGCACACTGCCCAGTTGCCTGCCAAAAGAGGGCCTTTAGGGGGAGGTCGGCACAATGCGGCCACAGCAGGCTCCGCAGCGAGATGGAGGAGTCAATTCTGGAAGTCAGTCGCCTCCCAAATTAGCTTGCAGCGATCGGCACCACCGCAGCCCGCTCCGCCAGCTCTGCAAGCGGCGGTGGTCTCGCCCCTCGCCAAGCGGCCGCTTTTGGCCTCATCTCGCCGTACAAACAGACCGTTGACACCACACATGAGTGCTGCAGCACAGCGCTGCTGCACGGGGGCCTCCACGAGCGGGCGCGGCGCCGCCGCTGCCGCCGCCTGGGCAGCGCCCGCTCACCGCCCGNCGGCGCCAGGGCCGCCGCAGCGCACTGCACACTACCAGCGCACAGAGCAGCGAGGTGCGTATGACGGGGGTGTGCGTCATGCTGCTGCAGCCCAGGAAGAGCACTAGCTGCTGCGCCGCAGGCTGCACAAGGACCCACCGCCCTGCCGCCGCCGCCCCACCTCCTGCCTTGCACGCAGGCGCCGAGCGTGCCGGCCCGCTTCCCGGCCGCCGACTGGCGGCACAAGGCGCGGCCCATCCCTCCGGGACGCAACTACCCCGCCAAGGAGCACTGCTCGCACTGCGGCCTCTGGTGAGCTCGGGGGAAATGTGTGTCTGAGCATGTCTGCTTTGTGCCAGCCAGGCATGCGGCAGTGCTAGTGCTGCCTTGCCAATCGGGCATACAGCGCTGAGGGTTCGCAAGCGCCCTGCTGAGCCGTGCTGCTTTGCCCTGCCGCTCGCCCTGCAGTGATACGTACTACATTGCGCATGTGAAGGATGCGTGCGCGTTCCTGGGGGATGGCATGAGCCGCATCGGCCAGCTGGAGGAGCAGGTGAGCGATCGGCTAAACTCGGATTGTGGGTGGGGAGAGGGTGGACAGCAGTTCGTCGGGGCAGCCCTGGAACAGTGGGCACCTGCAGGAGCAGGTGTGTGGGAGGGAGTGCTGCGGTGCGGTGGTGGGTGGGGCGGAGGAGCTGCCTGTGTCTGCTGCATCATGCTTAGCCCAACACGTTTGGTTGCTGCGATATTGCAAAGAGTGTGCAGCCCACCGGACGTTGGCACCATGGCTGCTGCAGGTGCACGGGCGGCAGCGTGACCTGGGCAGCGAGGATGAGCTGCGGTTTGGGGTGCAGCAGGAGGTAAGGCTGACCATAGGGTGCAGCAAGGGATGAGGCATGCGGTTTGAGGTGTTAAGGTGAAACGTGAGGTCAGGGCTGCAGTTCAGAGTGCAGCAGGAGGTGAGGATCTGGTGCACCGGCGGTTGCTGGCGTGTGATGGCGGCATGTGATAGGATGTGATGGCGGTGGTGGCTGGCGAGCAGTTCGCACTTGAGCTGGCTTGAAGTTTGGGCAGCAATGGGCGGCAACGGAGAGACATCCCTGCCCCTTGGTCCCACCCCTGCTGCACAGGTGCTGTATGCCCGCAACCGGCCGCCGGTGCCTGGAGCGCAGTGGACAGGCATANGTTACNACAGGTGCCCTTGGCTGCTGGGCAGGCACAGCAGGATGCGCTTAGCTTGCTGAGCCGAGGGCCTCTGCAAGACTAGCTTNGNGNCNGCCTGCCTGCCTGCCTGCCTGCCTGCACTGTGTTGAAGTGCAACCACTCCCACGCACTGCAGACTGCGATAGAGATGGTGGAGTCGGGCAACGCTGACGTTGTCATTTGAACGATGTTTTATTTCTATCTCATTAGGATTGCACGCACTCCCCTGCTGCAGATTGCGATAGAGATGCTCGAGTCGGGCAAGGTCGATGCTATAGTGTGACTTGTTTTCCTTTTTTTCACTGATGCTTCGCCGCAGATTGCGATAGAGATGCTGGAGTCGGGCAAGGTGGATGCAGTGGTGTGCGTGCAGTCCGACGAGAACGACCGCTTCACGCCCAAGCCGGTGAAGAGTCAGAGCCGCTGTGCATGTGGAGCATTTCATACAATCCATGTGCGGTGCTGCTGCACCCCGAAGACGCTGCACCTCATCGATGGCGGCAGGCAGACCTGTCAGAAGAGCCTGACTACTTGATAACCCTTTTTGCAACTCCGCAGATGGTGGCGCGCAGCAAGGAGGACATCCTTGCGGCTCGGGGCGTCAAGCCCACGCTGTCCCCCAACCTCAGCGTGCGCAGCAGGGCAGGGTGGGGTTTCTCTGATGCTGCATCCCTCCCCAATCCGAGGTACTGAATGCACCACCGGAAAGGAGTGAGGGCTGCGCTTTGGGGCCGTGCCTGTCACTGCATGTGGTCGCTCTTGCTCTGACACTCACCTCCCATGTTGTTGCTTTGAAGCGCACCTCACATGTGCTCTGCCTTGCAGGTGCTGGCCACGGTCGAGGCCCTGGATGTCAAGCGCCTGCTCTTCATCGGAGTGGGCTGCCAGGTGTGTGGTGATTCAATGTCCTGGTGAACCGCTGTGAACATCACGTCAGGTGTGACTGAATGAGATGAACCAACCACAGCATGCCAGCGGCGTGCTTGTGCCGTCGAGCCGATTTGTTCGCTGGCCGCTGCTTTGAAGCCCGCGTGTTTCCTGGCAACGGCCCACATTATATTCAACCCAGCCTGCAACGTCCTTGCTTGCAGGTGCAAGCTCTGCGGTCCATTCAGCCCTACCTCCAGCTGGAGCAGCTGTATGTGTTGGGCACCAACTGCACCGACAATGGGCCGCGCCTGGTGGGTGCTGGCTGTTGCATACAGCGGGCAACTGTTTACAGGTGCCACCGCATGCGCCTGCGTTGGGGCATATCGTGGCCGCTTCTTTTCCCGCGCACACTGTCTGCTCAGAAGATTGCTGCACTGACCGCAGGGACATGTACAGAAGCCACACGCCATGCATGCACTGCGTTTTATTTGTGCTTGCCTCCAACCTTCCCTTGGCAGGGGCTGGACAAGTTCCTCAAGGCAGCGAGCAACGACCCAGACACCGTGCTGCACTATGAGTTCATGCAGGCAAGTGTTCATGCTTGTTTAATCTGTGTTGAGTCGATGCCACCAGGAGCTGCAGGTGGCCCCCTTGCTGCTACCGCATGATGCGACACAAAGAGGTCCTGCATTGCAGCAGCTGGACGCAGATGCCGCAGCCGGCCCTGCCTCCGGCTGCCGCTGCTTCCTTGGCACGCAGAAACCTCTGTTGATTGCAATCCTTACAGGACTACAAGGTGCACATCAAGCACACCGATGGCTCGTTCGAGTATGTGCCGTACTTCTGCCTGCCAGGTGAGCGTTTTGTTGGTGATCAGCTATGCCAGGGGTTGGATTTGTACGCGCATCTGCGGCTTGTGCCAGACAAGGAGCTTACCACGTTTCTGCGTGGTGCCTGACGTGCCATTCCAACTGCATCTGCTCCCCACCTGCAGCCAACGAGCTGAACGATGTGATTGCGCCTTCCTGCTACTCTTGCTTCGACTACCCCAACGCCACGGGTGCGGAGCGATGTCATGCTTGGCGCATGCGCTGGAACAGCGGCCATGCCCTGCCGCTGCCTCTTTTTCTTTGAGCTGCAGCGCCTCTGCCCTGCTGTGCTTGACGCGTTGCTGAAGCAGATTGGCCACCTGCATGCATTAGGACGCCATGCTGTCCCATGCCATTTTCAGGCCTTGCTACTTATCTGAAGTGTGGTTTCCTGTCTGTTCCATACTGCTGCAGCCGACCTGGTGGTTGGTACATGGGAGTGCCCTACAAGGCCGGCCCACAAGGCGGCTTGCTACCCCATGCCGATGCCTTGCCTTACCAACCTGAAGCTTTGTGTCCCTTCCGACATTCGTCCTGCTGCAGCCGACCTGGTGGTTGGCTACATGGGCGTGCCATACCAGGGAGGAGACATGACCAGCCACCTGCAGTACATGACCGTTCGCAATGAGCGGGGCCGGGAGATGCTGGATGCAGGTCAGTTGGATGTGTGCAATGTCCAGCTGCCTGCAGTTTATGATGGTGCGACACAAGCCCGATCAGGAAATTTTGCTCTACATCAGTGTTGCCATTGTGCACAGCAGCGGCGCCGTGAGTGGCGGTGCAATCTGAGAGTATACCCGCCACCACAGTCTCACACTTGCAGTGCGGCCATGGCTGGAGGTGACGCCGGCCATGAGATGCAAGGAAAGGGATTTTGTCACAAAATGGTTGCATGGAATGCCCCTCCNTCCCTGCAGTGCGGCCGTGGCTGGAGGTGACACCGGCAATGAGCAGCGCAATGCAACTGATTTCCTCACCAAGTGCCTGATTCTTCTTCAATCTTGCAGTGCGGCCGCGGCTGGAGGTGACACCGGCAATGAGCAGCGGCAGCCGGCGCTCCTTTGTCATGCAGACCGTGCTGGCTGACGACGAGTGAGTGCACTGCACGATTTTTCACTGCGCTTGCCATGTAGTTGATTGATGCTCAAATGCTGAGCTGCGAGTTGGAGGTGCCGGCTGCCTGTCGCCACCATGCGCTGCTGCGGCCCGCTGTTGCACTGCGGGGTGATGCTGTGCCGGGCTGCTTGGCAAGCCATGTCCATGCTGCAGCAGCTGTGCTGTAGCTGTTCAGCTGATTTCCATCCTTGCTCTACCCTCGCTTGTTTGCAGGGCCAAGCTGGGCAAGGCGCCCAAGCCTGCCCCCCGCTGGCTGGGTAATGCGCTGGCCTGGGTGCTGGGCCTGGTGGGGCCAAAGGGCCTGGAGTTTGCAAAATACTCGATTGGTGAGATACTTGCCGTTTGGGGTTGCAACTGCGCTGTACCGGTTTGTTCTGTGGGCCTGGTGGGGACCAAGGGCCTCGAGTTTGCAAAGTACTCCATCGGTAAGGTTGCTGGTAGTGCAAGTTTGCCATTCTTGCACAGGCTTGGTCTGTGGGCCTGGTGGGGCCAAAGGGCCTGGAGTTTGCAAAGTATCATTGGTGAGCCAGCTTGGATGTGCTTTGTGGAAGCACTTGCTGGTGTGGTCGAATGCGCCTGTTTCGCCACATTGCGGCGCTTTTGCCACAATGCGCCTTTCTTGCCACAATGGGCTGCAGCCGCAATGCGCTTTATGCTGCCACTCCATGGATCATCGCACATGCCCACGCCGCTCTTGACTCCCGAGTCCCAGCATCTCCCTGTGTGACACATAGCAACTCCTTTCTCCACCATTGCCTGCAGATTACCACTACCTGCGCAATTTCATCCACGTGTCGCGGCACTGGGGCCCCACGCGCGCCGCGCAGCATGTGCCCGAGTTTGCGCGCCGCATTGTTGCCGAGGTGAGCAGGTGACGGGGACACAAACAGAGCGACAAAGGCTGAAATGCAACCTGCCTGGTTGAAAGGAAGGCAAGAATGTTGCATGAGTTTGCACGCCGCATCGTGGCAGAGGTGGGCTGCTGCAATTTTGCCTGTGGATCAGGAATGGCTGCTGCTGCTGCTCCTGGGCACTGGGCATGACGGAGGCCTGCATGTGTCACAGACTGCCCGCCTGCAGGGGCGGCGAGCGCTGGAGCGCCAGAGATAGCCATGCAATATACCTGCATTCAAATACTGATCAAGCAGCCGTCTGCCATGCTCCTTCTCCCCTCGCAGTACGACCAGCAGGGGGCGGTGAGCGCTCGCGCGGCGCTCAAGGGGCCCATGCCCGGCGGCAAGCAACGCTGATGCCGTGTGGCAGGCATGCCTGGCCTGTCCATTGCCAGCTGCTTCAGTTGAGATTACTGCAACAACTCAGCTTTCTTTCTGAAAGATCTCTGCCGTGCAGCTTCAGTCTGCTGATTTCATGTTCCCACCCTCTGCCTCTCCGGTCCAGCTGTTGCTTTCACTGCCGCATATCCGGCANCCTTTGTTCTGCGTTGAGTNGGTTGAGTGGTTTGTACTGCCTTCCAGCCNTTCAGTTGCACTGCACAGATGCATGTAAAGTGATGCATGATCGCCCGGGNACAGATCGGGGCGAAGCTGGCGGCTGCCGCCCGCAAGCGCTGAGTTGGCGGCGGCGACGGCGGCATTTCCGACCAGCTCTCCTGTCACACTTTGCCTGCGCACTTGTCAGCACTCTCTACCGCATCGCTGCCCCGCTGCCTGGCCTGTCCAATGCCAGCCCACCCCGGCGGGCCCTCCCCGATGGCCGCCCCGCGGTCCAAGGCCTACCTGGCGCTCCTGCTGTCCGTCTTCGCTGCAGCAGTGCTCGTTACGGGCGGCGCCTACGGCTGGCGCCCCGGCATCGGCGGCGGCAGTGGTGGCGGCGGCGGCGGCGATGAATGGCACAAGCCGGGCTTCTGCGGAAAGATGGACTGCCCACGGTTCACCATTTGGCAGGCAAGTGCAACCAAAAAAGCTGCTGCGGCGCGCCCGCTGGGATTGTCGAGCGTGTGGGAGGGGAAGCCCAAACCTACAAACCACGCTGCCACTAGTGGCCACCACTCGTTTGCCGCCACCTGCCCCTGACACGCGACAGCCATTAGATTCTAATCTGCTGCACCTAGTCGTCCTACTGCTTTCGAAAGCCAGCCGTCTCTGACTTTTTTTCCCTGTTCTTGTCTCAAATCAGAAGAGCTATGACTTCCAGCACCGGCAGTACCAGGAAGGTGGGCAGGCACTCTGCCGCCGCCGCCGCCGCCGCTGGCTCGGGCTGCCTTGTGCCGCTACGGTGTGATGCGTCTCTGCCTGTGGCCCATCCGGCTCTCCCCCTTTGCTTTGCCATTGCACACTGCCACCCCGCTGGTGACACGCATGGAGCTGCCGCCCTCTCCGACTGCATGCACCTGTGCAGCGCTGTGGGTGGCAACCAACGTGAGCGAAGTGCGCTACGATGCGGCAGTGAAGCAGGCGGTGCCGGTGAGGACATGCTCTGAAGGATGTTTGGACTGTTTATATTTGGATTGCAGCATTGCATGCACATGTTGCCACTGCCATGCTCAGCGAGATTTGGCCACGATTCTGCTCGCTCCACACCCCACATGCTGTGCAAAGACAATGCTCGTTTGTGCACTCCAACACGACCTCATTTTTCCCTACTTGCAGCTGCTGTGGGACTACTTCTTCAGCTGCAACAACGAGAGCCTGCGCCTGCGCGAGACGGTGCCGCTGACCGTGCACTACAGGTGGGGAGATGCATCTTTGCTCATTGGGTACATGCAACCACTGCATGTCCAAGCGCGCATTGGCAATGCATGCCCAGCGAAATGCTGCACTGCTACAAAGTGTCTCTCCGAGTCCACTCAATTGTACTCACGACGTGCAGCGCTGGCCATGTGCCTTCAAATTTTTAAATTTGTTCTCCGCTGCTCGGCTGCCGCCGCCTCCTCAACCGCAGGACCGCCCTGCACCCGCACACCGGCGAGCGGCGCAACTACACCGTGGCCATGTACCTGCCCTACCTGTTCCAGGTGAATCAAACAATTATCATGTATTACAATTGGTTATTTATCATGTATTACAATTGGTACAATCAAACAATTATCAGCATGTATTACAATTGGTCGAATGATATAAAGCCATGCTGCTGCCAGCTACTTTTTGTNGCGCGCTGGACCGTGTACCTGCCCTACCTGTTCCAGGTCAGCATGCACTGCACATCTGTCACATTGATGCTAGCATTCAGCACACCAGCCTGAGGCCCTGCATGGTAAGCGCAGAGCTGCAGCTGCCGCCTCCGGCACCTTACTGCGCAGCATCCCCGCTTGCCGCAGGGGGCATTGCTGCATGGGGTCTGCCTTTCTTACCAGGCTGATGCCTGGCCTGAGTGCAGCTACGCTTGCCCCGCCCTTGCCCCATTCCTCTGCCCTTGCGGCCCTTGCCCTATCAGCAGGACGGCGAGCCTGCCCCCGCCCCCAACAACTCGGCGGTGTGGCTGTACCGCAATCCCGCCGCCGACATGTTTGTGCGCATGTTCAGGGCAAGTTTGTTGGGAGGAAGGTTCATGTTGCAACTTCGCACTGCAACTTTGCACTCCACCTTCTCTGCAAGTAGTGCGCTGTACGACGGCCGTGTTGCCGGCCTGCATGCATGAAACAATTCAACCTGATCTGCACCACACTTCTTGCTGTGCAGCACCGCCCGCGCGAGGCGCGCATCCTGGAGGAAGCCCAGGCGCTGGCTGAAGCACTGGAGCATGCGGGGCACTCCGATTATGAGGTGAGCTGTTGACAACGTAAGCACCTGGCGTCTGCGCCCTGCCCCTGCGCCGCTGTCGACCGACCGCTCTTCCTGACGGGTCACGCGAGGAACTGTTAACAAGTGTCACCAAGCCCGCTGGGCTGGCCCTCCTTGCCTGCACCTGTTCCGACTTGCACCCATCCCATCACACCCTCACAGCCCGGCGAGCTGCTGGTGGCCAGCTACGACCACCCCACCAAGCACTTCCCGAGACGCCACAGGTACCGCCACAGGTGAAGAGGCAGCCTGTTGCCCAGGCTCCTGCGCCTGTGCTGTCACTGTGTGCTGCTTGGCGGCAGCTGTGGGCGGCAGCGTGTGCATTCACTGCTGAGCGGCTGCCATTCTGGCCAGGCCATACTCACGATATGTTTGCCAAACAGCCATCGGCCTGCAACTTCACGTTGTTCTGTTGGTCTCTCACTGCCCTGCTGCAGCGAGGTGTGGATTCGGGGCACCGGCAGCAACCGCTCTGCTGGAGCGACAATGGCGGCACAGCACTGAGACAGCTGCGTGGTAGCTTGGAGCCTTTCAAAGAAATCCCTTTGTTCCTGTGGTTGTGCGCCGCCAGTGCGGCGAATGCTTTTCATGTGGTTGCAACAGTGCCTGCCTTGCTCTCCTACCATGTGCTGTGCATGTGAACTCCGGCCTTGTTCTTGTAAACGTTCACAGTGTTTGATCACAGAACACGTTTGCAACGTGCAGCTTCAACAGCAATCAGTGGAACCATGAGCAGTCAACTTGCTTGGAACAGGGACATGCGAGAAGAAAGTGCGCCGCTACCGGCTGCTGCATGGCCATGGGCGGGGCAGGGGTGCAGCAGGGCCCAGTGGGATCCATTAATAATCTACCGCGGTGCCCCCCCAGGGCCGCCATGTGGGAGCCGCCACTCCGGTGCAGCCTCCTACTGCTGCAGCTGGCGGTGCTCTCGCAGCACGCGCTGGCGCCACGCTTCCACCCCGTATTCGATCGCGTCCGCCTGCTCCTGCGCTGTCTTCACCGCATCAAGGAATTCCTCGGTGCTCAATGTGAAGGAGGCCGCCAGAGCGGGGACTGCTTCCGGCGTGAACTCGCCTTTGGCGCGCAGCTGCCGCACCTGCATTGGCAGGAGCCCGGGTGCACAGACGAGCCCACGTGAATGCTCACAGAGACTGCAAACGCAAAGATGGGAGAGGACCCTTCGAAGGGCCTTCTCCCCTCCCGCTCATGCAGCATTTGCACTGTTGCACCGCACTGTACCAGCAGCACAACACAACCGTCGGATGTTTGCCCCCTCTCCTCCCACCCAGGCACAGCGTACGAGCCACTGCACACGGACCCACTGCACTCCGCTTTCATTCCCTGGTCGGGTTACCCAGCACCGTACCTTGGCACGCAGTTCCACCAGCTTGGGCTCAACCACAGCGTCCAAAGCGCGCATGGCCAGCGCAGCCCGCAGGGGCTTGCCTGCCATAGCCAGATCATATGGGACTGCAGGCAGGGGAAGGCGCGCTATGGGGAGGTTCGAATCGAGCAAGTTGCATCTGCTTGAGCTACAGTCGGATGGCGCATTGGCAATGCCCCGCCGTCCGGCGCCGCTTTTGAGCCGCCAAAGTGAACACCCATGACATGAGGAGTGATGCAGAATCCCTGCGGCACGGCACAGCACAGCACAGCACCGCAGGCCCATAGCATCTCCTGCCTCACTTGATATGCCACCGGTGTTGACAAAGAAGCCGGAGCGAGCATCCAGGCCGATTCCCTCCAGGCCCTCCGGCTTGCCAACCTCGATCCTGCTTGTGGGGCGGACACTTGTGATAGGAAATGTGCAGGAGAGAGAATGCTGGGCAGTGCACTATGGTGGAAGCTTGGCAGGCCTGCCTGCTGGGCATCATGCCATGATGGCCTGCTGGGCAGCTTTTGTGAGCAGCGGCGGTCCATGGGTGGGCCAGGCAGCGCTCTTGAGCGCCCATGTCCACGTGCTGTGACCGTAGCATTTCAAAACACCGCCACGCGGTGCAACTAATCAAGCCAGCTTGGATGGCAACAATGCATGTGGCTCACAGGTCGAGGGTGCCGTCGTGCCTGCCCAGCTCATCAAAGTTGGGCTGCTCCTCTAGCTCTAGGCCGGCATCTATCAGCACCTGCCGCAGCTCCCCTGCGGCGCAATGGTGATCACCACATCTGATTCAGGGATGCAGGGCGTTCGCTCGGGGAGCACTTGCCACCATGCTAGCAAGGGAGCTGGCGCAGGCGTGCCGGCGCGGCGCCGACGGCGGCGAGCGGCAGCGGCCGCTGGGACGCCCTGNCCTGCAGGCCGCCAGCCCTTTCCCCCTGCTGCCCGTGCTGCTGAGCATGCCTTCAGGGTCCAAGCCGAAGACGTCAGTCCTGTTGGGAGCGGCTGCCACGCCGACCACGCCAGCGAGCCCCAGCCCCAGGCTCAGCAGCAGCAGGGCAGCGGCCTTCATGGTGGCTGGTGATGAGGGAAGAGAGGGTTTGGCGCCACCTTGCCGTGGCCTGCATGGGCAATGCCGCGCTGCCGTCGGGGCGCCCGCCCAGCTGCCGATGAGCGCCCGCCGGACTGTTGCGAAGAGCTGCGCCCCCCATTCCTTGCAGGCTCAGCAGCGTTTGGCGCAGTGCGACCACATCTGGCGGCAGCGGTGCATCAGCGCCTGCACCCAACGAGCGCAGATGAGGGGGCACGGGGGCCACCCACTCTGCCCCCGACACCGCCAAACCCCTGTAGGCCCTAGGCCGCTCTGCGCCCACATCGGACTTTAGAAAGCTGCTTACGGCGCTGTGATGACGAATCTAGTGGGACTGGCAATGCCTTGCAGGTGCAGAGCCCGAGCCTGCAGGCAGGAGGATGTGCAGAGCTGGGGGCAGCTCTGCTCATGCAGGGCAACCGCTCCAGACCCACCAGCGCATGCGCACATCAGCACTTGCATGGCGGCGGCAATAGAGCCTGTTGGTTCAGCCAATCATTTGTGTGCATGTGCTGGCTGATAGGCAGCACCGCTGCGAGGTGCATGTTGCATCGGTGCACGCAACTGCCCAGCGGTCGGCACTATGCGATGCTCCAACCCTTTTGCACCAACTGATTTACAACACAAGGCACGTGAGACTGACATGCATGGCTTCGACAAACCGATGGAGGTGGGCCGGGCCTCCGTGCATGACGGTGATCAGCCGGCTGCCGAGAGAAAGCGCACCACCGCTGCCGCCGCCGGGCGGGGCAGCAGTGGTGCCAACCCGGCCGCATTGGCGCAGTCATCACATTCTACACCTCCTGAAAATCGGCTGCAGCGTACGTCCGCTCCTGCCCGCGCCCTTGTGTCGCCGCTCGAGCTGAGCACGCCAACTCGTAGCCGCCGCACGGCGAGCCGGCGCGGCCCAGAGCATGGAGCTCTGCTGTAGATGGCACTGGCGCAGCCTTTTGGCGCTGCCGCTTTCGCTGGCGGTGGCGGTGCTGCTGCTGGCGGCGGCGGTGCCGCCTGCCGCCGCTCAGATGCTGTCGCCGCTGGCCGGGCAGAATTCTCCGAATTTGAATACAACTGAGGTCTTCATGAGCGTGTATCTGGACCGCCTGCTGGAAGGTGGGTGCTGCGGGTTGGCAATTGCTGCGCGTTTGCAACAGCCAGCCTGGCGGTGCGGTTGGTGCGAGCAGAGACCCTGCCGCCTGCCATTCCTCCCTGCACATGCTGCTGTGCTCAGCTGCTCCTGCCTCATTATGTATCTATCAATAATTATGCAGTGGATGAGAAGAACTACCGGCACAGCGAGATCCTCTATTTCCTCCTGACCTGGTGCGCCCTGGGGCGTGTGAGCAGCGCGGTTCGAATGATTCGGCATGCCTGCTGTGCATTTCTGTGGTCAGCCACAGCCCAAGCGGCCCTCACCGTACCACATGCCTCGCCGATCCTGCTGGGTCGCTTCTCTGGCTCTGCTCCTCGGCTCATAACCCTGCAGGAACGACCCGGATGCAGCCGCAACCATTGCCGACAACACCGCACGATGGAAGGCGGGGCAGGCTGGCTGCGACCGGCAGTGCAGGTGCAAAGGCGAATCAGCCGCCTCGAATGTTTCTAGCAGCGCTCCCGCAGCTGCATGTCATGCCTGCATGCACGCACTCTGTGGGCTGGCATGACAAATCCACGCTCCATACCTGCTGTGCAACCCACTCCCTCTCCCCAATGCAGCGACTTTGCCGGTAACATCACCTGCTGCGACGGCATCTTCCTGCCCTCGCTGACTTTTGCGTGAGTGCTGGCAAGCTCCTGGCTGGGCGTTTGTGCCAAGCATGCGGCTGCACTGGCAGCGTAATGCAACCTTGCCAAGCCTGCCACGGCAAGGCAGGCATGGTAGCAGAGGCGCCAAGGAGCAGCGGGATGTGCATGCTGCCGTCTCAAACTTTCTGCTGGCTTCACTGCCCCACCCGAATGCAGAAACGCATACGGTGGGCTTGCTGTGGACTGGGGCGGGTCACGCGATGCCGGGCTGCATCATCCAGCCGCACTACTCTTATAAACTCTGTTCAGCGGGCCGGTTTAGCCGTGTGCATTCGCGCAGCTGGGCCCTCTGCTGTCCTCAGCGCCGCCAGCCATCGCATTGCAGCTGCCATTGCCTTGCCGCTGTCGCAGTCGCTAACCAGCATCCTCCCCTTCTGTCCGCCGCCCTGCTTTGTCCTGCATGTGCAGCATTCCCGCAGGACCGTCCCTCTCAGGACCGCATCCTGGCTGTGGCAGCACCCAACAATTCTGTGGCCTGGATGGTGTACGTGCAAGTGTCGTGCTATCAGCCCCTCAAGCTGCAGCACTTTCCGTTTGACAGGTGGGGCTTGTGGCACTCTTGCGCTTTCAGCACGATGGTGTGCAGGCGGAAGCGGCTGTAGTATGCCTTACTGATGCTGTGGCTGCTGGCTGCTGCCAACTTTGCCCCTTTGCTTGCGGCAACTTTGATGTGGTCGTGGATCTGATGCTGCAAAACAAGTCCAGGACTTGGCGGCGGCTGAGCTGTTTTACAATTCCTCCGCCCCCTGTGCTTCCCCATCTCTGCAGCTTTGATTTGGTGGTGGACCTGACGCTGCAAAACACGTGGGGCCCCAACCACCCCGGCATCCGGCTGCTGCCCTCCAGCGCCGGCACCACCCTGACAGCGTAAGGAAATATTGCTGATGAACCACTGATGGTGCCCTGGAGCCACTATGCGGGGCTTGTTTGGCAGGTGGGCTGGCGAACCGGCTGGCGAACCGGCTGCCCATCAACGCATGTGGTGCCGTGTTGGCCGCCAGCAGTGTGGTTTCTCGCTTGCTGCTTTAGTTCTCACGGGCTCCTTTGCACCACTTTTGCGTGCCTTGCAGTTCAGGGGCGGGAGATGCGGTATCCCAGTGGAAAATCGATTACATCACGTTGCAAGCCGACAGCACGCCCGCGCCCGGCCAACAGTTCTTTGCGGTAAGTCGAGCGGTAGGGGCGCACCGTTTGAAGTTACTGCAATGTGCTTTTTAGCTTGCTGTGGCTGGTCCATTGGCTTGTGACTTTTTTCTTCTTGGGCCATGATACACCTGTGTACCTACAACAAGACCCCTCGTTCTCCCCTCTGCTCTGCCCCTCAACAGATGGCCAGCGCGCTGCAGTCCAACCCCGCCGACCCCCTCGGGCTGACAACTACCAGCGCTCCTTTCCTCCGCGCCCTRATGCCCGGRGTTGTGGAGCCGCCGCTGCAGCGCCAGAACATGTCGCATGTGGGTGTGATGCTTGCCCCATTTGGATTGTGTTGCAGCATCGGTCGCTTTGCGGCTGGATGCAGCAGGTAATCGCAGGGTAGCCCGATGCCACTAAGACACAGAGCACGCCGCACTTTGACTCGGCTGGCTGGCATTTCGATCCATGTCTGCGGCTGACCATGTGAATCTACCCTGTGTGCAGATGGCGGTCAAGTGTCCGCATCACGCGCCTCTACGGCTCCAGTTAGCACGTGCTCTTCTGAAGAATCCTATTCCTCGTTTTATGCAGATGGCCATCAAGATCCGCATCCCGCGCCTCTACATTCTGCACATACCACGCGCTCTGTTTCATGAGCCTTTTTTTCTTTTGCCTGCAGATGGCCATCAAGATCCGCATCCCGCGCCTCTACATTCTGCACATACCACGCGCTCTGTTTCATGAGCCTTTTTTTCTTTTGCCTGCAGATGGCCATCAAGATCCGCATCCCGCGCCTCTACATTCTGCACATACCACGCGCTCTGTTTCATGAGCCTTTTTTTCTTTTGCCTGCAGATGGCCATCAAGATCCGCATCACACGCTTCTACGGCTACCACCTGCTCAACACCGTGCTGCCGGTGAGGCCCCATCTCAGTAGAGTAACATGCGTGTTGCACCAGCAGAAGGAACGCACCGCACACTGCTCCACTGCACAGCCTTGCAATCCACGTTTGCTCGTCAAAGGGCACATGTGTCTGTGTCCGCCGCGCCCACTGGTCAAGTACGCCATCCACTGCATCCACGCAGGTGGTAATCCTGGGCCTGCTGTGCTTCATCGTCTTCTCCCTGGAGCGCCGGGACCTCAGCGACCGCCTGGGTGCGCGGGCAGCTACTGTGCAGCGTGTGTTTCATTGCTGCCCTGMMMACTTGCTGGAGGGAGTTGAGGAGCGCTGGAGTTTGACGTTTGTTTCGTCTCTCCTGATGTATGCAGGCATCGTGGTCACTCTCTTCCTGTCCATGGCGGCCGTGCAGGCAAGCACAGCTTGGCTTCTAGSCKARSYCCCTGCTGCTGCTGCTGCTGCTGCTCGGCAGGCGTCGCCGTCGCCTCTGCCGCAGGCTCTGCGGGCGCGGCCTGCTCACCCGCAGCTGCCGCAGCTGCTGCGTCTGCTGCGCCTGCTGCGGTTGGCGCTGCGTCACCTGGCTGCTGCCAACGGGCGCCCTTGCCAGTCACGATTGCGCCGGCGTCTGCTCCCTTCCAAGCAAAGCTGGGTTCGTCCTCCTGGGGGTTCCATAGCACCGCATCCTCATCTGCCAGGTTGAAATTCTGCGAGGAGGCAAGGCAAGTGTGCACGGGCAGGGGGGTCAAGAAGCAGTGCAGGCAGGTCAAGATGGTGGGCAGGTGAGCAGCCGCTGCAAGCGGTGGCAATTTCATCAGCACAGGCCAAGCAAGCGAGGTCCAGCACAGGGGCTGTGCACAACTCGCAGCATTGAGACCCTGCATTGCTGCCGAACTGTCAGCTGCAGCATTCAACGCAGGCACAGCAGGGCAGATTGAGCTCACATCCTCCTCTCCATCATCAAACTTGATCAAATGCTTTCCATTGCTGTACTGTGCCACCTTGCCCTGCAAAGCAAACGTGAGGGAGAGGATCGACTGGGCTACGGCAATAAGTGTGCAACTGGGCTGCGACAAGCAGTGTGCACCTGCGCGCCCGCCAACGGGTGTGTCATTTCCAGCGCACGCCCGCCGCAAAAGGCTGCGGTTTTGAAGCAGCCCAGGCACGCAGCCATGCACAGCTGGACCCCTACCACATAAAACTGCCCGGTTGGGTGGTGGCGCGCGGCCTTCTTGCCCCGCCCCTTGCGCACAAGCTGCTCCTCCTCCTCTTCCTCAACGAACCAGACCGCCAGCCGGCGGCTGCAAGTGATGGGATGGCCAGGCACATGAGAGCCTCAAAACATGGTCACTGTGGCAGCAGGTATGTGAGCAATGCAGGCGGGCAGGCAACTGAACACCCCTGCCACGATGCGACAAATGCGACGGCAGGTGTGACAGCAGGAGCATTCACCAGGCCCCTCACTTGATGAGGTGCTCGGGCTGGAAGGGGATGATGTGCGTGGTAGGCTGAGGCGGCGTGCTAGGCGGCCGCGCACCCCGGCCCTTGCCTCCATGCTGCTGCTGTGGCGGGTGTGGCTGTGCCGTGGCTGCTGC
>JADXDR010000185.1:0-32092 GCA_025026875.1 Chlorella ohadii
CCGCCTCGGCGGCACAGCGCCGCGGGGAGGCAGCCAGCGGCGAGGCTGCAGCAGCAGAGCGGTTGCGGCGCATGCTGGGGGGTGCAGCTGCGATCGCGAGGCTGTTGGCCAGCAACCGAGGACAGGGTGTGGCAGCCGGCCTGGCGGCAGCGCAGGATGCTTTCATTCAGGCTGCACTGCCTGGCGAGGCTGCGGAGCAGCAGCAGCAGCAGCAGCAGCAGCAGGCGGCACAGGCGCTGGCGCAGCAGTTGGAGCAGCAGCAGGTACAGCAGCAGCAGGCGGCACAGGTGCAGCAGGCGGGGCAGCAGCCGCAGCAGCAGCAATTATTGGCGGATACAATGGAGGAGGATGATATTGAGGAGGAGGTTATTCTGTACGCCCCTCCGCCTCGGCCCGCCCGCTCGCCGGCACCAGCTGGCAGACCACAGCAGCAGGTGCAGCAGGTGCAGCAGGCGCAGCAGGCACAGCAGGCGCAGCAGCAGGCMCCGCAGCAGGCGCAGCAGGCGCAGCAGGCACAGCAGCTGCAGCAGCAGCAGCCTGGCAGTGTTGTGCGCCCGCCCGCCAGGGGCCCAGCAGCTGCGCCAGCCGCGGCGGCAGGGGCAGCAGCACCCTTTCCAGCAGCGGCAGCACTACCAGCGGTTGCAGCGGCAGGCGTGCCCGCGGGAGCATTTTCAACAGGAGCAGCAGCAGGGGCAGCAGGAACTGGGGCAGGGCCAGTGGCGATGGACTTTGAGTCTGAGGAGGCGCTGATGGCTCAGACTGTTGAGGTGGGTGGTGGGAATGGGNCCTTGCAAGGCACACGCGCCTGCAATGCGGCTTGCTCGCTTGTTCGAAAGAGCTGGAAAATCGAGNTGGGCAAGGCCAGGCTAGCGTACCTGTGCAGNTTCGGCAGCTTGCGGCGAGTCCGATGCCGGCAATCCTGGCAGGTCAGCAATGAGACACAAACAACARTAACTAATAAACAACAATAGTAATAAATTGTAAACAATCCTCCTTACAACTCCCTATTCCCCCTGCAGGCGGTGGCCGGCAGTGTGTTGCCCGAAGATGANCAGGAAACCCTCCCCTCCCCTGCCGCTGCGGCAACTGCCCCTGGGCAGCGCAGCCTGCGCACCAGCGGCGCCGCAGCATGTGCTGCCTGCGGCTGGGACCCTGGTGCAGCCTGCGGCTGCTGTGCCTGAGGGAGGTGTGCAGCTGCCTGCTTCGTTCTTCAGCCTGCTTGGTGGGGCGCCGCAGCAGCAGCCGACGGCGGCAGGGCAGGCAGCACCAGCAGCAGCCAGGCAGCAGCAGATGTCTGGCCTGCCACAAGGCCAGGCCGCTCTCAGACCAGCAGGGCTGGTAGACGGCAGCAGGGCTGAGGGCCTGCAGGCCCAGCCGCAGCAAGCGGCAGGGCTGCGTGCGCTGCTTTTCGGTGGTGGCGGTGTGCAGGCCTCTAGCATGCCAGCAGCAGCACAGCAGGCACAGCAGGTGCAGCAGCCCCAGGCAGCGCTGCCGCTGCAGCAGCAGCTGGCGGCCCCTGCAGCCTCCTCTGCCGGCCAGCAGGCGCTGCTGTCGAGTGCAACTGCCGCCAAACGGTGGGCGTGGATGGGTGCTTTTGGCGACGGCGGCAGTTCTGCCGCTGCTGCCTCAGCACCCGCAGCAGCGCACGCTATGCCAGCTCAGCAGCAGGCAGGCGTGCTGTCGCTGCCCATCCCACTGGGGCAGCCTCCAACGGGCTGGCAACCGCAGCAGCAGCAGCAGCAGCAACCGCCATGGTAGCAGCCGCGGGCGCCACTGCTTGTTCTGTGTACGGCAGCCAGTTGTAAGGGACTCACACAAGTGCCAAGGTTGTATGCATAGCGGCATGGTTGGAGCAAACATGCATCTGATAAGTGGTCTGGGGTGGCACCTGGAGCCATGACTGGTGCTCAGTTAGGCCGCTGAGCATGGGATCCACACAAGACCGCCTCAGCGGCACATGTGGCGGGCAAAGCGCCGGGGGCGGCAGCCTTGCAGATCTGCGTGTCGAGGCCCTGCAATTCCGTGGTTTGGTTCAAGCCTCTCGTCCAGTCCAGCATGCTCGCCGGGAGGGTCGCGATCATCACGGGCGGCGCCAGCGGTGAGCAGGGTTTTCTCTCTCTGAGCGCTCCGCAGCCTGCCGCTTGCCCCAGCAGTTCGGCATCTCATTGGGCGCGCAAGCAGTTCTGTTGCAGCCCCTCCGAGGCGCCCGGCGTGTGCCGCCGCCGCCGCTGCCGCTGCCGCCGCCGCACAAAGGCGCCAGTCACCAGCCACTCACTGTCTGCGGGCGAGCAACCTCTACTGCTTGTTGGGCCTGGAAACCCGCTTCCTTTCCCACCCTCCAGGCATTGGCGAGGCAGCAGCCCGGCTGTTTGTGAAAGAGGGTGCGAATGTGGCCATTGCGGACGTGCAAGCCGAGCGGGCGCGCAAGCTGGCGGCTGAACTTGGAGAGGAGCGAGCCCTTGCACAGGCACGACCCAGCCGTCGCTGGGTTGCCAAATGTGCTCAGCCTTTCTGCGTCTGTGGAATGCTGCAGAAATTCTCTGCTGTGCATAACGATTCTTCTTCACCGCTGCCTACCGACACTTGCTCTTCCTGCTTTTATCCAGGAGTGCGATGTGAGCCGGGAGGAGGAGGTGCAGCGCCTGGTGCAGGCAGCGGTGGAGCGGTTTAGAGGGCTGGACATTATGGTCAACAACGCAGGTGGGCGCCTCTGTGGTTCCGTTCCTGGCAGCTATTAAGCACTGCGTCTTGCATGGTGAGAGCGGTTTGGAGGGCTGAACGTGATGGTCAACCATGCAGTGGGTACAGACGTGTTGCTCGATGCAAATCCGTCAAAGGCAGCGTATGGATTTATGCAGACGGGATTTGTTTGCACGGCCCACCTACAGGCATTGCCGGCCGCCTGAGCTGCCCGGAGGCGCTGCTAGAGAACCAGGACTTTGCCGAGTTCGACCGCCTGATTCAGGTAAGTGTCGGTTATGCAGTGCCCAGCGGAATTGAGCAACTGGTTCACTGCATGCGGCCAGTCAGTACCAGGCAGCGGCATGCGCATAGTTGCACGGCTGCACTGCCACCAGCCTTGGAAACGTCTCAGGCCTGTCCTGTGCTGCCAACAGGTCAACCTGCGGGGCGTGGCGCTGGGGATCAAGCATGCGGCGCGTGCCATGAAGGCACGTCACTTGGAGCCAAGTTGTCTGCCGCCTTAAATGATGCGAATCTGCTGCATGTTCCTGCGCTGCACCGAGATGCCATGCCAGCGCCTGAGCTGTGCGCCGCCACTCTCCTGCGTGTGGACCTGCCTGCCTGTGCTCCCGCGCGCATCTTCCTGCTTGTGGCTGCCCGGCAGCTTTCTGCTGGTTGGATGCCTCACAAACACAACCGGCCCTATCGTTGCCATGCATTCCGCCCGCAGGGAAACAAGGAGGCGGGCCGCCCCGCTGGCGGCGGATGCATCATCAATGTTTCCTCGGTGGCTGGCCTCATTGCCAATGTGACCACGTTTGGCGACCCCGCTTTCATTTCTGCTGGTAAGGGGGGGACTTATAACCGCATGCAAACGCATATGGCTGGCGGCATACATCGGCATGTATCTGGTGTCACACTGGTCGTGGCAAACTGCGCCAGCGGTGTGGGGGCTGCTGTAGCTGGGCATGGGAGCCTTCACAGGCATGCTTTGGCTCTTGGCCGCATATTCCACGAGCCAGGGCATGTCTGTGAAGGCAGCCATGCCCAGCCCTGGCAGCTGGGCCCAACGATCAGACAGCGTGTGCTCGGTGGCATCAAGTCGCTTCAGCACATGCGATGGCGTGTCTGCAGGATTTGGCCTCTAAAGCTGTAGCCATCCAGCTGATCAGGTTACTGGTCTGATTGTGATTTCCACTGCCAGTGACGTGCCTCTTTCGGCCATGCAGAGCAGCTCTTCTAAAGCGGGAGTGCTCCACCTGACCAGGGTGGCGCCTTGTTGTGGCATAAATTTCTTATGCCTCCGTTGCCGGACATTTTCCTGCAGGCTACGGCTCCTCCAAAGCAGGAGTGATCCAGCTGACCAGGGTGGCGGCCTGCGAGCTGGCGCCCTACCACATCCGCTGCAACGCCATCGCGCCTGGTGAGCTCAGAATATTCTTGTCCGCATTATTCAACAAATACTGGCCCGAACTGCTGCCATGCCTGGTGGACTGGAGGCTTGAGCTGCAGGGGATTGATATTGGTTAGCGTTTGCGGCGGCATGTCCACGCAGCTGCTGCTATGGTGCACCGCCATATCTACTTCTTCTTTTCTGTGATGTGCAGGGTACATCGCGACGCCGATGCTCGCAGAGGGCATTCTGGGCGACGCCGGCACTCCACNAAGAGGGTGCGTGCTTTCCTTCTGCTCTCTTACATAGCTGGCATCCTGCTGTCCCGNCGTGAAGGTATAGAAGCAATGCCTGGTGGTATGCAGCATCTCAACCCGCCAGCAAGGCAGTGCAGTGTGCATGTATGCTTGAATATGTTTCAATGCAACCGGATTTGCGCCTGGCCATCAATGCGGCATGTTGCCTTCGCTGTTGCCACCTCAGCAGCGGCTTGGCAGGCGCCGCCCCCTGCACACCTTGGCAGGCGCCGCCCCCTGCACACCAGCACATCCTGCTGCCACCCACATGCGCTGCAGAGGTGGAGGCGGTTCTGGCCAAGACATCGCCACTGCCAGGAGTTGCCATCAGACCGCAGGCAAGTAACAAGCCGGATTGGCGCTGCCGTCATGTCGGCAGCGTCGACGTGTGTGCATCACTTGCGAGGCTGGGGGGGCCNGCAGCGTGCATTACTGTGTGGCTGGACTGTGCTCACCCAGCTGCCGCTCTCCCTGTCCTTGTGGCAAGCAGGACATCGCCAACTCGATGCAGTGATGTGTGGCTGTGCTGTGCTGACCCAGCTGCCACTCTGCCTGTCCTCACATGCAGGACATCGCCAACTCTATGCTCTTCCTAGCAAGCGAGCTGGGCCGCTGCGTGAACGTGAGCCTGCTTGCCCAGCATGTAGCAAATGGGCTGCTGAGTGGCCACATATCAATGTGTGTAATTGGAGCCTAAGCAGTGCTGGGGCGCTGCGTGAATGTGAGCCACGCTGCACTCTTGACCTGTAGCGGACGGCCTGCTTGCTGAGCGAGCTGGGCTTGAGCATGTCGATGTGTTTAAGCAGCGCTGTTTGGATCATGTGCCGGCGTGCTATTTGCTGCGGCATGCTGAGAAGCACTGGTCTGCGTGCCCCTGCTGCCCCTGCTGCCCCTGCTGCCATGCTGCCCATGATATGCTCCCACCGCCACACCCCCAGCTGCACTGCATGGCATGTCGTACGATCACCATGCTAGGTAGTTGCGTGCTACTGCTGCAGGGCATCACCCTTTCGGTGAACTGCCGCCTGGCTGCCTTTTTTGTCATCGCACCCAAAGATTGTTCACCAATCGATCAATGCTGCTGCAGGGCACAACCCTGTCAGTCGATTGCGGCCTGGCGGCCGGAGTGGCCGGCTTCGTTCCAGCCATGAGCGCAAACGGGCACGCCGCCAACCCACATGCGCACGAGGCATGAGCGCCGTGGCAGCCTGGCCGCGGCCTGGCAGCGGCCCGATGGCAGCGGCAGCACAGCTAACCTGGCAGGGTTTGTGCCGTCCAGTGGAGCAGGTGTGGGTGCAATCGCTAGTGCTCCGCTTTTCAGTCCAATCGAAGTTGTACCGCCTTCGATCAAATGATTCGCAGGCAGCATGCCCCCAAGTGCATGTCACTGCGCTTTGGGTTGTTCACACTTTGGCGCCTGGGTGTTAGACTGTAACCCAATGTCGAAGAATAAAGCAATACACAGTCGGCAAAGCAAAGGGAAATCAAGCTGTGGTGGCCAAGTGCACCCGGCGACCCACGTGGTGCGCGCCGCCCCTCGGCGCCTCATGCACCCCCCGCCCTCCGAGTCACCCCGCGCGTGTCTTCTCTTCTATACTTCCCTGCTGCACGTGCGATAGCCGGCTCGTCATGTCGTAGCAAACCGCGCGCATTTTGCTGCTGTCGGGTTCCCCCCTGTTCCATGCAGATGGGTGCAGCATACCCTATCTGAGTATCTATGCAGGAGTATTTAGGCGACGAGGCGTACGCCTGGCTGGGTGTGGAATGGGGCCTCAACCGATCGACGATGCCAGAAGAGGTTGAGCTGCTCGAGCAGGATGTCAAGGCGCACGGCTGCTCCGACGCGGCGGCCCAGCGGCTGCTTGCGGCTCATATAGACGGATGGGAAGAGGAACCCCAGCCAACTTTGGCCGCCTACCTCACCGACCCGCTCGTCCTTGACAACTGGGAGCAAGCTGTGCAGCTCAGGTGCGCAGTGTCTGTGGAAGCTCTCAATCTTGCAAGTTGAGGGTGGCAAGCGCAAAGCGGTCAAACCCTAGCCCTGCGGCTCTCAGGTGCGCAATGCATGCCACGGAGCTAGCCTGGTTGGCGTGGGCACGGGCTGCCTGTGCTGTGGCCAGCTCGGGCTGAGCGTTTGTGTGCTGATCAGTATGGTGCCCCTTGGAAGGGAGCCCAGAGGCTAGGAGCTATGTTGCAGCAGCCTGCCGGAGGGTAGTAGATGCCGATGTTGGCGACTGGCGCTGCCTCATGATCATGCCATTGGCATTCCCCTGCTATGCAGCAACTTGTGGGATCAGCTGCTGGCCACTGCCGCTGGCCCTGGCGATTGCGGTGCAGCCGGCGGCTGGCAGCAAAAACAGCAGCAGCAGCAACAGCAGCAACAGCAACAGCAACAACGGCAGCATCAACTGCGGCAGCAGCAGCAACGGCCGCAGCAACGGCCGCCGCCGCCGCCGCCGCAGCAGCAGCAGCAGCAACTGCGGCAGCAGCAACTGCGGCAGCAGCAACTGCGGCAGCAGCCCAACGGCGCAGAGGGCGGTGCTGAGGGCGGTGCTGAGGGCGGCAGCTTGTGGGCAATTTTGCTCTACGAGCTGTCCTTTGACTGGCCGGTCCTGTTTATGGGGGTTCCCACGCTTTGGATCTTTGCCAACAGTCGCGCTGCGAAAGGTGAGCAGGCTCGTTCGACAAGCGCTCCATGCTGTGCTGCAGCTGTTGCCCAGCCACTGGGGCCTCGTTGTCAATGATACTGCATCTTATTGCTTGCTTGCTAGAATGCGAGTTGCCAAACCGGCCGTGCTGCCCGACAGCCACTGGAAAGAAAGAAGTCATCCGTTGAGCATTCCGCCACCATCATCTACAGGCCTGCTCAAGCTCTTCAAACGAACGCCAAGGCATATCCGTGCTGCTGCCGCGGCCGCCAGGCTGAGCGCAGCAGGCACAGCAGGCGCAGCGGGCGCAGCAGGCGCAGCAGGCACACCCCGCCAGCAGGCGGCACCTGAGCGCCGAAGCGGCAACTCTCAGCGTGCGAAAGGCCGAAACACTGCTACCGCTAGTGGCGGGCGGCAGCCACCGAAGCAGCAGCAGCAGCAGAAAAAGGCAGGAGAGCAGAAGCCAGGCAGCAAGGCAGGCAGCGCTTCGGCTGCCAAGAGCGCCCCGAAACCTAAGCCGCCGGCAGCTGGCGCTGAGCAGCGCCTCAGCAGCGGGCAGGCCCAGCAGGTGCAGCAGTCACCCCAGCAGTCACAGCAGGCTCGGCAAGCTCAGCAGGCTCAGCAGGCTCAGCAGGCGCCCACTGTCACAGCCGCAGCCTCTGCCGCTGCCGCACCCCAGCCGCCGGCCCGCCCAGCAGCCTGCACATCTGCACCTGCTGCAAGGCAAGCGGCAACAATGCAGGAGCCAGCAACTGCACCTGCTGCAGGCACAGGCAGCCGGGTGGCTGAAGCCGCTGCGTCCCAGCCAGCCGCCCAGCAGCAGAACGCAGTGCAGCAGCCGAAGCCGCGGCCGCGCAGCCAGCCTAGGCCGCAGCCGCCGCCGCTGCCGGTGCAGCCGCGGCCGGCCGCAGCTGCTGCAGCTGCACCTGTCGACGCTCCCTCCTCCCAAATGGCCGCTGCACAGCCATCGCAGCCTTTGCATTCAACGCTGGCAGCTGCTGCCCCAGCCAGCCTGGCGGCAACACCCAGCGGTGACAACAGTGGCGGCGGCACAGCTGCCATGTTTCACACCGCGGCTGCCTCTGCCCCAGCAGCTGCGCCCAGCCGCCCCAACCCAGCTGCACCACAGCAAGACCAGGAGTGCTGCATCTGCATGGAACGGCCTCGAGAGTGCTTCTTGGCCCCCTGCGGCCACAAATCCTGCTGCCTGCGCTGCACACAGGCGCTGCTGGCGGGGCGGGCAGGCGGCGGGCCGGCGCTGTGCCCGCTGTGCCGCCAGCCGGCTGAGAGCTTCATTCGGCAGCTGTTTGCCTGAGCATGCTGCTTCACGCTGTTTTGGTGGTGTTGCATACGGCACATTCTAGTCCTTCATCCCTTCAAGCCTGTTGCATAAAAGCCCTCACTGGCATGTGATTGCAGCACTTGTGACATTGTAGCGTTGCATCGCACAGAGCAGCGGCAAGAAGGCAGCGGTTGGAGAAATGTGTCACGCATTGCCTTCTCGGTGGCTGCAGTCCTGGTTTGGATGCACTGCATGAAAGACAAGGGCGCTGCGAGCATAACTGTTTATGCCACACTCACTGAGGCTCGGCGCCTGGTGGCCATGAAGTTGGAGAGGCACCACATTGCCCGACTCTTTGGCCTGTTTCTGGGTAAGCGTGCATGTTGCATGTTGCAGGCAGCAGTTTCATGGACAGCAAAGCACCAGAACGTGAGATGGAATTGAGGCAGCACGTGATTCAGCCTCTCAAGGTGGCCGCACAGAGGCGCTGTGCCGCCGGCATGAGCGGTTGCCGCCCATGCGCGCCGGCGATGCCCCCCATCTCAGCATCTGGCCGTGCCCTCTCCTGATCGCCGCCTGCTGGCTGCCGCACGGCAATCTGGCTGACCTGAAGCAGCCGCCCGGGCGAGGCTGCACGGGCTCGGCCGCTTTGAGCTCACGGCCCTCGCCTGCCCCACTGGCTCACAGCTATGCGGGCCGCTCTGCTGCTGCTCACAGCGGTAGCGGCAGCCGCCCTGGTGGCCGCCGCGCCGGCCGCCGCCGGCGCACCGGTTGCCGCAGCCATGCCAGCCGCAGCCCCTCCCGCCGCAGCCGTAGCGAACGCCACATGGGCGGAGCATTTGCGGACCTCTTGGTGGATGCGGGGGCCTCTGGACCTGCCTGGCTGGCACAAGGCGCTCAGCCTTGCCAACGGCATGCAGGGGTTGGTGCCGGGCGCATGCGCCGCGGCAGAACAGCTTCTGACATTTCAAAGCAGCTGCCGTCCCTCCAGGCATGGCAGCCGCCAGCCTGTGCCCCGGCAGCCGCCCATGCCTCCCTCACTGCCATGCAAGCTGCGGCTGGTCACTGTGCTGTGTGAGTTCATGGATGACGCCAGCAAGCGAGCGGGCAGCGGCCAGCTGGGCCCATCCAACAGCACAGCCTCTCTGCAGAAGATGCTGGAAAAGCGGCCCCTCTTGGGCACCATGCTGCAAAATGCCATGTGCCTTCTACAAATGAACTGCCCTGCCGTAGCGGAGGTGAGTGGCGTGGCCCCGTAACGGCTGCCTCACCGCCTTGCTTTCAGCCTGAGAGTAAGCCGAGCAGCACTGAGGGCCTGCGACGCTGCTATGCCCGCAGGACCATGTCGACATTAATGCGAGGATTGCTCTCGGTTTGGAGTGGCGCCTTGACGGGACTGCCCGACCGCATCTTGCGCATCTCGTGCTGCTGGAGGATCAGCTGCATGCTGAGGGATGCTCCGCAGCGGCAGCCCAGCAGCTGCTGTCTGCTCTGCCGGAGGGATGGGAAGAGGCTGCTAACCCACGGCCCCCTCTTGCCGCCTACCTGGCGGACCCGCTTGCCCTGGACGATTGGCAGGAAGCGCTCCGGCTCAGGTGCGCTGAGGTGTGCAGCCGGCCTGCTGGGAAGCGCTTGCAAACAGGACCAAACTGCATGCGTGCCAAATCCTAGCCTTGGCCCAGCCAGTGCATGCATGTCAACATGGCGCGCTGGAATTGCACAATCTTTTGATCCAGGGACCTGCAGTGGAATCTGCGGCTGTGTCGCCAGCAATACATGCTCATTCAAGTTCGTTTCCATTGCTGCGCAGTGACCTTTGGGATGAGACACTTGCCACTGCCGCCAGCCCAGATGATTGCAGCACACCCGCCAGCCAGAAGCAGCCTGCCCGCACCTGTTCCGTGACCAGCAGTGCTGCAGCAGCTGCCTGGGAGAGCGTGTGGCTGCATGCTGCAGCTGGGGAGGGCGCGGGCGGCGGCAGCGGCACCTGTCCGGCAGGATGCAAAGGGAGGCCCAAACAGCGGCGGCGGCAGCAGCAGCAGCTGCAGCGGCGGTGGCAGCAGCAGGCAGGCAGCAGGGAGGGCGTTGCTGAGGACAGCTGTTTGCAGGCAATGCCAATACGCGAGCTGCACTTTGACTGGCTGCTCCTGATTCTGGGCGTTGCCTTGTTGCGGGCCTTTTTCAACAGCCGCTGGGCAAAAGGTGTGCAGGCCTGTTTGCCGAGCTGTGCGGCTGTCATCCAGCAGCAAGGGTTGCCCTACCGGTGATCTCTTGAGTGCACCTTGCAGAGCTTGACTCCAAAGTCCGCCGAGCTGCTAAGCAACCAATCACAACAAAGGCCTTGCATCCACCAACACTTGCTGTGCAGGCCTGCTGAAGCGCTTCCAACCGCATTCAAGAAGCCTCCGTGGTGCTGCCGCGGCCACCAGGCGGCGTGCAGCAACTGCAGCAGGCACAGCAGGCGCAGCAGGCACGGCAGGCACGTCCCGCCAGCCGGCGGCGCCAGACCGCCGAAGCGCCAGCACGCAGCTGAGGAAGGCCGGCCGCAGCGGGCAGCAGCCGCAGCAGCAGAAATCTGGAGGCAAGGCGGGCCGGCAGCCTGCGGGCACCTGCGGCCCTAAGCCTGACGTGCCGCCACCCAGTGCTGAGCGGCGCTCAGTGGCTGGTGGTGGGCCAGCTCAGCAGGCCCGGCAGACCCATCAAGCTCAGCGGGCTGCCTCTGTCCCAGCAGGTGCCGCCATCGCAGCCTCGGCTGTTGCAGCACCAAGGCCAGTGCTGCCCGCCCGCCAAGCAGCCTCCACAGCTGCACCGGCTTCTGGCCAGGCGCCAGCTGCTGCTGCTGCTGCAGCAGGAGGCTCAGGCGGCCAACTGCCTGATCCTGCTGCTTCCCCTTCACCAGCTGCAGCCCAGCAGCAGACCCCAGTGCAGCAGCGGGAGCCGCGCCCTCGCGGCCAGCCCAGGCCACAGCCGCAAGCGCTGCCACCGCAGCCCGAAGCTCCCGCACCGCCCCCTGCTCCTCCCGGCCCGACCAACATGCCACAGCCTGCAGCACCTGCTGGCTCAGGCAGTCTGGCGGCAGCTCTCAACAGCGGCAGCGGCAGCAGCGGCAGCAGCAGCGGCGGCGATACAGCTACCGCAGCCGCCGCTGCTGCTGCTCGTGCCTCCCCCCCAGCAGCTGCGCCCAGCCTTCCCAGCCCAGCCTCGCCGCAGCACGAGCGCACCACAGAATGCTGCATCTGCATGGAACGGCCTCGAGAGTGCTTCCTGGCCCCCTGCGGCCATAAAGCCTGCTGCCTGCGCTGCACGCAGGCGCTGCTGGCGCGGCGGGCCGGAGGCGGGACGGCGCTATGCCCGCTGTGCCGCCAGCCGGCGGAAAGCTTCATTCGCCAGCTGTTTGCTTGAGCAGTGTGCGACACCGGCTGCACCTTTCCTTTGCTAACGTTAGCCCACAGTCAGCAGGCACACACCCGCTTGCAATATCTGAATCTTCCGCTTGCCTGCCAACCCCAGTCACCCAGGCTCACATGCGCCTTGCCTCTTGGTCATGCCTGCCCTTCCTTGTGTGCTGTAACACGTACCTTGCAAGGTAGCAGCACAAACGCAAAATTGCTATGACATTAAAACAGAGCCACGGCAACAGGGCAGCGGCTAGGGCTAAGCCTATGACCAGCCTGGTGGTTCAAACGGGGAAAATTGGATGTTGCATCATGCAGGGTTGCGGGGCAAATAAGTGGCATGAGTTCTGGGAAAAGGTTTCATATGCATGGAGACAACATACGGTTCATTGTGGCCACAGTGGCATGCTGGCCATGATGCGCTTGCAAAGCTGCTCAAGTTGGGCTAGGAGGCCAATGCCGCGCCTGGCAGCAACGGATGGGATGTAACAGCTCTCTTGCTCTCCTTCTTCACTCCTGCAGCACAGCGCCCTTCAGCACCACAACAAGGGCGGTGCCATCGGTGCGCTGGCCCTCCGGCACGCCAACCGTCCGGCTGGACAGCATCTGCGTCACCTGCAGACGAATGGCAGGCGACGGGGCAGGGCAGCGGCGGTGAACATAGTGGCCCCCCCTGCGCTAGCCAATCCCATACCACACACCATGTCATCCAGCAGATGCTCATTGAATTGAAAACTCGAAGCAGCCACCCACCTGCTGGCCGCGCATCATGCAGCGCTCAAACCACAGCCAGCTGCTTGCAAGCCAATACAGGTGCAGTTCTCAGACAGCTACAAGCAGCAATGTACACACACACACCTGCTGGCCGCGCATCATGCAGCGCTCGCACCACACCGCCACGCGGCCGGCGCGGCAGCCAGCAGGCGTCTCCATCCGCAGCCGCATCTCGCCAGAGGCTGCGGCAGATAACATTGACAGCGCGTGATTGATGGCTGATGCTTGCGTGCACAATGCAGTGCGGGCGATCTGTCAGCCTGCACCCCACCAAACAGCGGCCAGCCAGCCAGCCAGCCAGCCAGCCAGCAGCAGCCTAAACATTGCAGCAGACTGCTCACCCCCATCCATTTGCTTCTGGCACTCGAGGCGCCTCGCCTGGGCCTCCTCGCTGCCGCCCATCATTTCGGCCATCATCTCCTGTGGCAGATGTCAGGCAGGGAGGCACGCATGTTCGTGCATTGCTAGCAGCTTGGAGGCGAGGCATGCAAGCAGTAGACAGTGCCGCCATCACCTCCCCTCGCATGGCAGGACCCACCTGCATTTCCTGCCACGTCTGCGGGTGGTGCGGCAGCAACTCCAAAGAGCAAAAAATTTGGCAGTGAGTGATTCGGTGCAAAAGCAGCCCGCACCTCCATTTCCTGCCACGTCTGCGGGTGGCGCGGCAGCTGCGCCGCGCTCAGCTCGCCGCCGCTGAACTTGAGGCCTTTCAGCACCACGCTGTTGCCCTCACGCATGGCCTTCAGCAACCGGAGGGAGCAATATGCACTGTGTATGTTATGGCCGGTACGGCGGCAGAGCGGAAAGCGGGGTACGGCGCAAGGGCGGGCGGAGGGGAGGGGCGCCGCCTGACTGTGGCAGCAGCAAGTGAAACCAGCGACAGGAGTTTGATGGCACGGTGTTAATGCACAGGAAGCAATGGGACTGCGAGCCCATCCAACCAAGCATTCCGCTGCACCCGCCCGCATGCGCGCTGCACCCGCCCCACCGCTGCGACATCGCCGCCGCCGCACCTGGCAGCCGGGCATCATCGGCATGTCGCCGCGGCGCCCCGCGCGCACGCCTCCCATGCCTCCCCACTGCGGCATCATCATGGGCCAGGCGCCGGCGGGCTGTAGGGCGCAGAGCGCCAGCGCGAGCACGCAAAACCACGTCGCTGACCTCATGCTCGCTTGCGGCAAGCTGTTCTCACAGATAAACAGCGATACACGGCGCCAGCGGGGTGCCCAGAAGCCGGTTCTGCAAGTCTCTGCACATAGCGCACGCAGCGTGGGGCGACTGGCGCCGCGGCAGCAGCAGCCGGCTCTCGATGAACATGCCAACCAACATCGCTGAGCATGATGCCTGCAAAGTGAAACACAGTTCTTTGGTGACCATGCATGTGGGTGCCTGCCTGCTGCAAAGTTCACAACAACAGCAACCAGCCATTCACTAGGGCTGCTCGGTTCGCCCGAGAGCCCTTGCGCCTCTCGCTGCGCTTCTTGCCAACTGCAAGCTTTACAATTGGAGACTGTCACAAATACAATCGAGGAGGGAGCAATCCGGTAGACACAGCAGTATAAAGGTCAAGTAAATACACAATCGGGCCTGAGATGTAGTGGTGGTGAGGGTAAAAGTACGTTGGAAGTGTGCTGATTGAGCTACCTATCGCTGAACGCATCAAGCCGTCGCCTGACTAACTAAACTGCGCAACTCATGCCTACCTGAGAGCAAGCTGCTCGTTTCTCAAGCTAGGCCAGTGCGGCCGCCGCCGCCTCGCTGGCGCCGCTGTCGCTGCCGCCACTGCTGCCGGCAGAACCGCCGCCGCCGCCGCCGCCATTGTGGGGGCTGGGCGGACCGCCCAGGCCTGCTGCATACGCCTTGGCGGCGGCCAGCAGCTGCTGCGCAGCGGCGCAGCGCCCTCCACTGATCAACATGTGCACAGCAGGGCGCAGCAGCTGGGCATGGAACAGGATGGAGTGGCAGCACTCAGCATCCTGCTGCACCAGCTGCGCCACAATGGCGGCGGCCGCAGCCTGCAGCCGCCGCCGCTGCGCCGCCTCTGCCGCTGCAGCGTCGGCGGTGCTGGGTGCTGCGGCTGCTGCGCTGCGGCCAGCTCCCATTGCCGGGCTGCCGCTGCTGCTCAGGCTGCTGCCAAGAGAGGGTGCTTCTGGTGTGGCGGCGGTTTGGTCAGCAGAGCCGCCGCCGCTGGCGCTGCCGCGTGGGGTGGTTGCCTCCCCCTGCCCAGCAGCCGCCGCCGCCTCGTGCACAATCTCAAAGGCGCGAGGCAGGACGTGGTCTGTCAGAGCCTGTTGAGCCCCCGCTCGTTTGACCGGGACAGCCGCCACTCTGACCAGGATGTCGGCTGCCTCGGCCTGCTGCGCCAGCGGCTGCTCGGGAGCACCCACAAACTGTGCCAGCGCGGCAATGGCATCCTCGCTGGCCAGGCTGGCAGCTGCATCGGCTTGCAGCGCAACAGCAGCTCCCAGCAGCTGTAGCGCCGCTGCCTGCTGCGCCGCAGGCGCGTCGGCTGTGGGGGGAAAGGTGAGGGGAGCCGGAGGGAGGGGTAAGTGAGGGCAGTGGTGAGGGCAAATGGGGCGGTCAGGCACATAGCACGCACATAGCATGCCCTAGCAGTGCAGTACAGCTCGCACACACAACCAAACCAGCGCACAAACCCACCTGCTTGCAGCACGCCGACCAGGGCGGCCACGCCGCCGCTCCACACCAGCTTGCGCAGGTTGGCTGCGTCCTGCCGGCAGAAGGCCTGCGGGGCACGACGGCAGGTGGGACTTTTTAGAGTGATGCGCAACGCGATGATCGCTTACTGACAGCANGGGGGCGCTTCCTCCCTGTTCCTGACCAACCAGCCCTCTAGCCAGAAACAAACCGGATAAAAGCCAGAGCCTGAGCATGCACCTGCAGGGCGGCGAGGGCGGCGCCGCGGGCGCGCGGCGTGGGGGCGCCCTCCAGTGTGCGGCACAGCATGCGCACCACCTTGGAGTGGCACAGCGCCGCCTGCAATCAGTGGAACAACGGAGACGAAAGTGTAAATGACTGAAATGGGAAGCGTGGCACAGCATGCGCACCACCTTGGAGTGGCACAGCGCGGCCTGCAATTAGGAGGAACAGAGAAGCAAACATGAGTGGAGTCAGTGGGCAGCGTGCGGCACGGCATGCGCACGATGTTGGGAGCGGCACAGCGCGGCCTGCGCAAGCGGCAAATAACGGGAAGGCAGTGCCAGCACTGGACTGCAAGCTAAGCAGCTTGCCGGCGCCGTTCGGTCTGTGAACCCAGCCGGCAGCACGAGGCAGCAGGCAGCCAAGCAGCCTCAGCAGGCAAGACGCGACTTGCAAACAAGCGCTGCCATTCACTTGGCCTGCCCATCGCAACTTAGCACAAAACAAGCTGTGAAAGATCATTGCTTGCACTCGCCTGCACCGCTTCGTCCTTGGAGCCAGCCAGCAGCTCCAGGAAGCGGCCGGCCGAGGCCTGCCCATCCAGGATTCCCTTGTACATCAGCTGAATGACTTTGGCGGTGCCGCCGGGGGACGACAGGATCTCGGCACTGCACAGATGAAGGTGTGGAGAAGCAAGGAAACAAATGAGTCCAAAAATGCCCTTGTACATCAATTAAATGACTTTGGTGGTGCCGCCGGGCGAGGACAGGATCTCGGCCCTGCATGGATAAGAGGGTGGGGAGAAGAAAAAACTTGAGGACTCACAGCCTTGCCCTTGATACTGGGCCGCAGACCTGTGTGTTGACAGCATTGGGAAACGCCACAGCAGCGGCGACGGCAGCAGCAGCAGGGGCAKCAGCAGTGGGGCAGCAGCAGTGGGGCAGCAGCAGCAGAGGCAGCCATCACAGCTGTGCCCCTNAACTCACCGCACACGATCATCCGCCGCCAGGTCCGTCAGCGGGCGCGTGCACACGTCCCGCAGCACTCAAGTGCAGACAGCAGCCAGCAGCCAGCTACAGCAAGCACAGCAGCTCCAACTCACCGCACACGGTCGTCGGCGGCCAGGTCGGTCAGCAGGCGCGTGCACACGTCCCGCAGCACTCGGTCGAGCGAATCCAGCATGATGAGCAGCATGTGGGTGCCGCCCGCTGCCACGATTGCCGCCTCCACCGGCCGGCCGCAGTGGCGGCAGTAGGCGTGCAGCTTGCGGGCCGCGAGCACCTGGGCGGGGGGCGGGGAGGGAGGAGAACGGATGTGGTGGGTGGGGTGGACAGCGGGTGGGCGGTGTTTGGTACACGGAAGAGACCCAGCCTGCCACATCAACAGCGCAGCATGGCTGCTAACACCGGCATCACGCAGCAGCCATGCAAAGAAGAAGTTGCAAGTGTTGCAGTCCCCTCCATCGCCGCCGCACCTGCTCGTCGGTGCGCCCGCTGAGCAGCTGGGACAGTAGGGCAGGCACAGCGTGCACAGCGTCCTCTGTGGACGCCGGCGCAAACAGGCACACATCGGCGGCCGAGGAGAAAGAGGTGGCTGCGCTGGCCAGAGACATCGACATGTCTTCGCTAGGGGTGGCGCTGCCGCTGTGGGTGCTGCGCGCCGACCGAGCCCGGCTGGCGGCGGTGAGCGCTGATTCGGGCGTGCGCGGCGGCAGGCCAGCACCCGCATACGGCGCGCCGCTGCCGCCCAGTGCCGCGCCGCTGCCGTTTGGCGACCCCAGCTTGCCCACTCGCGAGGCCATGGTTGTGCGTCAGGCTAGAGGGGCGGGAGTGCGGGGATGCTGCGAAGGGCGGAAAGTAGGCGGGAGGCTGGTGAGAGGTGGCGATGGGTGGAGCAGTGAAGCTGCAGGCACAGCACAACGCAGACGGCAGCACGGCAGCAGGAGGGGCAAGTAGTGCAGGGGCGGCAGCAAGCGGCAGCAGTGCAGCGGCGGCGGCGGCGGCNGCAGAACCGGGCGTGTGGCTCACGCGGCGGGCCGGGGCTGCTGCTGCTGCTAGACAGCGGCGATACTGACCTTGGAGGGGCCACGCAGCGAGGCGGGGGCCTGTCCGCGGCAAGCGCGTGGTGAGTCGATGGAGCGGCTTGCAGGGCCTGCTACACCGCACCTAGCGATTGTGCTTTGAAACAGCAAGCTCCTAAAGGCGGTGGGCGGGCCGGGCGCTACTGCATCGGGCCCTTTCCAGTCGCAAAGGCTCCAGAGCTCTGCTGCGGGGCTGATAGCGCTGCTCGGTGCTTGTACAGAGATGCGGTGCCGGTAAATAGCGGCCGCGGGACTGCCGGGCGTGACAACCCTCCTCCATGCCGGCCTTGCGCGCATGCAGCCCTCCCTCGCCCTTTCAGCGCTCATGAAATCTTCAGGAGGCATTACGGAATCCAGATACCCAGCGAGTCGGCCCGCAGCGCAAGCTTTGGGCAAGCGGGCGCCCCCGCGCCCGCCGCTCTCCGCCCCGGTCGAACCAGCGGAGCTGCGGAGGCGGTTGCACCAGTCAGGCGCACTGGTTGACCCAATTGATCACTCCCACGCACTCTGGAGGGCCTGTTCCAACAGATCACTGCTGCTATGAGCTGCAAAAGGGGCCACACATGCCGAGCAGCCAGAGAATGCCAGCGGCGCCAGGCAGCACATGTGTCTGTGGGCAGGCCTGGCCGCGCCTGCATCCAGGCCTCTGCTGTGCAGCGATGTGCTGTCCCATGACTGTGTATTTGCGGACTTCCCATGCAAGATTGGCACGACCGACGGCAAGTTAGCAAAGAACACTTTGTGTAATCAGGGCTGGGCAGTCTGGACAGGTCGCAGCGCCATCACATCATGTAGCAGATGATCTACCAGTTGTGCTCCCCAGCCTGCGAAGCAGCGGTGCGACAGCGTAGCAAGCGAGGTCTTGCAGGAGGGAGGGGCGCACCCTCAGTGAACCAGCCGCCTCTGCTCCGCAAGCACAGCTGCCAAAACCCGCCTGCCGTGCAACCTGACTATGTGCCGCACGTGCACGAGATGCATGCAAATGATCTTTACAGGGGCGCAGTTTACAAACCCTGGGAGCAAGAAGGGCGTTCCAAACCAGCGGTGCAAGCGGAGTAATGTACAGGATGTTGAACCGAAGCGTTTTAGAGGCCAGCTGGAAGGTATACACTGTGCTGCTGCACTGGGTTTCCAACCCAGTTGCTCAAAAAGGCGTGCGCGCAGCCGTTGTGCAGCAGCCGGCGGCTCGCAGTTTGGCGTGCACGTGCAGCCGGGTGCAGCCAAATGCACAGGTCCAAGCGCACTGGTCCGGTCTGTGAGCTGCTGCGGTTGCTCGTTCAAGTCTTACATGCGGAACACGCCGAAGCGGCTGTCGCTCAGGGGCCGGTTGAGCGCGGCGGCCAGGCTCAGCCCCAGCACCATGCGCGTGTCCTGTGCAATGAGGGGATACGGCAGCAAGTTGCAGGCTGTACGTCGTGGCACTAAACAACAGCGAGTGGCAAAGCCTACACGGCCGTCCTGGCTTGCGGGGCTCAACAACAGCCAACACGTCAGTAGTTGCTCAGGGGAAACCAGAATAAAAACGCGGCCCCGCACACCTGCGGCCGAATGACGCCGTCGTCCCACAGGCGCGCCGATGCGAAGCCGGGCTGCCCCTCCCGGTCATACCTGCACGGGGCCACAGTAAATCAAGAGTTGTGGGTTAGCAGAGTTGAGCGGCTGGCGGGCTCTTGCCCTCTCAATCACCGCTGCCGAATGCGCTCCCAAACACGTTKCCGCTGGCCCTGCGCCACTTCTGCCCACGTCATATATCCGCCACCAGCACCACCACCACAACAAACAACCACTTACCGCTGCCGGATGCGCTCTTTAAAGTACTCGCGTTCGTCCTCGGGCCACTCCTGCCCCTCCCGCGCCCGCTTCTCSGCYTCAACCAGTGACAGCACTGTTGCCGCCTGCTCGCCGCCCATCACACYGATYCTGCGGRGGAAGGWGTGTGAARGYTSGTTRTGTTANGNTSTGTTGCTTCTCCGCCTCAACCAGTGACAGCACYGKKGCYGCCTGCTCGCCGCCCATSACRCYGATSCTGCRKRGGAARRKGWSWGRRAGMKSGKWGKGNNAGGMKGYRWTGCWTSTNSGMMWCAAYSAGNSAMAGCNSMGTSGAGCAAGTAAGCAGGGCCGCACCACTTGGCATACTCACCCCTTTGCAATGACAAGAAAGCATCCCACCCACCGCGCATTGGGCCTCATGTACAGAAAGTCAATTGAGCATGCACGCCCGCACATGCCCCAGGCTGCCGGCACACTTGGAAACTAACATGAACACAAACATAACATGCAACCCACCGTGCNATTGGGCCACATGTAGAGGAAGTCAGGCGAGTAGGCGCGCCCGCACATGCCGTAGTTGCCGGCGCCAAACGAGCCGCCGATGAGCAGCGTCAGCTTGGGCACCTGTTGTGTGAAAATGCCATTAGCACATCATGAGCTTTTAAGGCCAGTTGTGCGGAGCCGCCGATGAGCAGCGTCAGCTTGGGCACCTGTTCGGGGCAATTACAAAGGAGGCAGCGGTGGCATGGCATGAGCACTCATCGGCCCAGCACAGCATGACAGTGTGTGTGGTCCAATGTGAGCAGCACGGCATGTGTTGGGAGCAGGCATGTGCTCATGCCGGCACTTGACACCCCAGCAACACAGGACAGGCAGGGTCAGGCGCATCTAAAAGATAGAACCTAAACAATCAGCAGTGCAATAACTCACGTCCGCGTTTGCCACCGCCATCACCATCTTGGCTCCATCCTTGGCTGAGACAGAATCTAACAAATTGAACCCCAGAAATCAGTAGTGCAGTTAATGTACTCACATCCGCGTTTGCGACCGCCATCACCATCTTGGCTCCATCCTTTGCAATGCCCCCAGCCTCGTACTTGCGGCCCACCATGAAGCCCGTGATGTTCTGCAGGGGTTACTTTATAAGGCAAATGCCGGGGTTGGGGAAACTTGTGGGCTGAGCGCAAATCAGGGGCTTGGCGTGCCGTGAAGGAAACTCGCAAGCACAGCAAGCAGCAAGCCACACAGCAGTTTGCGCGCCAACGGCAAAGCAGCAACATGAAGCGCCGCTGAGCTGCAGCTAGACTTGCCTGCAAGAAGAGCAGGGGGATGCGATGCACAGCTGCACGGCCAACCTAGAAAAGGTTATACCTTTGATCCAACCCTTGTCATTTCAGCTAAACTTGCCTGCAAGAAGAGCAGGGGGATGCGGCGCTGCGCGCACAGCTGCACAAAGTGCGCGCCCTTGAGCGCGGCCTCAGAGAACAGAATGCCTGCAATGGTTGGTGAAAGCGGCGAAGTGGCTCACAGGGTGGGTGGGAGGTGGGGGGCGCACGAAGCCAATGGCGGCAAGCGGTGAAGTGCTGCCGATGCACAGGCAAGCAAGGGAGGTGTGAACTGGTGAAACGAAAACAGCCAACACCAAAACAGCCCAAGCGCACCGTTGTTGGCCACCACGCCCACAGGCATGCCGTACAGGCTGCCAAAGCCGGTGACCAGCGTGCGGCCGTACTGCACAGGGACATGAAGATGGATTGCACGTGAGGGGGTGCTACACAGCACGGTGGCAAGGACAGCAACTGTTTGGCTTTGTGTCAACGTGCCGAGGCCGGGCGGCAGTGTGCTGGTTGGGAAAGGAAACGGCACGAGTGCACAGACTGTATCGACACTGCTGTGCATGCTGTGCAATGCACGACACGCTACGCATGCTGTGCCCTGCTGTGGTCCCCCCTTACCTGCGCTTTGAACTCGTGAAAGCGGGAGCCGTCTAGCAGGCGCGCCAGCACCGCCCGCACATCAAAGGGCTGCTTGGGGTCGGCTGGGATGACGCCTGCATGGAATGAAAGAGAGCAGAGGATGCAAATGAGAAGACACACCGCGGCATGGGGCAGAAGGCACATCAAAGGGCTGGGGTAAGCCAGGTTGCATGCAAAAATGGAAAGCAACCGTCGTGAAGCAGAGCGCCAAAGCGTGGGCAGAAGGCGGACCAAAAGGCTGCTGTGGGCCGTAATTTCGGTGCCTACAGGCAAGTTGGTGTCCCATCAGGCACAAGCTACCATCTGCACTGCACAGCCGCAACTTACCCCGCAGCTCCTCGGGCGAAAAGCGAGGCTCCTCCCAAGCCGCCTGCGCCGCTGCTGCACTGCCGCCGTCCCCTGCTGCCCCTGCTGCCCCTGCCGCCGCCGCCGCTGCCAGCTGCTGCTGAGCTGCCTGCCGCTGGGCCCAGGGCGCAGCCATGGCGGCGTGAACTGGGGAGTTGATGTTTGCTAGTATGCTGCGGGCCAGGCTCAGCGCGTGTGGCTCGTTTTCTGCCAGATGGTCGGTCACTCCTGCAATTGCCGAGTTACCTTGGGGGGGTACCGAGTGACCATACCACTGACGTCACAGAAACAGCGAGCGGGATGTGGCAGTACTTGCAATTAACCAGAGGAGCAGGGATCGAGCCACGATGACACCTCTCCCAGAATCGGCATTTCCCGTCCAAACCTCACCACTGGTAGTGCAGTGCAGCCTGCCCATCAACACATGCACTCAACGTTCAGTGTATCAAACAGCTGCCCTCCAAACCTCACCGCTAGTGGTGCAGTGCAGCTCGGCGCCGCCCAGCTCCTCCGCACTCACGTCCTCCCCAGTTGCCGCCTTGACCAAGGGCGGGCCGCCCAGGAAAATGGTGCCGTTGCCCCTGCGAGGTTGGGCGGCAGCAAAGGCATGGGTTCAAGTTGTGGCACGTCCAGACAAGGGCTTGCCGCCCAGGCAAATGATGCCATTGCCCCCGTCGTGTGAATCAAACTGGAGAGGGGGGTTTAGCTGGGGCAAAGGAATGGGCTTGGGACAGGTCATGTGGGACCAGGCATCTGCCACCGAGTGGCAGGTGCTGGTGCCACATTCATGGCCTTGCCTGCACCCAGACTATCTCACAAGAAAAAGAGTCAGAGGCAAAAGGAGGAGACTCGAACCTGACAATCACGCTCTCGTCCGCCATGGCAGGCACGTAGGCACCGCCGGCGGTGCAGGAGCCCAGCACAACCGCAATCTGGGGGATGCCGGCCGCCGACATGCGGGCCTGCGGTGGGAGGAACACTTGAACAGAATGAAGCAGTCCTGAGACAGCTGGCAGGGCGCGTGACCGCAGCTTGTCGGATGTCGTTTGTTGCACACAGCAAATGACATTGATGGATGGTGGTGGGAACGAGCTGGCAACAAGCATGGCCGCGTTTTGAATCACTTTTGCTGCTGAACTTTATAAGGAAGGCGTGCCTGGTTGTAGAAGATGCGCCCAAAGTGGTCTCGGTCGGGGAACACGTCCGCCTGGCGAGGCAGGTTGGCACCGCCTGCAGTGGTTTTGAGTTGGAATCGTGTGTACACAAGCAGGCACATGGCAGGCGGCCGCGCTGCGCGGCCCAACACAGGACGGGAGCAGGGCGGTTGCATGATCGAGCGGGGTTTCACAGCAACAACTCTGACCTGAGTCAACCAGGTAAACGCAGGGCAGGCGGCAGCGCTGCGCCACCTCCTGCAGCCGCAGGTGCTTCTTCACTGTGATTGGGTAGTAAGTGCCGCCCTTGACTGCGGCGGGGAATCCGGATGGCAAGGGGCAAAGCCTGGGAGCCTGTTGGAACGGCTGTGCAGCAGCGGGCAGCGCAGTTGTTGAGCGTATCAGAGGTGGCAGACGCTTGGCACCGCTTGCACCAAAATTCAACACAAATGGAAGCGCACCCGTCGCATCATTGGCCACAATCGCCACCAGGCGGCCGTGCACAGTGCCGATGCCGGTGACAATGCCGCCGCACGGCACGTCCTCCCCTTCTGCAATGGACAAACGTCCCTCAGGATTGTTGTTAGAACTGGTGCTGGACTGAAGGGCAAACAATGCCGGTGACGATGCCGCCGCACGGCACGTCTTCTGCCTCTGCAAGTTGAGTGAAGCCATTGATTGCGTGTGACAAGTAGGGCCGGGCATGCCAAGGTGGCGTTCTCACATTGCAACGCTGGCCTCATACGCCAGCGGAAGTCTCACAAGTCTCACCACACAGGCCCGTGCCCGCCAGCTGCGACAGCTCAAGGCATGCCACCATCAGTAGCTCGTGCAGACTATACAGCAGTCCGCAGTGCAAGACGCTCACCATACAGGCCCCTGCCCGCCAGCTGCGACAGCTCCAGGAACGGGGAGCCGGGGTCCAGCAGCAGCTTAATTCGCTCCCTGCATGATGGGTTGGAATCAGAGGTTTTTAACGCGTCTGCCAGTGCAGTTGATTGATATGCGTTTGTCAGAAAGTGGTGAGCCGGGCTTAGCAGCAGGCTGGTGCGCTCCCTAGTCTTTAAAAAAGAACAGGCACGTGCATGAATCGGTGGCAGAAGAAAGATTGGTGTGTGTGGCAATCGATGGCTGCTGCCACAGCAGCAGCAGCGCAGTTTGGCAGCAGGGCGGCATCAGCATTAGCAGCAGCGCACCTGGGCAGCAGCTTGCCGCGCTCGTGGTGCCGCTGCACCGCCTTGGGGCCACCCGCTGCCAGCACGTGCGCAATGTCTGTGGCAGGGCCCAGGTGGTTGAGGGTAACAAGCACTTTCATGCAGTATATGGCAGGTTGGTTGAGTCCACAAAAAGGGCTAACAGCAGCGGCTTTGGCGGCAGCAATTGCTGCTACTCCACCCACCTTGGTCTAGCTGCGCGATCAAGCCATCCATCGCCGCTCGGTTGGCCTTGAACGCCGGGCTGTGCGGCTCCACTCCGCCGCTGCCCAGCACCGTGCTGAGATCTGTGGGTGCCAGCCCGCCAAACAGCCAGCGCAGCTGAGCCGAGCTGCCTGCTGCCCAGCGGCCGGCCGACGTGGCGGCGGCGGCAGCGGCGGCGGCGGCAGGCAGGCCGGGCGCCGCGCCGCCCTGCTGCCGTATCGCGGCGATCAGGGCGCAGCGCAGCATGGCGGCGGCGGGATCCCGAGCGCCGAGAGCCCTACGGCTGCACCGTCAGCCGAGTTGGGGGCGTTTGGCGCCTCGGGAGCTTGATCGGATGTCGGCGGAACCTCCCGAGTATCGAGGCACTGCTGCAAGCCGCTGCGGCGCCTGTGGGTTGCCCGCTCATGCCGAACGGCGGCAGCACATCAAACGCAGCAGTGGGCCTTCGCATGCTGCAACGCCGCCTGGCATGGAAGCAACGGCAGACATGGTGATCCGAGCAGAACGCGGGCCTCTGCCGCCGCCGCACCCGCCGCCGGTGCCTCCTTGGTGCAAAGGTAGCAAGGTCACCCAGCCTGCCCAGCCCATCCACTGCTTGCACTGACCATGCCCCAATTCTCGCAGTGCGGCGGTTACATGACGAGCGGTTGTGTTTGCGGGCATGCGCAGCAGCCGTCAAGATGGTCAACACAGCAGCGATTGGGGGTGGCAAAAATGCAAAAACGTGGGGCAGGGCGCACGCTGCAGCGTGCCAAAGCGCAGCGTAGCGCAGCAGAGGCGCCAGGCGCAGCTGCGGCGGTGGCGGAACAGCGGTGCTGTGGAAGGCAGACCGCAGGGCAGGAAAACGCGCACACAGGGGGCAGCAGAGCAAGCAACATGGGTGGAAACAATTCAGCCGGGAGGGAGGGCCAAAGCAGGGAGCAACGAGCGCGCTCACAAAGGCACAACTGAGGCGAAACAGCGAGGGGGTGGGTGAAAGCAGTGAAAGAGCGGTGGCTGGTTAAGCAACGAAGAGCGGAGCGATGGAGGAACAAACAGGCAGAGTGCAGAGGTCTGGGCAGGGCAGTGGGCAGCTGCGTCAGCTTGGCAGGTGTGCCTTGTATCATTGCCTGCCGTGCCTCGCCCTGAGGTCAGCCCACGGGCCCACAGCTGCCTCCTGCCAGCTTGGCAGCCGGGAGCTGTCGGCAGCTGTGAGCCCCATCTGTGGACCGTCATGATAGGACCGTCATTCTGCCCAGCCCTTGGCAAGCCATCTGCAGAGAGCAGCCCGCTCACATGCCGCCCGAAAAACCGCCCAGGTTGAGGCCGCGCAGCATCATCAGCAGCTCCTGGCCGCTGCAGGCAGTAAGAGTATTGGGAACAGGCAAGGTGAATGGAATGAGTGGTTGAGGATGGTTGCAGGTTGAGGCATCAGCAGCTCCTGGCCGCTGCAAGGAAAGAAGAATGTGTGAGAGGAGGTATGGTGAGCGCAAATGCTGGCCGGGCGTTGTCACAATGGAACGTTCATCTGGCATTTGGGAGCGAAGCATGGAGGTCTKTCCCATACTGCAAAGTACAARARCWWNACCMANTGCCTKSCRCACCTGATGATCTGGCCGGGAGRCACGTCCTCATCGCCGCTGTCGGGKTCAAGTTTCNTAGCCCTACCAAGAGAACAAGCTTCACCCATGCCTTCCGCACCTGATGATYTGGCCGGGAGACACGTCCTCGTCGCCGCTGTTCAGTGCGGGCCAAGAATCCAACCGAAACCAATAACAAAAGCTTGCCACCCTTCGATCCCCACCTGATGATCTGGCCGGGCGACACGTCCTCGTCGCCGCTGTCAGGTTCGGGGTCTCCGCCTGGCCGCGGCCGCGGCCCGCCCAGGTCACCCTGCATTGAGATAGAATCGAGAATCGAGATGAGCCAATGGTGAGATGGGCCACGCACGTGCCAACCTTGCGCGCTTGCAGCCAGGACGGACAAATTGCAGTCGGGACCGCCTGCACGCAGCCCAGTCGCTTGCAGCATCCCAGCTTTGCGGCTGCCACAGGTAACTCCACAATGGTGTGGGAGCAGGACTGACCTCATGCTCCGCCAGCAGCGTGCGCAGCAGGCACTCGGGCCCCGTGCTGAACTCCACCCACGCATCTGAAATGCAGGGGCACAGAAAGGGTAAGGCGTTGGCAGGGCGCTTTGTGGCAAGGAGGTGCGGACAGACTGTTGCAACCGCTGGGGGGCAGTGCTGCACATGACACGCAGCGGCATGCGGGGGCACAACAGCAACCACGAGGCACCGACTGGCCAGGCAGAACCTCTGCATAACTTTTGTGATGCACACCAAGAAATCGTGCTGAAGCCTCGCACCTTCCGTGGACAGCTGGACGTGCAGCTGCTCCGTCCACGACTCCTTGTCGTCCGGCATGTCTGCAACATTCATGGGCAGGCAACATTTGGGCGATTGAAGACACATGCAAGCCTAGAAAGTGAGGTCCACGACTCCTTGTCATCCGGCATGTCTGCAGGCAGGTGTGCATGGGAAAGCACAGCAGCTCAGCATGCCAGCCAACCACTCTCTCACAAACAAAACCCGCTTCAGTAACAGTGGAACGGGCACTGTGCGGCCTTGCAGCTACCACCCTCCTGCCAGCCCACCTGACACGGCTGCCGAGGCGGCGCGCGGGATGGCGCTGCTGCTGCTGATGCGCCGCAGGCCAAAGCCCGGCGGCAGCGGCTTCTCCTTCAAAGGATTGTCTTCCTCAGCCAGCGAAGCAGCTGCACTGCCCGGCGGCGATGCGCCCTGCTGCTGCCGCTCCTCACCACTGCCCTCGCTGCCGCCGCCGCTGCTGCCGCCGCTGCTGCCGCCRCTGCTGCCGCCCTGCTGCTGCTGCTCGGGGGGCGGGGAGCCTCCGGCAGGCGACCCGTCGGAACCTGCTGCTGCCGCCGCCGCCGCCGCCGCCTCCTCTGCCGCCCGCTTGGCCGCTCCCAGCTGCTCCCCAGTTGTGGCAGCATGCAGCAGCTGGCCGATTGCCAGAGCAAAACCCACGTTGGAGGCGCGCTTGCCGATGGTAGGTGCCTGCTGCGCGGCCTTGGCAATGGCGGCTGCTTCGACGGCCAGGTTGAGGGATGAGCCGTGATCGTCTGAGATGGCGCCGCCGTGTGCATCCAGCGGGGCGGAGCCAAACAGCTGGTGCCACAGGCCCACCTGGGAGTGATGAGAATAGTGAAAGAGGGGGGGAGAGAGAGAGTGAGAAGAGGGATAAGGGGCGGAGCCCAGCAGCTGGTGCCACAGACCCACGCGGGAGTAAATGAGAGAGGGAGCAGAGGGAGTGCGGTGGGTGGTAGGGGGCAGTAAGCAGCTGGTGCACATCGCTTTCATCTGCTCGATCGTAATCGCAAAGTTATAGCGTGTATCAACAGACTGAGCGCACACCTGGCCGACTGGCTTGGACAGGGACAGCTTGAGGCAGCGGGCCACGGCGCCGTGGATGGCGCTGCAGGGCAGGGCAGACCGATGGGGAGCAACATATTTAGTAAAAAACACCTTGCTTGAGGAGGCCACACTCAGTGGTCAGGAGCAGGCTGACAGCACCGCCAAACCAATGCCAATCAACGATGGGCTGTACAAAACGCAGCAGCTGCCGCACCTGCAGTTGGGGTGCGCCACCGCGATCTTGGCGCAGCGGCGCAGCACACCCGAAGCGGCCACCAGCTGCGCAACCACCGGCGCCTCAGCGCTGCAGGCAGATGAATGGGGATGTGGAGGGGGTGAATGGACTGAGGGAAGGGGGAGGTCGCCAGCTGCGCAACCAMYGGCGCCTCRGCGCTGCAGGCAGATNGAATGGRNAGKGKGATAAGAGCAGATGAGGGGACTGAGGGAAGGGGAAGCAGCCAGCAGCTGTGCTGCCACAGGCAGTTTGGCTCTGCAGATTGTTGCACCCCAAGGAGCAACCACTCGAACCGGAAGCAGCCCCTGAAAATGCTGAACAGCCGGCAGAAAACCCCTAAGGACTGCGCACCGCAGCAGCTGCGCGAGCAGCTCGGCCACTGCTGCCCGGTGCGTGCCCACCGCCGACTGCGCAGGAAGGAAGGAAGGAAGCAACGGCAGGGCTGGGTTGACGGGGTGCAAAGGGGAGGAAGCAGCAACATTAGGTTGGGACGGCCGTGGCATGGCAAGGCTGGCTGGGTTGAGGGCGGCATGCCAGGCTGGCTGGGTGTGCATTTCGCTCCCGCCTCTCTGGTCACCGCTCACGCTGCCGCCGCCCAACCGGAACAGAGGCGGCACGGCAGGACATTGCGAATGAGGCTGCATGCCAGCGTCTCACCACAGGCACGCCCTTGGAGTAAGGGGTGAGGATCGGCGGCGGCACAAGGTCCAGCACGCTGCACAGGGGGCAAAGACAAAGGTTGTGAGTGCATCCTGGTGTTCTGAGTGAGCACGCGAAGGGAAGGAGGAGGGCCAGCAGCTGCAACCTCAGAGCTGTAGCATTCTGGCAGAGCCAGCAGCCTCAGGCCATGCCATACCGGCACCCCCTCTGCCCCCACCTGTGCAGCACGTGCAGCTTGCGCAGGGCCCACTGCGTGAAGGTGCGCAGCTCTCCCATCTCAACCGCCGGCGGCAGCGGCAGCTGCAGGTGCAACAGGAAGGCAATGAGGGAGCATGAGTGCAGACATGCGCTCGCGGCAGCGGCAGCGGCAGCGTAGGGGCTGGGTGCAGTGAGCGGAAGTGCAGACAAATGCAGGGCCGCCTGCAGCATGAGCACAGTGTAACGGGCATCGTCAAAGAAACAACCACCTTCCTAAACGCGCTACAGGGCTGGTCTGCTCACCGCGCTGTTGTCCATTTCGTGCTCCACCTGCTCAGCGATCGCCCGCAGCGGCTCGGACACAGACGGGATGTCGGGGGGGGGGGCGGTCAGGCACTGCTCCAGCTGCACATGAATNAAAAGGCAGTTGSGCGGAAGGTGAGRCMCMTKTGTGATGCGTGGCRCAGAGGGAATGCCGGGGTTGGCGGTGTTGAAGCGCTGCTCCAGCTGCAGCCAGGGAAAGATGTGTACGATTCGATTGTGAGGCAGGAAAGGAGTTACCGTTGGGCTTGGAAAACAGTGTGACAGCAAGGGGATGGCAGTATGGCGGCGTTAAGCACTGCTCCAGCTGCAGCCTGCCGCCTTGCAGCCAGACCAACCAGCTTTGAGCCCCAACCAAACTTGTATACACAAAATCACTTGCCTGGTCCCACGGAATCTGTGCAAGCCCCGCCTCTGTGAGCCCAAGCAGAGTTCAAGCAGTTGAAAACTTCAACAGTGAAAGCTTACCTGGTCCCACAGGATCTGGGCCAGTTCCGCCTCTGTGAGCCCGCCAAAGCTCTGCTGCTCCTCCTCCCCGCCGCCGCCGCCTGCCTGCTGCTGCTGCTGCTGCTGCTGNTNTGNYGCCGCCTSCTGCTGCTCCTCCTCCTCSTCCYCMTCCTCSKCCTCSTCRTTCYYCMCCTSCWRTGAWRATGGTGCWRSCARTGGKCRTSGWRRCGGSCRTTGKWRRCGATGCAAGAAACCCTTGCAGAACGTTTGGATGTGGAGATGCAGGGGCTGCTCATGCTCACTTGCAAGACATTGCAGTGACAAAAACAGCCTTTTCCACGACCGCGTTGACCAGTGCTAGAACAAACTCTCACCGAGAAATATTTGGAGATGACTGGGTTGTTCTTCACCGTGTCAGCCATGGTACCATTCGCTCCATGCTGCTGATGCTGCTGGCCGCTGTCGCCCGCCCCGCCGCCGCCCTGCTGCCGCCCCKTGGGCGATCCCGGCTGCCCCAACCCCCGGCCTTTGGGCGAACCCGGCTGCTGCTGCTGCTGCTGCTGCTGCGGGGGCGGTGGCAGCGCCGACGGCCCCAGCGCTACCCGTAGCGTCTTGCGCTGCTGCTGCAGCTCCTCCTGCGGAAAGGACGAGACAGTAAGACGATCAATGCGGCAGCAAGGCAGAGCAGGGTGGACTGCAATGTCGCAGGCTGGCGGCGGCAGCAGGAAGGCACAGCACAGCGCAGGGCACAGTGCAGCATACACAGCACAGCAGGCACAGCGCGCTCACGAGCGCTGCGGTGCCCTCCTCCTTTATCTGCGGGTTGTCCTTCAAATCCAGGTCAATCAGGTCTGGCGCCCGCCCGTCGCGCAGCGCCGCCGCCAGCGCCTTGGCGCCTGCGGGGCACAGGAGGCAGGGCGGAAGGGGTTGAATGAAATGGGCAGGAGCGTGGCACACAACGGTGGGCTGCCGATGGTGCAATCATCACCCAAAGCGCCGCAGCAGCCGGCCGACCGCCTGCCAACAGCCAGGCTGGGCATGCGCCAGCATCTGCGCACTCCTTCCAACCCACGGGTACTGATCGTAGCATTGATTTTAAGCAAATCCTGAGCAAACCAGCCCGGTGCGCACCCTCGTCCGTGAGGTGGTTGGCTGACAAGTCGAGCGAGATGACGGTGGTGTTGGCCCGCAGCGCCTCACACAGCTGAATGGGAAAGGGTGTGCTCCACACATCGCTCAACCACACATCCAGCCCTGCCCAAGCGGCCACAGCAGCCGCAGCAGCCGCATCAGGCGCAGCACAACCGCTGTATGCTGCTCGCATGGCACCAGTCGCACCTTTTTCAGCTTGCCGTCGGCCAGGTGGCAGCCGCCCAGCTTGACCCACATGCTGTCCTCGCTGTTGTGCGCCAGCTGCTCTACTGCCGCCTGCAGTGCATTGGGTGCAGCAGAACAACACACATGCAAGTGAGAGCAGTTCACAACAGCAGGATTCTCCTCGCTGTTATGCGCCCGCTGCTCCACCGCCGCCGGCAGTTGGCGAGCAGCAACAACCGAGCTGTGGCAAAACGACGCAGTGCAGAACACCATGACAGTTGGGGCAACGCCAATGCAGACAATGGCAGCGACACCACAGTGCGAGCGATAGGGCACACCGGCCGGCGGCGGCGGCGGCTTGCAGCGCTTGATGTGCACATGCGGAGGCAGCGCCCGTTCAGAGCCCACATCTCACATTTCATGCTTCAGCTCAATTATCAATGATATGTTAGCACCCACCTGGAATCGCCGCTCCCCCTCTTTGCGAGCCTCGGGGTCGACCGGCGGCTGGGCCCCACCGCCCGCCGCCGCCGCCCCGCCGCCCTTCCGCTTCTTCTGCAGCACCGCCGGGTTGATGGGTGTGTGAGCGCCACGCCGGGCCCTCGTGGCCACGTGCACCGCGCTGCAAGCGGCCGTGGAGCCCCACCCCGAACACCCTTGCCCCGACCCACCGCCCCGCGCGCCTTTTTCTTCTTCTTGGACTTGCTGCCGCTGCCTGGACCGCCTTCCGACTCGCCCTCCGTGCTGTCGCCACTCTCGCTGGCCGAGCCGCACTCCTCATCGTCCTCCGAGCTAGCAGCCTCCCGCTGCTCCTCATCGGCTGCCGCAGCGGCCGCCTGCTGCTCCTCCCGCTCCGCTGCCATCGCCGCTACAGCCAGCCCGACGGCCACGCCGCTCCACGCCCAAAACCAAAGGCCGCCGCGCGCTCCAAGCAGCCAGCCAGGTTTTGCTTGCGGTTCAATGTGCCGCGGCCGCAACAGATCGCTCGAATTGGGCCGCCCACCCCAATGGCGGCGCCACAGCGTGGCGGCAGCGCCTGCCGGCCCCGCACCATGCACCTTTGGGCGGGCCTGCGCCCCTGTTTCAATGCCAAAGCCAGTATACCATCGACAAAACAGCTCTGTAAACAGGCACAGCTGGTGACGACAGTGCGAGCCTGCACACGACTTGCTCCCACATGCTGCTGCCGGCCAAGCCAAGGCCACCTAGAGCTGCCGGTGCGGTCTGCCCTCGAGGTGAGCCCTCGTTTGGTGCCAGCACACCTGCCATTCAACACCATATTGCGAGTCACAGACTGCGTGGAGCACACGTAACCAATCAGGAGCCAAAATGGTCGGGCAATTAATAGAGAAGGCCACGGCCGCCGCATATGGGGCGAGGCGGCCAATGTGAGAGCGAGTTGAGCAGGC
>JADXDR010000185.1:33231-44660 GCA_025026875.1 Chlorella ohadii
CAGGCAGCTGCAGGGCCGCGATGTTGAGGGAGGGAACTGCCGCCGCTGCACCCAGCAGCCGCTGGTGGTGGGTGAGAGGGGCCCGAGGGCTGCCCNCAAAGCCCATGCTGCCGGCTGCAGCAGGCGCCAGCGAGCCGGCCGCGGCAGCTGCTGCCACCGCTGCCGCAGCAAGCGGCGTATGGCTGCCGCCCGCCGCCGCGGCAGGCGGCCGCGCTGCTGAGACCCGGATGCGGCCGGGGCCGGCTGCCGCCCTGCTGGCCAGTGCACTGCCGGCGCCTGCAGCACCCGCCACCGCGCCGCCGCTGCCGTCGCTGCTGCTGGTGCCGCTGACAGGTAGCAGCGCTGGCACTGCTGCTGCGCCTGCTGCGCCTGCTGCGCCGCCTGCTGCGCCTGCTGCGCTGCCACCGCCGCTGCCGTTGGTGCCGCCGCTGGCGGGAGTCAGCTGCAGGCCCGGCTGCAACTTCKTCKGTTGCTCTGGCCAGTTTTCAGGCAGGTAGACTGGCATGCGCTCTGCGCCGCCCATGCCCTTGGGGCAAATCTCGCGAACCACTGCGGTTGTGGGAAGCGGGAAGGGAGGTGCAGAGTGTGGGTGGGGCAGTGGCACATCTCGCGCGCCACTGCGGTTGTTGGACGGGGTTGGGAGGAGGCAAGTGAGTGGAGTGTGGGTGGGGCAGTGGCATGGGGAAGGGGAACGCAGAGCGTTGATGGGGCAGTGGCATGGAGGTTTTCGACACAGTGAATAGGTGTGCATGAGCATTGCATGGGCAGTGGGTCGTTGGCACGCCTTCGAAAAGCGCACGCCTTTGAAACGCGCATGCCGCCATGGCTGCATGCCCCCTCACCCAGCAGGCCCCCCATGTCGAGAAGAGAGAAGTTGGGACTTAGCTGGTTTTGGCTAACACTTTAGTCAGATCAATCAACCGCTGGCAGGCCATACTCTTCTCCCTCGCCCAGCGGGCCGCCCATATTGAAGGGCCAGAAGTTGCACTTGGCCGACTTTGCTCATGACACTCACCAACGTGCAAGTTAAAACACCTGCTTGGGGTTGTCAACTCACCCAGCGGGCCGCCCATGTCGAGGGGCGGGAAGTTGCACTTGGCGGAGCCGCCCTTGATCTGGCGCTTGCGTATGTCGTAGACAACCGCCGCCTCCTCCGCCGTGTCAAAGGTGCCCAGCCACCTGCGGAGAAGAGGTGATGAAGGGGGCGGCGGAGCAGGGTTGTTCGAGGATGGCATACCAGCATCCAAACTGAGGGCCTCCTCTGCCGTGTCAAGGTGCCCAGCCACCTGCGGTTAAGAGGAGTTGTGGGGTTTGGGTAGCGGAGCAAGAGTCTTTAGAAGCAGCAGCCAAAGACAAGAAGGATGGGACAGAAGCAAACTGAGCTGCCTGTTGAGATGCCAAAGCAGGCTGGGCGGAGCTGCCTGCATCGCCCGCAGCACTCCACGCCAGCTGCGCCTCCACTGCCCGCGCAGCCTGCCCAGCACCCACAACATCAAGCGTCAGGAGACTCACTCGCGCGCGCCGGTGTGCGGGTTGCGAATCTCGGCTGCATACGAGCCCCAGGGCCGCTTGCGCACGCCAATGTAAGCCGCCGTCTTGGCCGCTGGAGGCAGCGGCGGCAGCAGTCCGCCGGCCACCGCTGCTGCCGTGGCACGGGCGGCTGCTGTGGGAGATGCAGAGCCCGCCCGCCGCTGGCCCTTGGGAGTGCGAGCCGTGGGCGTGCCGCCACCGCCACGAGGCGTGCCGCTGCCGCGTGGCGTGCGGCCACCTTTGGGCGTGCGTGCTGCAGTAGGGGTGCCGCTGCCACGTGGCGTGCCGCTGCCGTCTGTGCCAGCTGCAAAGGCGACACGCGGGGAGGCCAGCGGTGCGCCGCGCGCGGTGGCTATCCTAGGCGGCGGCGGCGGCAGCATCCCCGCTGCGGCTGCCGCCGCCGCTGCTGCCTTGTCTGCCGCCGCGTGCTCCGCTGCTGTGATGGCCGCCGCTGCTGCCGCCGCCCCGGCGGCTGCGCTGTCTGCTGTGGCTGCTTCGGGCGCTGCGCTGAGGGCCAGCAGCATCTCAGCATCGCTCAGGCTCATGCGAGAGGGCGGCCGTGAGTCTGCAGAGGGAGCAGCAGCCGCTGGCTGGTGCACCGACAGCTGCGAATTGCTAGCCGAGGGCGGCCCCTGCTGCTGCTGCTGCTGCTGCTGCGCTGCCGGCTGCTCCGCCTGTGCCTGCGGCAGCCCTGCCATGCCTGGCGGCAGCGGCGGCCGCTGCTCCGCCTGCTGCTGCTGCTGCTGGGCCTGCTGCGCGGCTGCCACAGCTACGCTCAGGGGGTCAGAGGCGGCATCAGAGCCGCTCAGTTTGCAGCGAGCAAACGGCGAGGCAGGCACATCGTCGTCGGCAGCCGCCGCCGCGGTGCCAACTGACATGTCTGCTGCATCTCCGCTGCTGGCGCTCTCTGCGCGGTGCCGTTTGGCGCTGTGCGCCTGGCTGGGTGAGCCCTGCTGCTGCGGTGCACCAGCGCCGCCCTCCGGTGGCTGCGCCCGCTGCGGCGGCGGCGGTGTGGGGCACCCATTGCTGGCGGCCGCCGGCGAGCCAAAGGGGCCCAGGCTGGCCGGCCGCTGCCGCTTGCTGGGCGTTTCACACGCCTGCTCAGCTGCGGCGGGCGCCGCGCCAGCCGGCGGCGGCTGCAGGTGCTGCGCTGCCACGGCCGCAAGCGGCTGCACGGCCGCTGCTGGTGCAGTCGCCTCCATGCCCCACCGCCCGGGCGCTCCCCCGCCCTTGCAGCCCGGTTTTACGGCCGCTGACACCTCCTGCAGTACAAACAGGGGCTTGGCAGCGGTGTTCGAGCGGGCGACAGCAGAAGGGGGGCAGCCGTGGGTGGCGGCGCGTCCCCTGCCCCTTGCTGGGTGCGCTGCAAAGTCAATTGTGCGCGATGCTGGCCATGGCAACGCACCTGGGGCCCTCCAGCGCCGCCTCTTCAAGACGACCGCTGCCAGGCCGACCCAAAGCCCCGCTGCGCGTGTGATGGGAATGGTTGATGAAGCCAACCTCGTCTGTCCATCCTCAGGAGCCGCCTGTCAAAGTCGGCCGCCCCCATGCGCGAGCGGCGGCGCTCATGCTGTGCGCCCACACGCACTCGAGGCAGGGCCGGGTGCCCAGCCCAATGGCGTACATTTCCCTAGATCGCCAGAGGCGTCCTGCACAGCGCCGCGCCGCTTGCAAGCATCCCGCCGCCCGCCGCGGCGCCAGCCGTCCGCAACCACCGAGGCACCCGAGGCAAGCCCTTTCCCTGCCTGCGCTGCACTGCAGCCCCACAGCCGTGCGTCTGCCTGTTTCACAAGCTCTGAGCCACGCACAGGTGCAGGCGCAGGGCCGCTGGGCACCAGCGGGCGCCCGCCGCCCTCCTTGGCCGGACAGTCGTCGTCCTCTGTGCCCATTTGCTGCTTCCCATGCACTGCTAACCTGGCTTCTCACCTCTCCTGCATCTCTGTCCTGGCAGAGAGCAGCCCCACAACATGTCGTACCAGCTGGCCAAGGCCTTCGGGCCCCTGCACAAGCCCTACGGTGAGGGGTCACACTGCATGCGCCTCCCAACTTGTGAATTGATCTGCTTCCCAGCTGGCCCTTGCGACGGTGGGAGGCTGCCCCTGCCGTGTGCTGTCTTGGGTCCTTGACAATCATTGCAGATCGCCCGTTTTGCCCTCCACACCTTTTTCAATGTTTCACCCTCTTTGCAGCACTGCCAATTACCTGACAACCCACTCCCCGCCCTCTCCCCTCCCCCTCCGTTTCATCCTCCACAGTCCCCGCCAACTCGGACGCCCAGGGCTTTCTGGAGGCCGAAAAGCCGGGGCTGAAGCACTACGCCGTGCGGGACAGCGGGCGTGGCAGCAGCTTCAAGCCCCCAGCTGCCAATGTGGCGCCACGTGCCGGGGGCTGGGCAAAGGGCGCTGGCAAGTGAGGCCGCAGCCAGTCAGCCACGCCTCCAGCTAGCATGCGGGTGGGTAGCCCTGCCACTGCACTGCGGCAGCGTTTCCAGTATTGACACTGTCTTACCTAGATAAGCACAGTAATAATAGAACAGAGTAGAGATGTCTTGAGGGTGAGCAGGAGGGGCAGAGAGAAGGAGGAGAAAATGGAATGCAAGGACAGGCGGTACTTGGAGGGTCAAAAGAATGCAATGCTTGGTGCCACTGCTAGCACATGGTTGGCATAATGCCGCGAGAATCAATGCAGCAAGCGTCAACAGCAATTGCAGCAACGTTAGCCCTGCTGTATGGTGTTGCTGGTCAATCACAAATCAGTCTTGCTGTACAGCATGGTCGATACCATCGTATGATCACACAGCCAGAATCTCTGTGGCATTGGCAACCAGGGGCACGACGGCTGCCGCCAGGCAAGCCGCCAGCTCCTCCTGTCCCTGCAGCAGCAGAACAGTGATGCGCACTGCTGTCCTGCTGGCGGGACAGAAGGTTCCGCACCAGCTTGGGGGAGGCTGCTCTCGGGCAGGCATCAGGGCAGGCAACAGCAAGCATTGCTGGTGGGCATTAGCAGGCTCTCGCTCCACTGTTCACCTCGGCTGAATGGTGCAGCTGGTCGTCTTTGAAGCGAGTCAGGTCAGAGGGGTCCCAGTCCTGCTTGGGCTTGGGCCAGGGCCAGGGGCAGGCAGAGGTGTGAAGCAAGGTCAGGCAGCAGCTGCGCTGCCTGGGCCCAGGCAGGCGCGTCTTCAGTGTAGTCATGCCAGCGGCAACGGCAGCAGCAGCAGGAGCAGCTGCAGGCACAAGAGTGCAGCACAAGCAGCGTGGTTGTACCAGCAGCAGCACCAGCTGATCTGGCCGCATGCGCACAGCATCATCACTGCACCGCCCCTGCCCCACTCGCCTGCCCACACTCGATCAGCGGCAGGCCCAGCTGGGCAGCCAGATCCTCATATGCAGCATTGGTGGGCCACACATCCACTTTGCCGCTGGGAAGCAGCTTCATGAGCGCGATCTGTGGGGCAGAATTTGGGCACCAAAGTGCATTCTGACGAGCCACCGGCACATGCACTCATCGTCTGCCTGAGTATGCCGTGTAGGGCCGTCCTGTGCCTTGCCGCTGATGCTTGGAGGTGCTTCAAAGCACCACCCACCCAACCACCCACCCAACCACGTATATAACCGCCCACCTGAGTGTCGGGCCAGACCTGAAGAAGGACAAAGGCCCACTGCAGCAGCAACACCACCCACCTGCCAAACCAACCATCACAGGCACCACCCACGCACCCACCCTGCCACCCGCCCACCTGCGTGTCGGGCCAGGCCGACTGCGCCCACTGCAGCAGCCACTCCAAATGGGCCGGGGCCCCGGGCACGTTGTGTACGAGGTTGTTGACCTGTGAAAAGGAAGGCAGAGAGGGGGAGAGAGGAGCATTCGGGAGGGTGCCCCAAGCATCATCAGGGTGCCGTCCGGAGGGCGGCCCAGCATTCAGCCTCTCAGGACCATGCCTCATTCTTTGGTGCGGTCCCGCAATGCCAATGCACACCGTTCCATCCACACCCTCATGCCACCCGGCGCACCCCAATAAAGAACACGGCCGCCCGCGGCGGCACCGCCGGCCGCTCGCCGCCTTGCAGCAGGCGCCACGCCAGCTGCTCCACCGTCGACCCAGTCATGCCGAGCGGCAGGGCGTCCATGCCGTTTAAAACGGCCCAGGCCTTTCTGTTGCGGCCCATGCCCACTGTTAGGCTGTCCCCGTACACTAGCACGTCTGCCCGCCGCGAGGCGTTGGCATTCAGCGCCGCCACCGACGCCACCGACTCGTTCTGTGAGCGCAGCCAGCTGGCTTTTGGGTTGCCGAGAGCCACCCAGTCGGGCAGTTCGTCCTCTGGTAGCTGGATGGCCCGGGTGGCAAGCTCTGGCCCGCCGCCGCCGCCGCCGTTGCTGCTGCCCAAGCTCGGTGTGTCGATGGCCAGCAGGCGGCGGTAGATCTCAGGTAGGCTGCCGCCAGATGGGTGCAGCAGCTGCACCGCCACGCCCTGGTAGAGCGGCTCGGGCCTGTGCAGGGGTAAAAATTGGCGCAAAGGGTGGGGTGGGCGCAGGGTGGGCGGCAGTTTCGCCGGCGGCGCCGCCAGGCAAGAGCGGCGGCGGCAGACAAGAGCGGCCTACAGCGCGGGACAACGAGGAATAAGCCGAACAACCTGCAGAGCCGCAGGCATGGCGTTCAAGGCTGGGCACGAGGCTCACCTGGGCGCGGCTCGAGCCCACAGGAAGTGAACAGCGAGGCCCATCGCAAAACAGGACGCAATCAGCCACAAACGCATTGGTCAGGCCTTTGTTCGCTGCCAAGGTCCCCCGGGCTGCTTGCAGGGAACTGGCTCGGTGGGGCCGTGGCAGAGCGCTGGCGCGCACAATTGGTGCAGAATGGCGGTGAACACGATCGGGGACGACCGCCTTGAGCGGTTGGCAGGCGCTGCTGCCATGGGCTGCCGCCGCCTAGCACGCCGCCCCTGGTCACACACTGCCCACCGGTCATTATGCTGCGGTTGTGCAGCAATGCAGTGCCTTAATCGCTGCACAATGCTGTTCACTGACCATCGAAAGGACCTCGAGACCGAATGAATGAGCTTCATTCACTGCCCCTCACCAGCAGTGCGACCGCCGCCGGATCGTTTGCGAGAGAAGCACCGCAGCTGTGCACAGGCGACGTTGCAGACCTGTGCCACTCTGTGCAGCCCCACCGGGCTGCAATGCTGCCCACACCACCTGCACATGGTAACGGCAGTAGGATGGGCTGCCAGTGGCTCGCATCTAGCGTGCCGGCACGCCGAGGCGGTGAGCGGTCAGCGGGCGCAGCGGCGCCGCCTGAGGCTGCCATTGCCCGCTGCTCGGCGACAATACTGCAACGCTTGCATCGTAGATCGGGTTTATCGTGGTGCTAAGAGCCACAGGCAGCATGGACGCGAGAACTGGCGACCGCTCGCAGGCTGGGCTGCCTCTGGGTGCGCGCCAGCTGCACATCTTGAATAGCTATGAGTTTCAAAACCTTTTAAGCCCACCAGAACCGCCGCAACAGTCTTACTTGGCTGCCGCCACCGCCGCCGCCAAGCTGCCGCCAACCCACTGCCGTGCCGTCTCTGCATCACAGGTGACGATCTGCTGGCTCTCGTCCTGGGACACTTACGGCCGCCCGACTTGGCGGCAGCAGAAGGCGTGTGCCGGCGCTGGCGGCGGGTGGCAGGAGAGCATCGGCTTTGGCAGCCGCACGCGTTGGCAGCAGGAGGGGCACAACCGCAGCCACSGCAGCAGCAGCAGCAGCAGCAGCAGCAGCAGCAGCAGCAACCACAGGAGCAGCAGCAAGAGCAGCGCTTTGCGGGGCAGCTGGGGGCAGAACCAACAGGGGTGCCGTGGAAGCAGCTGTTCCTAGAATCGAAGGTGGGCAGCTTGTTGGGAGTGGTTGGTTGGCTGCCGTTCAGGGGCAGGTTCCGGCAGCGTAAGCGCCATTGCTCCATCGAGCAGCCGGTTACGCTGAGGTTTGCTCACACATTCCTGCCGATGCTCAACCGATTTGTTTACACCCTGACCGCTCCTGCCCTGCAGTGGCGGCATGCCTTCGCTGCGCCGGCAGAGCACATCAGGACTGTTCGGGTGGAAAGAGAGGCGCACACTGGAGCGGCAGTCACGGCCCTGTCGGCCGGCGGCGGCGGCAGCCTGTTGCTGTCTGCTGGGGCGGATGGCACACTCTGCCTCTGGGACCTCTCACCCTGCTGCGCACCCGGAAGCGCCGGCAGCAGCGCATCACTGCGCCCCCAGATGCTGTGCCGCGCCCAGCATCCCGGCCCGTTGGTCTGGGCACAGCTGCTAGGACCCGAAACCGCCCTGAGTGCGACTGCCACTGCTGCCTTTGTCTGGCGCATCGAGCAGGGACTCAGCATAGCAGGCACAGCAGGGGCAGCAGCAGAGGCAGGCATAGCAGGCGCCGGCAGCAGCGGGCGCATCGGCGGCAGCAGCAGAAGGAGCGCACGACAGCCCGTCTTTCGGCTGCTGAGGCGCATCGGTGTGGAGGGAGGCATCATCTGTGCCGCGGCTTGGGACCAATACATTGCTGCCGGCTGCGGTGAGTGGCACGCAGCAGCGCAGGCATGCACAATCAGGCAACCTGCCAAAGTTTGCGAGCGCTGCCCATGCCCAGCCCCTGCCTGGCACTCATCTACCTCCAGTCCCTTGCCACCCCTTGCTTGCAGCCGACGGAACGGTGCGCATATATGACACGTATGCCGGCAGCTGCGCCAAGCTGCTCCGCCTGCACCATGGCAGCGTGTCGGCGCTGCAGCATGTGCGGCACGGCGACCTCGATGTGCTGGTCAGGTGTGCGGCTGCCATGTTTGTTCCTGAGCCATTGATCAAAAGTCTGCTGCATGTGCCTTGGGCATTAGTTGTGTTGCGTGTGCTGCTTATGCGGAAATGCGGCAAGGAGCGGGACCAGCCAGGTTGATATAAATGCATGTTGGTTGATTGCTGGCCTCGTCAGGTGCTCGCCTGCTAAACGTTTGCTGCCTAGCTGGTGGTTGCGAGGCGTTTGCGCATGTTGCACGTATTGTGTGCTGCATAGATTCCCTACTTTGTTGGAGACTGAATAAGTCTAGTGCATCACTAGTTTGGTGAAGGCTTGCCTTCTGTCCTGATCCCCTCACCTGTGCCCTGGCCCTTCTCCCCGCAGCGGCGGCGCCGACGGCCGGCTGCTCATTTCAGACAGCGGCAGCACACTCACCCTGGCCGAAGCAAAGGTGCTGAGAGGCGGTGAGCTGAGCAGGGCGCAAAGACCACCGGTTTTAGCCGTGTTAACTGATAAAAAGCGAACCAGCCACCGCTGCTCATATTCCTGTCGTGCCTTCAAGGCAAACCAAGCCCTGAGCCCTCGTTGCCCTCCCTCCCACCCCCAGGCGTCAGCTGCCTGCTGCTACACGCCCAGTCTGGCCGTTTACTGGCTGGCTCTACTGCCCCGGGGGCCTCGCACCACTGTTGGATGGCGGGGCAGCGCCTGAGCGGCCTGCCGTCCCCCGCCCAGCGGCTGCGAATGGTGAGCGGAACTGCGGAACGCCTGCACAGTGGCAGTGTGCTGCCATCTTTTTGGTCAAACCACCTGTACCTGCAATCCCCATCTTCCTTGCCTTCTCGCAGGCTGGCAACATGCGGCTGCCGCAGCTGCCACATGCTGGCGTGGCAGCTCTGACTGCCGCTGCCCTGCCGCTGTTTGGAGGCGAACGCCTGTTTCTGGGCGGCTGCGGTGCGGGCGTGGTGCACATCTGCAGCCTGGAGGTGTGTCTTGGGCATTAGTCTGGCATTGGCTTGGCATTGGCTTGGCAATGGTTCCCGACATGCTGGCTCTCGCTTGCTGCTGGGCAGTTTTGCAGCCATGCTGAGCCAAGGCCGCTGTTTGGGTTGTTCCTACAGCTGCTGACCCTCTGCCACAGCCGTTCTTCCATCTGCAGACTGGAGCAGCGCTGCAGACTTTCCGGCCGCCGGATGTCAACCGCACTGCCCCCCTGGCGGGCGACCAAGCACAGCATGTGCAGCAGGCACAGCAGCCGCAGCATGCGCAGCAGGCACAGCAGGAGCAGCGCAGCAGCTCTGCCGGCAGCAGCGGCAGCGCAGCAGCAGCGCCCAGCGGCAGCTTGCAGACCACGCAGCGGCAGCAGCAGAGTAGCCGGCTGGGTCTAGCTTTGCCCGCTGGAGCACGTCAGCAGAGCTGCCTCTGCCTGTGTGCGGACAGCATGCCGGTTGCAGCGGGATTTGCCGATGGCAGGCTGGTGTTCTGGCGCTGGCGCCGGCGGGGCGGGTGAACGTGAGGGCATGTAGCATCTCTCCAGCGTGCATCACACAGGTGTTGTGTAAGCAGCAGCATGTACGTGGCTTGCTGAGTCACGGGGCAGAGAAAGACGCCTGAGCGTCCCCTCCCTTGGCATATGTTTGATGCAGCGTGATGCAGCAGTTACAGCCTGGGTGTTGTGCTGCATGCTGCTTTTGGCTTGGCTAAGGTCTGGTGCATGGAAGCGAGGAGGGGCAGCAGGGGAGATGCAAGCGGCGACTGGGGAGCAGCAGATGGTCGGTCTCAAGATGCATGGGATGCATGGAATGCAATCAAAGGGAAAGAAGCGGTCAGCGGTCAGGGGTGCGCAAGCAAGTGTTCAGGGCAAGGCGAGGGCAGGGCCAGGGTTAGTGGAAGGGAGACGGGAGAAGAGACGGGTTGGAAGGGGAGTGGAGAGCGACTAGTGAGTGAGCAGTGCAAGGGGCGCGGCGACTGCTGGCAAGGTATGCGCAAAGGTTTGCAACACGGCGCCCCCTAGTTTGCCTAGCCAGCGGCCAGCGGAGCGGCAAGCGAAGAGCAGCACAGGTTGCCCCGCCGGCCGCCGAATTGAAGCTGCACACATTGCCGCTCAAAGGAAGTAGTCGGGGGCCGCCTTCTTGGACGGCACCCCCCGCGCTTCCTGCGGCGCCGCTTCAAACACCTGCGCAGCCAACGAGGGATTTCGTGAGCGCTTCAGGAAAGGCCTTGGCCAGCCTGGTTGCATCACAACTGGCTGCCACCGCGGCGCCACCAGCAGCCTTGCTGCACACAACGTGCAGTAGGGAGCACCTCTGCTACACGCTGCACAACTCGACAAGCTGACCAGCCAGGCACTTGAAATGCTGCTCACCTTGAAGTTTTTGCCGCCGCCGTCGTCCAGCTCAAGGATGGCCGCCACGTTGCCGCACCTGCATGAAGGAAAAAGACAATGATTAATAGGCATTAAACAATCAATGATTCCTATGTGGGCAACTAGTTCAGATCCAATGAACCAGTGTGGCCGCCGCCACGTTGCCGCACCTGCACAGTCAGGGGCGGCAAGCAACCCTAGGGTTAATCCAGCCGCTGCATGTGATTTTGACCGCAAAGGGTGAAAGCGGCAGCGCAGCAGTGCCAATGTGCATTCGGCAACTAGCTATCCTAGCCCTCACCGGTAGCAGTAGTTGGGCGCCGACCAGACGGTGACCAGCTGGTCGTTGAACATCCACTTGTAGCCCTCCATCACCAGCTGGTGCGCCCGCGCAATCAGCTCAATCTGGGGAGAATGAAGGAATGAAATGGGGGAGTGGTTCAGAGCGACTAACATGGGCGAGTGGTTCAGAACTTGGGCGTGATTCAAGGCGTCCACTTGTAGCCCTCCATCAGCAGCAGGTGCAAAGCTAGCGCGTGTGCAAAGCCCGCCCCAAGCACAACCAGGGCTCACCCCGTTGGCCTGGCAGAACTGAGTGGCGATGTCGTGGCCAAACAAGTAGCCTGGAGGGGGAAGGGGGAGGGCGGTTGGGTTGTGTTGGGGCTGGGGCTGGGGCTGGGGAGACATTGCAAGCAAATCAAACAAGAGGACACGCAGGGCACGACAGCCCGTTGCCCCCCGGCGGGCAGCGACCACACGCCCACAACCCCC
>JADXDR010000185.1:50336-65951 GCA_025026875.1 Chlorella ohadii
GGCAGCCGCCCCCAGGGCTGCGGCTGCGGCGGCACGGATGCCGGCTGCTGCGGCTGCGGCTGCTGCTGCTGCTGCTGCCAGCGCTGCTGGGCCGCCTGCTGCTCGCCCAGCTCATCTTCACTGCCCTCTTCATCCTCCTCTTCCTCCTCGTCACTATCCTCCCTTAGCTGCTGCAGCAGGGTCAGCGATGCAGACCGCCGCCGCTTGGCCCGAGGCTCCTCATGGCTGCTGCGCCGGCTGGCCGCATCCTTTGCAGCAGCGCTCGGCGCGACCGCCGCCAGGCGCGTGCCGTTGAGGTGCCGCTGCCGCCGCTCCTTCTGCTGCTGCAGGCTGGCCGCGCAGCTGCGCTTGTCGCCTTCGAAGCAGTCGACGGTCTGCAGCTTGGCGCACTGCGGGCACAAACGGGCATGCAAGCAAGGCGAGGATGGGTCGGGTGAAAGGACGGCAGCGGCAAGCCATGGGCATTGGGGCAGGCAGGTGAAGAATTGGTGTGCAAAAAGCACAGTAAAGCCCCAAGCCAGCTGCTGCTGTGTGAGCCTGCATAGCAGCAGCGCTGCAAAGAGTGCGAGGGAGCCAAACAATTGGAGCCACCCACCTGCTGGCAGAAGCGCCACTGCAGGCCCTCAAACTCAATGGCCGCCGCCTTTTGGTGCACGCGGCAGATGCGGTGGCGCTGGTTGTACGGCTGCAGCAGCCGCTGGGGGCAGCCGGGTACGCGGCAGGCGCCCTTGACGGGTGCAGGCAAGGTGCCCATCGGGGCGCCACCCTCCCCCGGCGATGCGCCGTGGTCGCCACCTGACGGGCTGGACTGACGCATGCCTATGCTGGCGTCTCGAGCGGCGCCTGCAGGCAATTAGATTGAGAAAGTGGGGGTTTGGTTGCCGGGCCAAGGGCTCGAGGGGAGAGGCACCGGTCGCCACAGCCGGCCCGGCGGCGGCACCACCAGCAGCAGCGGCCGTGGGTCGCTGGCCTGCCTCCCATGACCACAAACGAGCCAGCCGTTGCACCAGGCTGCTTTCGCAGGTGCAGGGAGCAGGCCAGCGGGCCGCTGTGGTGCTCGCCCGCTCGCGCCGTTCGCACGCGGCCGCTGCTCCACGCGGACGAACTCCCCGCAGCGCTCACCCTGCATTGCACCGCCTCCAGGCGCGCCGCCAGCAGAAGCGGCCCGCAAGGCCCTCTCGCGAGCGTGAAACGAACTCCCAGCGGTCGGCGCAAATGGGCTTGGAGCTGCGTGTGAAAGCAGGGGACCGCGAGGCGCGCCTGCAGCCGGTCGCCACACGGGTGCCGCCACCCATGTGCCCGCTGCTCGCGACCAGCGGCGGCTCTTCCTCCGCCGAGCGCTTGGGCGCTCGTACAAGTGGGCAAGTCCTGACCAGGATAGAGATCCCTCGCAGCCATCTGCATGCCTGAGCAGGTTGCGATTCAATCCTTGCTGCGGTGGGCAGGGCCTTGGCCTGCTGCCACATGAGGGAGCATGGCCTCCTCCCCCACCGGCGCGGCAGGGCTGCACGACCAATCGCGTCTGTGTGGCCACTGCATATTGACTCAGTATCGAGCCATTGAGCTGCCCACACGACTAACCGCCACTCACAAGTCTGCTCTGCGTCACGAATGGGCCCAACAGCAGCGGCCACTGGCTGCAGGTGCCGGCCCACGCCCCTCTGCCGCCCTTTCGACGGCGGTGTGCTGGGCGCCAGGCGTCCAGGGCGCCATTTCTTGCAGCTTGCAAGCTTGATGCCTGATGTCAGCTGGTTGTGCCGCGGGCTGCAGGTTGCGCGAGCCACCATTGGTGAGCCAGGCTGGGCGCCTGCAGGCATCAGAGCATTGGTGCTCTGCCGTGCCGCAGCGGCAGGCCACGGACCTCCACCGCCGCACAGGCTGTGTGGCGCGGCTGGCTGATCGGCCGTGTATTTGTGAGCGAGCCACAAACCTCGAGAAGCTTGAGACAGACATGAGGCCGCCCTGCGCCACGGTGCAGCAGAAGGCCAGCCACGCTGCCTTAGCGGCCTCGCCATGGACTCCTCCTGCCGAACCCTCATGGCGATCGCCGGCTACTGGCGCCAGGGCGGCAGGCGCCTGCACCCCAGCCCGCCCGCCGCCGCTGGGCAGCCGCCCGTCCTCACGGATGGCGGCACGAGCCGAGCAGCACCCAGACCGGCGGCACGAGCAGCTGACGTCAGGGGTGGAGGAGCTGAGAGACGTGGAGGCTGACCCGCGCTACAGGCGGTGCGCGCATGGAAGCCTGTCTGCAGCAGCAAGGGGCAGTTAAGGGGTGCCCGCCTGCGGGCCCACCGCTTTGGGCCGCCGTCTTCGATCCGGGCTCTCATTCCCATTGAGCCTGATTTGTTTTCTTTATTGCAGGGTGGACTACTCCACACTCCACGCTTACGAGGCCCGGCAGGTAGAGGTTGGGGGCACCGCCGCCAGCTGGCTTGTGCACCGCATGAACAACCATGCTGATCCGCTCCGCTTGTGGCTGCCCGGCGGCCGCTGCACAACGCTGCTTATGCACCCTGCGCAGCCTCTGCCAAAGCCTGCAGCGCACGCAAACGCCAGCTGCTGTTAGGCAGCCAGCGGAGTGGCTCCCCTCGTGCCCAATGCTGCCCAGTCTTGCGCTGGCCCCCCTCCCTGCCACAGGCATTTCTGCGGTGCATTCAGCAGGGCGAGGGGCTGCTCGAGCTGTCGGCAGCAGCGCTGCACATTGCAGCCGAAGACGATGCGCTGGGTGCGCTGCGCATGCTGTGCATGCTGTGCATGTTGTGCGATCAGGGGCCGGGGAAGCATGCGTAGCATGCCGCAGCGTTTGCATGCCGCAGGCGTAGATGACGCACTGGGTGCGGTGCATGCTGCGGCACGGTTGCACGCTGCTGCGCAGCAGGCATGCTGGCCGCGTCCGGCGGCTGCCACACTAGGACAGCCTTTTCAGGGTCCACAGGCCAGCAGCTATTGCAACCTGCCGCGGCGCGGCATGCCAGCGCTGCCAAACTCACCTTAAGCCCACCCCGCTCTGCCCGCAGTGTCGCACTCGACCGTCAAGCTGCCGGTACCGTCCTACCAGCAGCGCCTGCAGCGGATGGCCAATGAGCTTGCAAGCCAGTACCTGCCGGCAGCCCTGCAGCGCTGGGAGCAGCAGGCGGCGGCAGGGGCAGAGGACGCGGGCGGTGGAGAGCTCAGCAGCAGTGCAAATCCAAGCGGCGGCAGCAGGCAGGCTGGCGGCAGCAGCACTGACGGCAGCGGCGGCAGCGGCAGCGTTGATGCCAGCAGCGATGGCAGCAGCGATGGCAGCAGTGGCAGGGGTGCAGCACTGCTGCGAGAGATTCAGCGGTACCTGTTTGAAGTGCAGGGCTTCAAGGTGCCAGGCTACGGGCGCAGCAACTTGCCCGACAGAGGTGGGTCCTGTTCAAGGCTGTCTCAACTTATAAAGCAACGATCAGTTGGCGACTTGCCATGCCAGGGTTTGGTCCTGGGCGCGCTCTTGAATCCTTGTGCACTTGCGCCCGCTGGCTTGAAATGCAATACCACAGCGGTGTGTTGCGCACGAAAGCAAGCTCTTCTGACTCCTGGCCTAACAACATTGCCACTCAACATGTTGCGTTCCTCTTCTTCTGCCGCAACCGTGGACCACCCCGGCRCCTGGAGAGCGCTCATGGCTGCCTTGCCTGGGCCCTCAAACTTACTCTGAAGAACTTTTTTTTGCAGCGATTGTGGATGAGCCGTAGCCTCTTTCTGAAGAAAATTTTGTCTTCCTCTGCAGCGATCGTGGACCACCCGGGCACCTGGGAGAGCGCGGGCCATGCCTACCTGAACGAAGTGCTGGTCACGAAGCGAGGCATCCCCGCAGCGCTGGCCATCATCCTGGCAGACTTGGTCCGCCGACTGCTGCTGCTGGTGAGGCGCTGCTGCTGCTGCTGCTGTATGACTGTTTAGGTTGGTTTTGCTGCTGGAAGGGTGTGGGGTGAGGTGGGATCACCAAGGGGGCATCCCTTCAGCACTGGCCATCATTTTGGCTGATCTTTGTCGGCCGACTGCTGTTGCTGGCGAGGCGGCGGCGGCGGTGGGTGAGCTGCTGCTGTGTGCTCTTGATGCTGCCGCCGCTGCTGCTGCTGCTGCTGCTTCCGTCCTTCTTCTTGTGCTGCTGCTATTCTAAACCACCTCACGTGAATTAGTAGCTTTAGAAAGCAAATTCTGCTGTTTCCCCCAAGGGCGCCATTGATTTCGTGGTCAACGTCGACTGCCGCAACCTGGGCTGCCTTCGACACCAGTGTTGCCAATTTACCGCCCTTGCCCTGCAGGGCGCCATTGACTTCGCTGTCAAAGTCGACTGCCGCGACCTGGGTCGCCCGCCGGTGCCGCAAATCCTGCCAGGCGTGCGGCGTGCTAGCGTGGTGCGGTCCGATGGAACCGTGCTCAACACCTGCACCTCGGAGGCGCTGGCGGAAGTGCTGCGGTTTTTGAAGCGCTGCTAGTGAGTTTTGCAGACTTGCTAGGTAGTTTGGGAGTGATGCTGGTGAGGCGCTGGGAGGGCAGGGTACAGTACATGCCTGCTGGCTTTCAGCCGCGCTTGGCCGGATTGTGATCGCCTGCCTCGCCTGCCCTCTCCTCAGTTGACAGAAGTTGATGTCTTTGTGCCTTTCCAGCAGCCAAGTGGCCCCCTTCCTCTGCCCACCTGTCCAGCTGGCGGTTTGCGTGGTCGCTAACCTCACCTCACCTCCTCCCTATGTGCCCCTTTTTGCTGGCCGTTTGCGTGGGACTCAACAGCGGCCCCCTCCTCACTTGACAGCACCCCCCAGCATTGTCCCGACACGCTGCAATAACCTCCTATTCCCCGCTTGCTTGGTCCCTCCCGGTCTTTCCAGCTGGCCGTTTGCGTGGGACTTCAACAGCGGCGGCTTTGCCTCGGCCGCCGGCGTGTTTTTGGAGGGCGAGCAGGATGGGGAGATGGAGGTCAGGCTGCTTAGACTTTTTTACCATATTGCAAGTTTGTTCGCACTTGTTCTACGAGGGGGAGCAGGATGGGGAGATGGAGGCAAGTTGCAGTGCTTGGGACTTGGTTTGAATATTTGCGACGCTGCTGCTGCTGCCTCTGCTGATGCTGCCGCCCCGTCACTGCTTCAGGAGGTGTAAGGCATGATCCTGATCACAACAACATTCTTTTGCAGGCTATCAGCCGCACAGCCAAGCACCGGCTGGAGCGGGGCATCTGGACTTCCCCTGGCGCAGGGGACATCCGGTCAGTGATTGTGGCTAGGGTTACTTGGTTGTCGGTAACATCTGCAGCTTTTGCCCGGCGCTGGTGACATCTGGCCAGCTGGAAAGACCGGGAGGGACCAAGCAAGCGGGGAATAGGAGGTTATTGCAGCGTGTCGGGACAATGCTGGGGGGTGCTGTCAAGTGAGGANGGGGCCGCTGTTGAGTCCCACGCAAACGGCCAGCAAAAAGGGGCACATAGGGAGGAGGTGAGGTGGTCAGCTGGAAGCTGCCTGGGCGCCTGGATTGACACTGTTCTTCACACTTCAATTGCGAGGAGAGGAGCGAGGGGCTGGGGGACGGCCCTGCTCCCTCCTGCATACCTCACAATTTGAATCAATCAAAATTCCATCCATCACCTGTCATGCAGGCGGTCGGTGGCAGCCTGCGAGCGCCTGTTGCTGCCCAAACACCTTGTTGCACAACTGAATGGGCTGCCGCTTTTGGATTGGGTTTCCTGCAGGCGAGCGGTGGCGGCCTGCGAGCGCCTGGTGCTGCTGTGTGGCGAAGCCTGCCCCTGGGAGCGCCGTGATTTGGCGGTTCTCTACATGCACCTGGGGCAGTTTAGAGGCGAGTGCAGTTGCTGCCTTGCAATTGCTGACTGACTGACTGAGCTTGCTAAGTTGCGGGGTTCTTCTCTATTGAAGCATTTGCACCATCTGCCCCAAGGACCGCCACACTGATTCTTGAGCCTCCGACTCTGCTCTAGAACGTGTGCATTCCCATTCCATTCCCACCTGCAGAAGCGAAAGCGGAGCTGCTAGCATTCAGCCGCTCGCCGTTTCCCTCCTCAGCCTGGCCCTCATTTGCGGCGGGGGCGGCCACCGCGGCCGGCCTGCCGCCCTCATTTGCCATCACGCCCACGGGAGCGGTGGTGAGCATGCTGGTTCCCTCTGGTTCAACTGAACTTGAGACAGTACGAAGGCCGCAACACAGCCGTTGCCCACCCCTGCCAAGCTGTTGGCTTGCATAAATTTCACTTCTGCTGTGCCTCCTTTGTTCTGCTGGCTGTGCTCCGGCCTTTTTGCAACCGCCCATTCCGCCTCTCCCTCCCCACCCGCAGGTCGGTGCTGGCGGGCAGTCGCTGCGGGAGCAGCAGCTCACCGACCGCCTGCTGCAGCTGCTGACTGAGGTGGAGGCGGCGGCCCAGCCGCTGACTGTGGAACGTGCACTGGCTCAGCCGCCGCCCCAGCTGGCCAATGACGACAGCCGGCTGCCGCTGACGTGGTGACACGGCCAGGGAGAGGTTGGATGAACAGCCGAGCAGCTGAGGCCGAGCAGCTGAGCAGCTGGGCAGCTGGCCCAGTCGCCTCCCCAGCTGGCAAACAACGGCAGCCAGCTGCTGCTGAAGTGGTGACGCAGACGTGAGAGAGAGCGATTACGGTGTCAGTGTGCGAGAGATCATGCGGGCAGCCTAGCGGCGGACAGTTGGTGTAGGAGACGCATCTGTTGCTGCTGTGCAGGCGGTGCAGCAGGCGCATGCGCATGCGCTGGCTGCTGCTATGCAACGCGTCCGTTCCCATGCGCCTCCCGCCGTTCGGCACGTAGCGCAGAACGGCTGCTGCGTCTGGCCAGCGGCGGTGGCGGTTGGGCGGTGGAGAGCTCTGAACTGTATATTTAGCAATCAAGTGTGTTTGCGATTGCTTGTAAATACAACACTCCACATTGGGGCACAGGCGCACTGGCTCTGCAAGGCTGCGCGGGCCGCGACCTCCCGGCGGCGGCGGACGCAGAGGGGCGCAGCGGGCCAAGGGCGTACGGTTTTAGACAGCCCAGACGATGCCAATAAACCTAGATCACCCTTCGGCCACCAACCTTGCAGCTCCCAGGTTCGCCCATGGCGAGCCGAGTACGCTCCCAAACAGCAGCGCGAAGTACGCCCCTGCTCCCGTGTGCACTCTCGCGTTCGGGCGTGGGCAAGCGCGGCAGCTGGCCTGGCGTCCTTACACGCCCGTAGCAGAAGAACCTGTGAAGACGGCCTGGAGGGACGCCCACACACGAGCAGCCGACCATCCTCCAGACTCTGGGCACGTCGCGGTGAGCCGCGCAAGCACCGCCGCTGCTGTCTTGTACAAAGAGCATTGCAGGCGGGAAGCGGGRAGCGCCCSACCSCCCCSCCCCSCCGCCCTCTGCCTCCAGCTCCTACTGGCCAGGCAAGTGCGGTGGAGCCCCCGCACAGCTCTGTTAYCYCTCCACCAGGCCGCCGCCGCCGTCGCCGCGTCCGCGTCCGCGACAGCGTGAGCCCGCGTGTACCGCACGGCTCACACCCTACTCACCTGGCCTCCCCCTGCCCCCCCGCAGGCAGCGGTTGCATGGCAGAGGAGTCTGCCGACGGCGGAGCGGCACCACAGTCTGCACCGGCTGCAGGGCAGCACCTGCAGGCCATGCCGCCGCCGCCGCCGCCGTCGTCCGAGCAGGCGCAAGGCTGCCTCGAGCCGCCCACGCAGCTGGGTGCTGCCGACCACTGGCAGCAGCCCTCGCCGGCAGACAAGCGGGGGCCCGTCTGCCGCGTGCCGGGCTGTGCGGAGCCCCTCACTCAGCTGTACAACATGGTAAGGTGGCCGCCGGCCGCCGCTGCTGTGCCCGCTCAACCAGTCCGGTGCAGCTGCAGATGTGCCAGCCATGCAAGTGCCCGCCAGCGCTGCTTGTGCGCTCCATTTCGTGTTGTTGGGTGCTGGGCGGGCGGGCGACGTGCTATGCCAGCACCCACAGCCGGGCCGCCTCTGTTCCAATCTGTTCCCGCCCGGCACAGCACAACAGGCGCTGAACCGGATGCACGCTCCTGTGCTATCCCGGCCGTTCGATTTCAAAGTTTGTCTGCCTACCACACCGCCGCCCTCAGCGCCCACCTGCCCGCCCCTGCCCCTGCCGCTGCAGCGCCACCGCGTGTGCGTGAGCCACTACCGAGCAGATGAGTTTTACATGGAGGCGGGCGGCCCGCTCTGCCGCTTCTGCCAGCAGGTGGGTGCTGCATGGCATGACATGCTGGGTTTTAGACCACGCTGCAAGTTATGCCAGCTGGCTGGGCGCTGCTCTTTGGCTGCAGGCTGCCGCGCCTGCTAGCAAGCGCGCCGTGCAGCCTCTGCCTGTGGGTGCTGCATGGCATTGCTGGCATGTGGCATTACATTATTCACAGATGAAACGTGACTAGCTAGCGGTACAGAGTTGTTGGCGGGTGGTGCTCTGCCCGGCCCCCAGTTTTACCTACTCACCCCCGCCCTCCCTCCCCAACTCATTCACAACCTTTTGTCCAGTGCGCCAAGCCGCACACGCTGGACTGCTTCGATCCTGGCCGCCGCAGCTGCCGCGAGAGCCTGCAGCGCCACAACCACCGCCGCCGGCCGCTGGGTGCGCTGGGCGTTCGCTGGCTGCGGTGGTCTGCGTGTTTTCTGCGGGTGTGATAATGTTGTGGGAGGGGTGTGCAGGGACAATATATCTGCACACCGGTATAAAAGGGTTTCAAAGTTGCGCCCCGGCCAGCTGGCCTGGCAACCCGACTTGTTTTGGCATCTACCGCCGCCCTCTGTCCCTCACTTTTACTCCTCCCTGATTCTGTTGTACATCTGCAGCCCATGTGCCTGGGCTGTCCAGCAAGCGTCGCTCCCCTGGCCGAGACGCTGCAGCCGACGGCAGCGGCGGCACCAACAGCACCACGGCATGGCCAGCGCCCGCGCTGCCGGCAGCCAGCAACCCTCCGCCCGCCAGCCTGTCCTCTTTGGACCCAGGGGTGGCCGCTCTGCTGCACATGCCCCTGCCCCAAATGCTGGCGGCGCAGCTGCCGACTTCTTCGCAAGTGGCAGAGCCGTTGCAGCAGGCTGGGCAGCCCCAGCAGCCAGAGGGCCACTCCCCCAAGCGGCCGCAGCTGGACGGTGCGGCACCAGGGTCGGCAGGAATGGCAGCACAGGCGCCGGCAGCAAGCCAAGGGCAGGGCAGCCAAAGTAGCGGCGTGCCGAGCAGTGCGGCAGTGGCGGTCATGCGGCTGGGCAGCAGCGGCGGCACTGGAGCACTGGCGCGCCCGCAGCCGGTGGTGCCTCAGCCGCTCCGCCCGCAGGCAGTGCGGCCAGCTGGCCAGCCCCCAGCTGCACTGCCGGCTGCTCAGCCCGCAGGGCAGGGCGCCAGCCTAGCAGAGGCTCTTGCTTCGCTGCTAGCGGCGGCGGCGACGCCGCAGCAGCCGGCGGCGGCGCCGCAGCAGCCGGCAGCACGGCAAGCTGCGGCGCAGCCAGCGGTGCCAGAGGCGCTTGAGCCGCTGGTGCGGTGGCAGCAGCAGCAGCAGCAGCAGCCAGCGGCGCCACAGGCGCTTGCGCCGCCGCCACCGCCGCCGCCGCCGCCGCCGCCGCAGCAGCAGCAAGTGAACCAAGAGGACCAGGCTGTTGTGGGTGCCCTGGCTAGCTCCATGGCGGGTGCCGTCAATGCTGAGCTGCTCCAGACGGCGATTGCGCTGCAGCAGCGGGTGGAACAGCTGGAGCAACAGCTGGCGTCAGAGCGTGCAGAGCGGGCCCAGCGTGCGCAGCGGGCGGCTCGCTTCTTTGTGAGGCCAAGGGAGGAGGCTGTTAGCACCTGCTAGTGCTCAGTTGTACGCAGCCAGGCCGCTTGGCTTTTGCTTTCCATGCTGTTGAGCTGGTTTGCTTTGCACACGCGCTGCCGCGCCTGTGTGCGGCTGCCCCAGCTGGCTGCCCATGACAGGATGCAGGTTAATGATTAACGAGGGTGCAGCAGCCAGGCTCAGCATGCCTACCATGCTGCCCAGCTCTCACTCACATCGCTCTCCCTCTGGCTGTGCATTGTGTCCCCGCCGCAGGAGCACGTTGGGACGGGCCGCGGCGTACAGCTGCTGCGGGCGCGTGTCCGTCTGCCAGGCGGTGCGGTCGCCGCACATCTGCCGGAAGATCACAGCCTGCTGGCGGCACTCGCAGAGGTGCTGCGGAGGCCCGGGGCAGCCGCCTCTGACGTTTCTTTGCAGAGCGCACCTGCGCAGTCTGCTGGGCCGCCGCAGCCGCCGCCGCCGCAGCAGGCGCCACCTCAGCAGACGCAGCAGCAGCAGGTGTTGCCGCAGCGGCAGCTGGCGTCACAGCAGGTACAGCAGGGTCCACAAGAGCAGCAGCAGCAGGCGCAGCAGCTGCGGCCTGCTGACATTTTGGCAGAGCTGCTGCGGCAGTTTGGGCAAGGTCGGCCAGCTCAGGCACCGCCTGCAGCACGGGCTGCACTAGCAATGCAGGTTGGCGCGGCACAGCTTGCCAGTCAGCCTGCCAGTCAGAGTGCTAGCCAAGTCGCAGCGCCGGCAGTCGCACAGGTGCAGCTTCCCCAGCAGGCACAGCAGGGGGAGCAAGCGCAGCAGCCGACTGGAAGCGCCCTGCCAGTTGCTAACGGCGGTGCGGCAGGCGCAACGGGCACAGCAGGCACAGCAGGCTTGGCAGCCAAGGCAGAGCTGCTGTCGCAGACGGGAGACGTTTTGCCAGAGTCCGCGCAAGCCCTAGCCAGGCTGCTGCTGAGCATGCAGGCATTTGACGAGTGATGGGTTGCACATGAAGTTCGCACTGTACATTGCGTTTCTGTCTCTTTTGACCCATGTTTTCGTGATCCCTTTCATCCGGCTTCCATATACCAGCCAGCCAGCCGGCTTCCATATACCAGGCCGATATGATTTTTGCACAACCGCTCACAGTTCCCTACTATGCTGGTCTTTGTTAGTCTGCTGGGTCCCAGTGCATTGTAAAGTTTGACCGGACTGGTATTGATGACTGACGGCACACTCTGACGGCCTGATGTGGGCTGACCAAGGCTAATGCTGCACGCCCATCCTATTGCTAGCGTTTGGAGTGTCCAACAGCGTGCTCCCACCATACACATGCATCAAGAATGATCAGCGGTGCCGTGGCACCGCTGCCGCCGCTCGGGCTGCTGCGCTGTGCCTGAGATTGCCTTGCCCCATGCCCAAGCGCCGCTCTGACCGCTTAGATCGACAAGGTCCATCACAAAGCCGTGATCAAGAGGCCGAGATGACGCTCCCGCCAAACGTTGCGGCCTGGACGGCGGAGCAAGTGCAGCTGTTCCTGCGGGAGATGGGGGTCTCCGAGGATCTGTTGCAAGGGTTCGCCAAGATAGATGGATCAGGTCAGCGGGGCGCCGCTACAGCTCTGCACAGGTCTTCTTAGGCAGCCCTGCCCTGGCTTGTAGGAGTTGCTGCGGCCAGCTACAGCACATTGGCGCATTGGCAGGGTGTTTCCAGGCTGCTGATCGGCCTCCCGTCCGCCATACTCGCGTGCAAGGGTTCCGCCGCCGCTGCCGCCGCCGCCCGGTACCGTAACAACTGAAGGGATAAAAATCCCTCATTCCCCATTCATGTTTTACAGAGTTCGTGAAGCTGACTGACGACGACCTCATGCTGAACCTCAGCATCCCACCGCACCAGGTGAATGCATGCTGCGGGCCTTGCGCCGGGCCATCCTCCTTCCCTCTATGGCACCACTGCGCGTGCTGCCGCTGCGCCGCTGCCGCCGCCGCCGCCGCAGTGCATGCGCGTGCGTTCCTGGCTGTGCCCACCGCTCTGGAATACATGCATGCGCCAGTGTGTGGATGATGCCGCACGCCGGCAACATGCTGCAACAGATGCTGCATGGTGATATCAGGTCTTGGACTGCCCACCCTCACCCTGCAGGCACGGGAGATTCGGCAGGAGCTGCTTCGGCGCGGCGTGCCGGCACCACCCCTGCCCCAGATCTGAAGCCACCGGGTGCCGTTGCCTGTGGGTGTGGGGCTCTTGGCGCAATATTAAGTGCTCAGATGCGGGCGGCGGCACACCGGCCACTGCGCTGCTCCAGCAGGCANTTGGCTCACGTAAGGTTGCAGCTGCTGTACTTGGCTGAGGCCTACATTCATGCTATGTTGATCATGAGCTGTGATTGCACCTTGTGTAATGGGACAGCCATCCCCATGAAATGCGCATGGATGCATGGCGCTGGCATCCCTTATCGCCGGTGCAGCAGGCATGCCAGCCCGCAACCAGAGCAGCAGTGCGCAACTCGTTAGTCTCGGGCCCCTTTGGCAGGGGAGATGTGCCTCCCAACATGACATTGAACACCGGGAATGCCTTTGCTAGGCAGGTTTGAGGCATGTTCCCTGACTAGCAGAGTGCCAGTATGCCTACTGAGTTGTTTGCCCTCGGGTGGCATGTGTGCCTGGTTGCGGCCGCTCGGCTTGCGAGCTGTTGGCTAGCCGCTGCTGGGCTGTTGTTTTGGGCGGCAGGGGCAGCAGGGGCAGCAGCAGCATGCACAAGAGCGTGCCTGCACATGTGAACGCAACTTTGCTCGCTATCGCAACTGGTCGTGCGCCATCTGTGGTTTAGGCTCAGCTGGCCTGCCTTCCGGGGTCAGCAGGGCCAACCATGCAGAGAGCGGAGTGGCCAAGGCGCATCGCCCGCCCTGCCCTCTGCTCAACAGAGGCATGCCACCCCAGTAGATGGTAGTTTGCCAGGATGCCATGGACATGGAAGGCTGGAATAGAGGGCCCCCAAAACGCTGCCAAATGAGACAGACTCCCCAAGTGGGGCCACTTGCCGGAAGGCGGCGCAGTGCACAGCATGGCGCTTCTGCCTGCAGCCAATGCTCCAAATGATTTGCAGCATTGCGTCCAGGCTGCCTGTGCAACACCGGCAGAGTGCAATAAACCAGTTACGGATGGCAGGGAGAGAGCGGGGCAGCAGTGCTGGCGGCATGGCGGCCGCAGCAGGCGCCACCCTGCCCTGACCTAGAGGCCTTGTGAAGCGGCACCGCCGTCCTGCTTGTCCACCCTACGTATGTCGCATGCATCTCAACCGTCCCGATAGCCCCAGATGGGCCGAGAGAAGGCGGCGCCTGGCCGCTTTCGCTGTAGAGGCCTTTCCTGCGCGGCCTCTCCCCTTTCAAGGCCGCATTAGGGATCTTTGAGGTCGAAATCGTAGCGGCGGGCGGTTGCACACATTGCAAACTGGCCCAGCCGCCTGTCGCGCGTGCCGCCGCCAGCGGCGGCACCAGGAAGATGGCGGCAGCCAAGATGCGCGCGTGGGAGACGCAAGCAGGTGGGATGGGGTGCTGCTGCACCTTTCCTGTTGGAAGGGGCAGTGGTCCCTCGTCAGTAGTGTGTATACCTGTTGCTGTATTGACAAGCGGCGGCGCCGCCGGACCTGATCTCTGCAGGCCACCCTCCACGGCATGGCCAGCGCTGGGTGGCCCCACTGCGGGCGCACCTGCGTGTCTGCCGCTGCCGAGGAAGGCTGCAAGGCCACGCAGCAGACAGCGCCTGATGCCATTGCTGCGGCGAGCCATGATTCACTCACGAGCACGCTGTGCCACCACAGCGGCATCATGCATGGGCCACCCACAGGCGCTGCCCAGCGCGAGCCGCAGCATTGAACGCTTGCCAGGTGTTACCTGCTATCGCTGACGGCGACGACAGCCCACCAGGAGGCGCGGGCTTGAATTCCCGGCGCCCGCCTGCCGTGGTCACGGCAGGGAGCCCGCCATKGCCCCGCCCGAGCAGCTCACACCTCGCCGCGGCAAGACCATCCTCCCCAGGGTGAGGCCGCGGCCCTGGGACGGCCCACGCTGCGCCGTGTGGGCTGCGGCGGTCAAGCCCGCTCCGCCTTCCCCGCGCCCCCAGCGCCCGTTTKTTRGGYMGCGSCCGMCCRSCGCTGCAGGCGGCCCCGCCGACCGCGCCGCACCCTGCCGCCCGCTGCGCGTGCCAGCGTGCGCTGGTCCGCCTGCCGCTCGGTGACAGCTCCTCCGCCTTTTCCCCACCCTGCAGGTGTGCGTCCACTGCGGCGCTACCACCACCTGCTTCTGGCGGCGTGCCGAGAAGGGCATCGATGGCTACATCTGCAACGCCTGCGGTGGGTGCTGCCCCATGTCGCCTGCCCGCTGGCGTGCCGCGCCCCGATTTGAACTCGGCCACACGTGCAGCACACCCGTGGCGGCCTCTGACGGTGCCCAAAATGACATTGTGTCTCTCCCCCCTGCAGGCTGCAAGCGGCGGCGGAACAAGCTGAAGACTGACGAGATTGGCCCGGTGCCCATGCCGCTCATGCCGCCGCCCATGGCTCTGGCCGCCATGGTGCCGGGGCCGGGGATGCTGCACCCACCTGGCATGCCCATGCCACCCATGGCCCTCATGCCGCGCCCCGGCATGATGCTGCCCGCAGCCGCGGTCATGCAGATGCAGCAGCTGGCGCTGCGCATGCAGCAGGCGCAGCAGCAGCAGCAGCAGGCGGCCGCGGCGGCGGCGGCGCAGCAGGGGCAGCAGGCGCAGCAGCAGCCCCCAGAGCTGCAGCAGCAGGAGGCTAGTGGGGANGAGGGTCAGAGTGAGTCAGCGGCAGACCAGGGGACGGATGCGACAGCCGCCCGGCCGCCCGGCCCGCAGCCACAACCCTCAAGCAGGGAAGCGCAGCAGCAGCCTGCTGCCGAGGCGGAGGCGAAAACAGAGGAGGATGCGGAGGAGGAGCAGCGACAGCAGCAGCAGTCAGTTGCAGACGGAGTGAAAGAGCAGGGCTCGCAGCACCCTGCGGAGGAGTGGCAGCCCAAGCAGGAGCAGGGCCAGCAGGCGCAGCAGCAGCAGGCTCTGCAGCAGCAGGCTCAGACTCAGCCGCAGCCGCAGCCAAAGGCAGAACAAGAGCTGCCATGTGTGATGCTGCCGCCTGCACCGCCAGCCGCAGCTCAGCCGTGCATGCTGGCGCGGCCTGGGCTGCCGCTGCTGGTCAGCATGCCGGTGGGCGCACCCCGCGCCGTGCCCCTGCTGATGTCTGTGCCGGTGCGCCCCTCCCAGCCCGCCCCTGCTGCTGGTGCAGCGCAGCAGCCGGCGGCAGGAGCAGGAGCGGCGGCTTTGTCCGCACCCCATCCAGAGGTGAAGCAGGAGGCAGAGGAGGCAGCATCGTCTCGAGCTCCCTCTCCCTCCCCTCCAGCCGTCCAGCTGCCTGGCCCCGGCCCAGCGGCGGCGCATGCACCCAACATGCCGGCTCTGCCCATGGCGCTGCACCCAGCTCAACTGCAGCACGTGCAGCAGATGCAGCGCGCGGCGGCAGCAGCGGCGGCAGCAAGAGGCAGGGGGCCGCCCATGCCGCTGGTTCGTGGTCCAGCTGTCATGCTGCCAGCTGGCGCCGGCCCCGGCCCCCGCCCGGCTGGCTTTTTTGTCATGGCGCCAGCCCCGGCCGCCATGCAGGCAGCAGCGCTCAAGGAGCGCATTGCACAGCAGTCGGCGGTGCAGCGCCAACGCGCGGCGGCAGCCGCCGCAGCTGCGTCCGCCCAGCAGCAGGCAGCACGGCAGGCGCAGCAGGCGCAGCAGGCGGCTCGGCAGGNAGAAAAGGCGCAGCAGGCGGCGAGACAGGCTCAGCAGGTTCAGCAG
>JADXDR010000185.1:67010-83430 GCA_025026875.1 Chlorella ohadii
TCATGCCCCTTTTTGCTCCCCTTCTCTATCGCCCATTGCCTCTTGTCCCCTTGCCTTGCCTCTAGCTCACTCTTTACCCAGCCACCCTTCGCTCATGTGTGTCCTGCCTCGGCAACATTCAGCAGCGCAATGTAAGCAACTCCATTCCCCCCAAAACGCGCGATGAGCAGAATGGCTGGGCGACGCACGGTATCAGGGCTGCCCTGCTGGCGAATCCAAAGGTGCCAGCCTGCTACCACCGCTGCCGGGTCACGTTCAGCCGCCTCCCACAGTGCATTTGCTGGGCCTGGGTTTAACAGAAGGGCGCGCATGAAATGGGTGGAGAACGAAAGAATGGCAGCGGGAGGAGCAAATGGCGGAGGGCCGCCCTCAGGGGGTGGTGTCGCAAGCGTGGCTGGCAATCAGCGCGTATTGAGCGAGCAGCTCGAGGGCAGAAATCAGCATCGCAGAGAGACAAGCCAGGCAAGCAGCCACGGAGACGGACAGGGAGGCACAACAGGAATGTATCTAGTGCATTGCGGACGATTGGCATGGGTTGTGTATCACATTGCGCTGCGGCGGCGCTCGGGCAGCACCAGGGGCACAGCACGCCGACCAGCGGGCGCCCCATCTGCGCTGCCCTGAGCGCCAAGCACAGCTGGCGGCGGGCGGCGTGTGCAGCAGCAGCAGCAGCCTCAGCGCCGCCGTGCAAACATGAGCTTGTTGGCCGCAGGCGGGGGCAGCCGCGCCGACAGCAGCGGCGTGTGTGACGCATAAAATGAGCGCTCAGTGCCGCCGCGAAAACTTGAGCTTCTTAGCCGCCTCCCGCTTGGCCGCCTTCTCCGCCGCGGCACGCAGCTTCTCCTCGCGCTTGGCCTGCAATGGGAGGAGCAAACGATGAAATCGAGTCAGCAGTGGAGGTTCCGGTCACAGAAACAACGGGCCGCAGCTTCTCCTCGCGCTTGGCCTGAGTGGGAGGCGGTTGAAGGCCGGTTCATTAGTCGATTGGCGGCACCGACTACATAACACAACTGGCCGCGGCGGCAGGCAGAGCTACGCACCACCAAAGCACGGCCAGGTGGATGTGTATGGAGCACTACAGACCCATGCGCCTGCTGCTGCTTGAGCTGCTGCAGCATGTCTTGTCACGAACAAAAATCAAATGCTGCACAACAAAGCGCACCTGCTTCTCCTTGAGCTTCTCCTCGTCCAGCTCGCCATCGTCTGCAGGGACAGAAGGAGAGAGACCGCATTTGAGTCAGCATGGAGGTGGGCTTTCAAGCGAGTTGCAATGCAAAGCAAGGGCACAGGTCCAGGTCAGCATCGTCTGCGGGGCAGGCAGGAGCAGGCGAGCAGCAGGAATCAGAGCAGGAGTAGTCACACAACAGGAGTAATCATGCAAGGCTAGAACCGAGAGACTCCACAGCAGCGAGCAAACCACGACAAATCGTCTGCACAGCGCCAGCGCCAAGGACAGCACGCCACAGCGCCCTGGCACGCACCAGAGCCGCCAAGGGAAGCCAGCGACGCCACACTTGACACAGTTGCCATGGAGGCCAGCGAGGCGGTGGAAGCAGCTGCGTGCATGCCGGCAGGGGAGGTGCCAGCTGCCGCCGCCGCCGCCGCAGCTGCTGCTTGCGCGGCTGCCGAGGTTTTGATGGTCAGCCGGCTGTCGGCCACGTGCCACTCCTCGTGGCAGAGCGCAGAGGTGAACTCTGCAAGTTGGAATCAAGGGCTCACAACGGCATGAGGAATCGGAGGGAACCAAGAACGGACCAAGAAAGAGCTGTCGGCGACGTGCCACTCCTCGTGGCAGAGCGCAGAGGTGAACTCTGCAGCGGTTAATGGCGAAGGTTGGCAAAGAGCGGCTCTCTCAAAAGGCGATGCCGCCCGCCACAGGTGTGGGCCTTGCACAAAACAATGATAGTCGCGGCGGTAGCAGCAACTGGCCCTGCAACAGCTGCAATCACAACAGTGCCGCCCACCCGACTTGTGGCTGATCATCACCACCGCGCCATCGTGCAATGCACCGCCTCAATCTGAAAACCAACAGATTGCTTGGCCACCCACCCACTCACCCGAGTTGTGGCTGATCATCACCACAGCGCCGCCGTAATCGTTGATTCCGGAGGCCAGGGCTCCTAGGGACTCGCGATCAAGGTAGTTTGTTGGCTCGTCCAGCACCAGCATGTGGGGATTGTTCCACATCGCGGCTGTAAAAAGAAACGGGAGCGGAGAGGAAACGTTCACTAGTTGGTGGGCGGACAGCAAAATTGGCGGGTTGGTGGGCTCGTCCAGCACCAGCATGTGCGGGCTGTTCCACATTGCAGCTGCAGGGATTAGGAGTAGCACAGATGCTAAGAGTTTTGCAGTAGTTGGTGGGCTCATCGAGCACCAGCATGTGGGGGTTGTTCCGCATCGCGGCTGCATAACAAACAGGGAAGGGGCCGGGCCAGCCGATTGTATAGGCAGCAGCATTGTCCCGAGCGCAGCGCAGGCAGGAAAGTGGCGCGCACAGCAGTTGGGGACGGCAAAGCACGGGAAAATTGTCCTCCTGGCTGCCCCATTTAACCGCTCAATGCCCACCTGCCAGCACCAGCCTGACTTCTGGCCGCCCGGCAGGCCGCCCAAAAACCAAAACTACCCCATTCATAGCTCCAAATCACCGCTGAAACGGCGCCCTCGCAGCCGCACCTGCCAGCACCAGCTTGACCTTCTGCCCGCCCGACAGGCCGCGGATTGCATTGTGCGCCGAGATGTCCTGAAGTGATGCAGGGGCAGATGTTGCGCATGAGTGAGCAGGCTGGGTTGCGCGAACCGGGGTGCATCTTGCTTGGCAAGCGCGCGCCTGGCACACACAGGGGCGTGCCACCACCCGGCCAGCACTGAGCAGGAACCAAACCATTGAAAGCCAACAACCTTGCAAGGTACAAAACCAAAAAGGCTTGCCTCCTCCAGCCCAAAGTCGGCCAGGTGGCCCAGCACCGCCTCCTTGCTGAGCGGGCGGTAGTTGCGGAAGTTGGCCAGCTTGGCGTCAAAGTCGGTGACCTGCAGAGGATTTAAAACAATGTTATTTTCGTTGATCAGAAAGCCAACATACAGGTGCGGAAGTTGGCCAGCTTGGCGTCAAAGTCGGTGACCTGGAACAGGGGAAACAATTCACAAGCGAATAAAGCTGTTGGATGAATTGGTAGCTGGCCGGCTTGGGGTCGCAAAGTGACACTACAAACCGCCAGAGCATAAGCAAGCACAGTCAGCCCGGGCCCTCCTTCCACTTTCTTGCTCACACCGCTTGGACGCTAACGTTTGAAGGCCGCTAGCAGGGCACAAATCTCAGGATGCTCTCACCATCTTGGCGTAGCCCATGTCGATCAGCTCCGCCCGCCCCTTCCACATTCCTTGCCCCACACAGCTTGCAAGCCAGCTGTAAAGGCCGCCAGCATTGAACAGATCTTAATATTGTGCTCACCATCTTGGCGTAGCCCATGTCGATGAGCTCCGCCCGCCCCTTCCACGTGTTGTTGCGCACGTTGTTGGGCTGGCCCACCCACACAACCTCGTACTCGTACTCCTTGCGCGCCATGCGCCTGAAAAGGAGAGGGAGGGAGGCATAGTTTGGATGAACCCAGAGCATGCGGTGCGCTAAAGGACAGCATGCAACCCCAATGTGACCAGAACGCGCCGCACGGCAAAGCTCCCACCCTTGCCTCAACCTGTTGCCACTGCCAATCTCCCCCAGCAAAAACACACAAAGCGCTTACACAAATGGCAAGCTCACCGGAGTAAGGTAGTCCACCACCCGCTTGCCGGAGGCAACCGCCTCTGCTCGTTTGTCCCCACACAGGCAGGCAGCTTCGATTGCAAAATAACCCCACCAGCCTCACCGGGAGTTCAAGTAGTCGACGACCCGCTTGCCGGAGGCAATGGCCTCGGCGCGCGCCGCCTGCTCCTCAGCCGTCAGCTTCACGGTCGCCTTTTCCGCGAGCTCCTTGTCATCGCCGTCCTCGTACCTGTGGGAGCATTGTTGGACAGGAAATGGACATCAGTGGGAAGGCATTACCATTTGGAGCATGAAATCAAGACGTTGGGTAAGTGGCTAAGCACACTTTTGTTGATGCACGCCAGCTGTGACTGCGGGGGACTGTGCACACCAGCCCTGCAACCGCACACTTCAACCGCAAAGCACACCAGGTTCGTGGCATGTATTTACAAGTACTCACCGCCACCAGAGGTACTGGGAGGGGGTCAGCTCCAGGTGCTGCTCCACGTGGTGGAAGGCGTGCTGCAGGCGGGGGNAAAGGAAGGGAAAGAATCAGCATAATGATAAGCAACTAACCAGGAAAGAAGGTGGGCTCCAGGTGCTGCTCCACGTGGTGGAAGGCGTGCTGCACAATCAAAAGGCTAAGGGAGGACAGAAGTCAGCCCAGTGAAGGAAAGCAGCAGAGGCGAGGCGCCTCCAAGTGCCGTTTGCTCCATGTGGTGGAAGGCGTGCTGCAGTACCATATGGATTGAAATGTGGGGTCCAGGAGAGCAAGGTGAAATGCAAGTGGGGCACAGGCGCGGCTGCGCCAGCGGTTGACAAGTCCACAGAAACACCCCAGCCAAGCAGTCACATCACAACAATCGGAGCACAGCAGGGCTTGCCTGTGCCACATAGGCCAGCCGCAGGCTGGCTGCTGTCGCTGTCGAATAATCCGTGGCAAAGATGGCAAACCAGCAAAACAACTCAAGCAGGGCTTGCCTGCGCCACGTAGGCGAGCCGCAGGTTGGGGTGCTTCCACACCGTGCCCTCGTCCGGGAGCGTTTCGCCTGTAATAAAGGGGACATAATAGCAACAGTGCGGATTCAAAATAAGGCGCAAGATGCAAGCTGCAGGTAGGTGGCAGGGCTTCCACACGGTGCCCTCGTCCGGGAGCGTCTCGCTTGCAGGAAATGAGCAGCGCATCAATGTGAGCCAAGCTCGGTCGCAGCCAGCCTGTGCACACTAGAAACGCCAGTGCGCACCTGTGACTGTGAGCTGCACGATGCGCATTGCACTTGCCGGCGCCGTTTGCGCCCGCTGCTCACTCTCACCCCACTGCCCCTACTTGCTTCCTCACAGCTCCTTTACCATTCCTTTTACTCTCGCACCTGTCAGCAGCTTGATGAGCGTGGACTTGCCGGCACCGTTTGCGCCCAGCACCGCCACGCGGCTGCCCAGGCTGACGCGGCATGTCACATCGCTCAGCTGCTGCTTGGCCGCGCCCGGCCAGGTGAACGAAACCTGCATATGGGAAGGGGCGTTGTGAAGGGGTTGATTAGCAGCGAGTGGAAGGGTGGGCGGAAGAGCGGCAGCTCAGCTGCTGCTTGGCCGCGCCGGGCCAGGTGAACGAGACCTGAGCGGGAGGAGAGGTGGAATTGCAAGGTGGGTTGAGGTATCATCCAGCGCAAGAGAGGCAGCTGGAGTGCGGCAGGTGCCGCCCCCGGCCAGGAGCAGGAGACCTGTGCGGGAGAGCATCACAATTGCACAGCACACCGTACAATCACAGGCTTCAGCTCAATTTCCTCCACTCACGTTTGTGACCTTGGCAATCGCCTGCGTCTGGCCCTTGACAGTTTGAACTAATCAATGCACTCACGTTTGTGACCTTGGCAATCGCCTGCGTCTTGCCCTTGATGCCGTCGAGGAAGCCGGGCTCCGGGAACTTGAAGCGCAGCGTGGCGGCCGACAGCTCGTAGTAGGTCTTGGCCTCCGGCTTGACCTGCAAAACACCAGTTGTGCAAGTTGTGCATGCAATCAGCATGATCCTAAAAGGACAATAGGAAGACTTGAAGCGCAGCGTGGCCGCCGACAGCTCGCAGTACGTCTTTGTCTCCGGCTTGACCTGCAAAGGTAAAAACCAGCAGCCAAATTGGACTGCAGGCAGTTCAGTTACTTGAAAACTTGAAGCGCATCGTGGCCGCCGGCAGCTCGTAATAGGTCTTGGCTTCGGGCTTGACCTGCACAAAAAGGTGCCATTAGCGCACCGGCTGTTGTTATCAAGTGGCTCACCCCTGGGCAACTTGCAGGCACGCAAGAACAATGCAAGCTTGCAAAGGATTGGGCGCAGGGTCACACAACTGACAGGTTGCCGCGGTGGTGCATCAGCTGTCAGATTCCAGCGGTCTGCCTCCTCAACTTGCAAGCACGCCACCCAACTTGCAAGCAATACAAATTGCTCTTTGGTCACAGTGTTTACCTTGACAAACTCGGACAGGTTGCCGCGGTAGTGCACCAGCTTGCGGTTCTCGTAGTGGATGATGTCAGTGCACACGTTGTCCAGGAAACCGGAGTCGTGCGACACAATCATCTGCAGGACGAAAACAGCAGTGGGAAATGGGAGCTTAGCAGTGGATAATAGAGGTGCAGACGTTGTCCGGGAAGCCAGAGGCGTGCGACACAATCATCTGCGGTGGCAGAACAAGTGCAACTGACAGGTCGAAGGGGCTGAGAGTCACACAGAGGGAGCGCGCACAGGACATCTACTGCCGCGCCTCTTGGCCACGGTTGGATAAAACCCGGCAATTATTCCGATATCCACACATTGTCAGGCTACCCACCGAGGAGATTTCGGGGCGGTTGACCAGGTAGTTTTCCAGCCAGGCCACGTTTGCCACGTCCAGGTGGTTGGTGGGCTCGTCCAGCAGCAGGATGTCGGCGCGCATGAGCATGGCACGCGCTGCAAATTCATGGCAAAAAAAACAACCAGGGTCAGCTGGGAGGAAAGCAAGGACTGTGCATATTGGCAGGCTCGCATCAAGGGCCAACGCATGCAGCAGTACGGCAGGATAAACCACAAACACGCGCACCCAGGGCGAGCTTCATCTTCCAGCCGCCGCTGAGGGAGCCGACAGGGTGCCTGCCAGGCTCGCCAGCAAGCAAAAACANTGGCAAAAAGTAATCAGCTAGTGGGCTCACCCAGGGCAAGCTTCATCTTCCAGCCGCCGCTGAGGGAGCCGACAGGCGTGGACTGCAGCTGCGGCGTGAAGCCCACTGACGCCAGCACCTCGACCACCTGCATTGTGGTTGCAGCATAGAATGGAGATTGCAAGCTTAGCAGAGATAAACAGGCAGTGGAGGAGCATCCTGCACCAGCTGGCCGCAGCAGGCCTAATCTTGCTCGCACTTTGCTGCTGCTCAAACGCTGGGACAAAAAGCGGTGCTCACCTGCTCGCGGGAGGGCTTGGTCGCCTCCTGCACCACCTTATCGGCCACAACAAAGTCCACCACTCCAGTGGAGCTCTCTGCAGGGGTGCAGTGGGGTGGGTGGAGAGGGAGCACAGGTTATAAAAGCATGCAAATGCATTGCAGAACGCTGCCTCTCTAGCCCCCCTAATTGGATTGGATTGGACCGCTGTTTGCAAACAATTCAAGAACCATAATACCGTGCATCAAGCATCAAACTAGCCATCTTCAAATCAAACCTGCTTGAAGCCGCATTGAATCAGACACAGCGAGGCAACTACATGCTAAAGGCTTCCAATGCTTATGATTTGCAGGCGCCTCACCGGAAGCATCAATGTCGTGCTCCACATACACAGTGCGCAGCTGCTCCTTGGGAGGAAAGCCGTCCACCTTGCCGTTGGCAATGGCGCGCATCAGCGTGGACTGTGAGGGGTTAGTGAAAACGCAGAGCCGCAAAGGTTAGTAGAGCTTTGGAAAGAGACGGGCCACCTTGCCGTTGGCGATGGCATGCATGAGCGTGGACTGTGGCAGATTGGAATGGAACAAGATATGATATGAAAACAAGTGAGAGCAGCCTTGGAAAGCAAAGGGAACTTTCCATGCGAAGGGAGGCCAGAAACCAGCAGCCAATTTGCCGCCGCCCACCTTGCCGGCACCGTTTGCACCGCACAGGCCGTAGCGGCGGCCGCGCTTGAGGCGCAGCGTGGCGTTGTTCAGCAGGATGCGGCCGCCGTAGCCAAGCGAGAACTCGCAGTTGCACAGCTCCTCCTCCTCTCCATCGTCGTCCTCCTCCTGTACAGGAAAGAGCAGTTCAAGCAAACACAGTGGTTAAGCTGAGGGTGCGGCCGCCGTAACCGAACGAGAGAACCCGCATTTGCACAGCTCTTATTCTTCACCATCGTCGTCCTCCTCCTGCGATTGCCACATCGATACTACGGTTTAAATTCACGCAACGTGAAATTTGGGATGGCACCAAGGAATGCAATATTTGCTTTTGCACTACGCCTGCACGTTGCTGCACAGATCAACACTGCAACACTGCCCAACAGTGCAACACCAGAGGACTGCAACAGGCGGCTCACCACGGGCGGCTCGCCCATGTGGCGCAGCGCCCAGCGGTGCAGCGCGTGCGCTGTGACCACAGCGGGGTTCTTGTCGCCACCGAACAGGCCCACAAGGTAGGGCACCAGCTGGTTCTCCCACGTCCTGCATCCGGGATATGAGCAGAGACGGTGGAAATGAATGCTAAACTGATCAAAGACTCGGTTGTCCAAACAGGCCCGCGAGGTAGGGCACCAGCTGGTTCTCCCAGGTGCTGCAAGGCAAGACAAACAACCAATGGCAGGCAAAAGGTACACTGGGCTGGAACGGACGTGTCATTCAAGAGCCCTTTCAGGTCTGCTAGCGAGCCCTTACAACTGCCTGGTAAACAGGCAAGTGTACCAGTCTGGCCAAACCCCTCACCGGGTGGCGTGCAGCTTGGCGCGAATGAGGCTCTCGCCCACCGCCGCCGCGTGCGCCAGGATCGCGCCCGCCTCCTGCAGGGCTTTTATTGTAGGAAGTGTGCAGGTTTAGTAACTGATGTCTTTTACGCACTTTGGATTGAAGGCGCAACGCAGCAGCGTGCGCCAAGGTCGCACCCGCCTCCTGCAGTGGTTCAAAACAGTTCTGTAAGCAGTGCGTCGTCCAACTCAGCAACAAGCAGCTCAGCACAGCTGCCCACGTAGCAAGCCCAGTACAACAGCTGCTCTGCCCCAGTTGGCTGGGCTATTGGGCCTTCAAACGAACCGAACTGATTCGGTTTTAGAAGCACCCACCGCGGTGAACAGGTTGGCGCTGGGCGCCGCAGCGCTGGCCTCCTGCCTCAGCGCGGCCGACACTTCAGCCAGGTCAGCTGCATGCCCCACTTCCGCCTCCTGCTGCTCGGCCGCCTCTTTGACGCGCTCGAGCGCGCCGCGGGCCCGCGCGCCCACCTGTGCAAAATGAGGAATTCAGAGAGAACAGCGCGGATTCAGTGCAAGGCATTGAAGCAGCCTCCTGCTGCTCGGCCGCCTCTTTTATGGGCTCGAGCGCGCCGCGGGCCCGCGCGCCCACCTGCAAACAGCAATAGATTGAAGAGGCAGCACCGCAACTTGCGAAATCACATGAAACACGCACTTCGCGCAGCTTTCAGATCAGCAAGCAGCCTCGCTTGCAACCGCGACCACTAGATGGAAGCAGTTTAGAAACTAACAGCCAAACACACCTCGCGCAGCTCCGGGTCTGCGGCCTCCTTTGCAACGCGCTCCAGAATTTACCCAACACCATTCAATCAATGGCAAACAAAGACAGAACAGAATGCACCTCGCGCAGCTCCGGGCCAGCGGCTTTGTTCGAGAACCACCAAATACTCTATGGGACAAACCAGTCGAATTAAAAGCCAAACACACCTCGCGCAGCTCAGGATCAGCGGCCTCGTTTGCCACGCGCTCCAGCAGCGGCGCCAGCTGGGGCAGGAAGGGCGCCGCTTCAGCCGGGTCTTGCACCTGCAGAAATGGCCAGCAGAAGAGCGAGGCGTGACATGCTAGATCGCACACAAACACAGGCGCCAGCTTGCACATGTGTTCATGACAGCCATGACGCATCCACACTCCCCTTTGGCTATCAGTAAGTAACGCACCAACTTGCAAATGTTCTCAATGATCGCGCTCGCGCACTGGCTACCCTACTCAAGCCAGTACGCAGTAACAATACAACATATAATGTCAAAATACAATCCCAGCTTGTATTCCTCACCAGCTTGCACATGTTCTCGATGATGACGCTGGCGCGGCGGTTGACCACGGTTGAGCGCTCGCGCAGCGCGCGCACCATGAGCGGTACCATGACCGCCAGCGTACCGTCCTCCATGGCCTGTATTGGGCAGGCGGTGCGGTGCCGGTTGGTGCCGGTGTGGGGAGGGCGCTGTGTTGCGGTGGGCAGCGCACTATGTGGCAGCTCAAGCCGACTTCTACAGGGCGCATCGGCCTTCCTTTTACCGCAGTCTCAAGCATGCATGGTTCATACCTGGACAAACGTGGTTGCGGACAGCTTGGCGATAACGTCGGGCACCTCCGCCGGCCGTGCGATGCAGGACACCTGCGGTTCAAGAAGGCAGGAAGGACGGCAAGTCATGGTTAGTGCAAGTGGAAAGGCTGCAGTTGCGACACACGGGCCCGGAGGGGCAGCGCACAGCTGGCGGTGCACCATGCTTTGCATTGGCAGCCGGGCACAGGAGGAAGAAACTGCACAAGGACTGCCACAAAACCAAAGCGGCAGCACGCACCAGGGCAGGGATGTGGGGCTCCAAATCACGGTTGCCCGCAGTGGCGCATGCAGCCAGCATGGCCTCGGTTGCCGCCGCAGCCACCTGCGTTAGGATAAGCAAGGCGTAGCAGGGAGCACAAGTCAGGAAGCAGCCAGCAATGCGTTTGCAGCAGGAAGCGAGCAAATGGTGGTCAGGCGGCCCGGTGCATGGCTGTGCCGAGCTGCCGATTCTAGGCCCAGCAACAAAGCAGCCCAAGAACTGTTCCACAAAAGGAAAGGAAGAATGCTCACCTCCTGGCGGATGTCGACCATGCACTCGGAGACGCGCGGCACAACCGCCACCATGCAGTGCGCAAACTCCTGCACAGCACAGCAGGCACAGCGTGAGGGCGGTGAGCGGTCGTGCAGCGTTTGGATGGAGTGGCAGTGCGCAAGCTTCTGCATCGCATGCCTACCCCTCGAGCCGGGCATGCAGCAATCTGTTGGGCGGGGGTGGCTGCGTAGACCAAGCAGCATACAACGCATTTAATGCCACTCACCGCCGGAGCCCTCTTGGCGAGCTGGCCCAGCAGCGCGAGTGCGCCCGCACGCGCCTGCCACTTCAGGCCCTGCACAAAGAGGATGAGAGACAGAGTTGTAGTTGGTTACCATCCCAACTTTGGCTGGCTGCATGGAGCTCTGCGCCAACCGCCACACCCGCCTGCCTGTGCAGCAGCAGGCAGCCTGCGCAAGCGAATTCGAGCGTACAGGCACAACTTGTAAGCAGCAACCCCACACCTGCTCAGTGCCCACCAGCAGCGGCAGCAGGCAGCATGCAGACACGCATTCAATGGGATCTTTGGTCCCAACAACAAGCTGAAATGAGCAGCAACCACACACCTGCTCAGTGCCCGCCAGCAGCAGGCCAGCCGCAGCCTTGGTGGCGTGGGGGTTGAGTGCTGCCACCAGTGCAGAGCCCGCCGCCGCCGCCGCATCGCGCACCGCCTTGACCTTTGAACAGGCAGAAGGGGGCACATGTAAGGACAGTGGTCAGACGTGCAGTTCACTGCGGCAGGGCATTGCATGCACCGTGCGAGTCGCGTGCTGCTGTGCCCGCCGTCCACAGCGCGTTTGGAAGCGCCATAAATTAGCGTTCTTGTGCAGCACCAGCAGGCATCCATCACCAGACAAAAAGCCTCTCCACAACGAGCAAAAGCAGCGCACCTTGTCAGCATGGCACGCCAGCACCGCCGGCAGCAGGGGCAGCAGGAAGGGCTCGGCGGGGCGGCCTCCCTCCCGAGCCAGGGCAGCATAGGCCACCAGCCCAGCCTCTCGCTCCACAGGCAGAGCGTCCTCGCCCACTGCACGCTGCAGCGCTTGCATCAGGCCTGGGGTGGGGCAGGGATTGTGCTTCAGTTCCAAACTCGCTCGAAAGCGCGAACGAGCGACGCAGTACTCGCCAGCATGTCGCGACAAACCAGCGCCGACATGCAGGATGGCGGCAATGGCGTCCGCCGCAAGCATCATCATCCCATGGCATCCCCAGCTCTGGTAACGACCCAACAATCAAATTGTCTCACCGTGTGCATGCAGGGCGGGCACGCCCTCCCGCAGCGCCAAGCCGCCCAGTGCCGCCGCGTCCCTGCTGCCGGCAGCCAGCAGCTCCTTGATGCGCGCGGCGGCAGCACCCACGTCGCCGTTTGCGGCCTCCAGCAGCTCGGCAAACAGCTCGGAGGGGCCCTTGGTGGGTGCTGCCGCGGCGGCGGCCTTCTTGGCTGCCACCTCGTCCTCGAGAGACAAGCGGCCGACGGCGGCGGTGGGTGCCGCCGCCGGGCGGCGCACGAGCAGCTTGATGCCGCCGGCAGACACGGGCTTCGGTGCCGTCATGTTGACGCGGTGCTGCGTTCCGGGAAGCGGAGGGAGGCTGCAGGACGCTGGGAAGTGCGAAAAGTGGGGCAGTGGCGGCGGGGTGGGCGGCGGCCCCACACGCATATGCAAACCAACCTGTGTGGGTCGGTCAAGCAATTGCGATGCACAGCACCGCGGGCCGCTCCTCCCGGCTGCGCTGCCTCAGCGCCCGCTGCAGCTGCACGTGCTGCTGCCCGTGAGAGGCAGACAAGCAAGCGGCGCAGAGTCCGCTGCTGACTAAAAGGACGCGGCCGGGCTCCTGCCAGCCACTCATGCCCGCTCGATGCTGCCGCTTGCTGCTGCCGCCGACCGGCAGGCACATCCGGCAACGCTGCAGAGCTTTGTATTGTTACAGGGGCCTTGTAAGGATGACAGATACGATTGCAAAGAAAGTGCCCAATGGTGCGCCAGGGAGCCAGTTTGTTACGCCACTCTCACCGGCCTGTCCCGCCCGCCATCACCCCAACCGAGTGCAGCAGCATGCGGCCCGCCAGCAGTGCACCGCCCACCGCTACCACCGCCACCATCGCCAGCGCGCCGCCTGCCAGCAGCAGCTGGCGAGTGCGGGCTCCAGGCCGCCTCCGCAGGGCGGCCACGTCTTGGAAGAAAGCCAGGGCACCTGCTGTGAACGCTGCCTTGCCGCGGGGAGCGGGCACCACGTCTCCATGTGCCACAACAACCTGTTGCACGGGCAACTAACAGGTTTGTTTTGCAGCCATGGACTAAAGCTGAGCATGCAGGGGTATGCTGCATGTACACCAGCAGGTGAACCATGGGCAGTGCACAAACAAGAGTGATTGACCGTGCAGGGCAGTGCAGCAAAGGTAAGTGCAGCAAAGAAGACGGGCACTTGCCTGGTCAAAGTCGCAGGCCATCACGCTCTGCAGCGTCGCCAGCATGGCGCCTGCAGCCAGGAACAACGTTTTATTCATCATTGTACTGGATTGGCGATCCGCTGTTTTGATCGTGACCCCGGCATCGCCGCCATGGCATACTCAGTATGACAACCAGGCAGCCCCCGCAGCGCTAGCAGCGCCATCCAGCAGCCTGCCCCTACTCACCCCTACCCCCGCCCACCTGCGTCAGCCAGCAGCAGTCCCACGGGTTTGGTGGGGCATGCTTCCCGGAACCCTCCAGCCAGCGGTAGATAAGTTTTATAGAAGAGGCGGCCCAGCGGCCCACCCGGCAGCGGCGTCTCTGCGTTGGAATGAAACAGAACGTGCAAAGTTGGTTCAAAGTGAGCACAACCCATGCCAGCGGCAATTCGATCGCACACTTCAGGTGCGCTCCCAAGGTCCCTGGCACACACCGTTGTCCGAATCCTCTGCTCCCTGCTGGCCATGTCATGCGCTGACTCACCTCCCCGCCCCCGCCGGCTGAAGTTGAAGGCCAGGTCTGTCACCACCAGCACATGCCATTACTTTATGGTAAACTTGCATGCACCCGCCCTCGAATCCTCGAACCCCCACACAACTGCGCATGCCCTCCCTAACGGCAACAGATAATGTATACATGCCCTCACCTCCCTGGCCCCTCTGGCTGAAATTGAAGGCCAGGTCTGTGACCAGCACCGAGCGGCTGGGGGCGTGGAGCAGCAGCAGCTCCTGCATCCAGGGGTTGCCTGCGGGAANGAAGGCAGATTGTGCATATGTTGGCCACAGGTCAAGAGCACATGCTGCAGCAACCTGGAGAGGCAGCAGCTCCTGCATCTTGCCTGTGGTAGGGGAGGCAGATTGTGCATATGTTGGCCACATGCCAGGAGCACGTGCTTGCATCTTGCGTTCTGTGTCCAGCAACCCCACTGGTGAGCCTCAGGCGCAGCCCCAGAAGCTCTGCAGTTGTGCGTGCAGGCAGCGGCGAGGAACAGCAGCAGACTTTTGCATCCAGGGGTTGCCTGCAGGCAAGGCAGCAGGAGTGGAGATGGGCAGTGGTGCCTTGCCTCGTGTGGACGGCCGATGCAGCGCATGATTCTGCTCCACTTCCATGCGCCACTTACTCTGCATTGTGTCCCACGCCCGCACTTCTCCCGCCGCAAAGCCGTGCTGCACAAGCAGCGCCTCCAGGGCTTGCCCTGAGGGGCAATTGAGGAAGGCAAAAGAGGCTGAGTGCTGAAACGCTGCCCCTGACCCCTGCCCCTGCATCCAGCCAACACCGGGCCGCAGCAAGGCGCTGGTCGACACGCCCCTTGAAGGCAGAGGCAGCAGTTGTACATTGCTACATTGCAGTGCATTGCAGCAGCGCGGCGCCTTCACCACTGCGTTTCCTGGCTGTAGGTACAATGTGCCTGCACACCAGCAACATCTGGCCATCACTCCACCCTCAAGCTCACCAGTGTGTACTTGCACGTCCCATCGATGCCCCGGAAAGCGCGCAGCTGCGTTGGGCGGCCCTGCCAGCACCGCCCCTGGGCATGCATCGCGCATGGCCGCGCCCCACAGGCAGTGCATGGCGTTGGGTGCCAGCACAACGGCCACATGTCCCAGGCGGGCCAGGGCGGCAAGCACGGGAGGCTCGGGAGGAAAGGCCGAAACCAGCAGCAGCGAGCGGCTGCCGGCGGCGCGGACCACGGTCATTCGGATCGGGAAAGAGGACCAGCGAGAGGCCAGCTGGCCCTCCATCGTCCACAGGCCCGGCCCTCGTGGCACCGGATCAGGGCTGGTTAGGCGGAAGCCGGACATGGGTGGGTGGGTGAGTGGGGCGTTCGCGGACTCGCTTGCTGGGCGGCGGCGGTGGCGGCGGCGGCCGTGCACAAGCCGCTGGGGGCGATCGGGGTATCAATGCGGCGCGGAAGCCTGGCCGGCCTCGTTTGTGCCGCCTGGTGGCCGGGCGTCAGGCGGCTAGAATCTTAGAAGCGGGGCTAGGGTTGGGGTTGAGGCGCTGGGAGCAAGGCTGCAAGAATAGCGATCGTGGGTGTTCTGCACGGGCCGCCGAAGCGAAAGATTGGCTCGGAAGGAAGGATGACGCACGAATGCCCCGCTGCCGCTGCCGCTGCCGCCACCGCCTGGGCAGCGCCTGCAATCTGCAGCTGCAGACTGGTGGGCTGCAGTTCAAGCCCTGCCTGGTCGCCTATAACTGCGCTTGCACCACCCTGACCACCTGCTGCGTTGCACGAAATCGATGGCCGTCTTCGCATCCAGCCAACCCCTCCTCCCACCAACTTCGCCTGCCACTTGCTGCCTGCAGACACCTTCCAAGTGCAATCAAACATTAACAAACAATAAATGCAGGAGGGAGGCGATGCTCAGCCTTGGCACTTCAGTGGATCAGTGAGGATGCCAAAGCTCAGGGGAGGCATCAATTAGGGAGGTTTGGGAGGCTTGAAACCGAACCTTGATTTAAATTTCAAGAGGAAAAGGGGCGGGTGCACCTCGTTATTGAAGATGTGGGGAGGCCATGCCGAAGGGTACCGGTGCCCGCCTTGCTGGGTCACACCTGTCATGAAATGCCACGTCCCTCTCCATACTATGCTGCCGTCCTGCCGTGCGCTGCTGCTGCTGCTGCTGCTGCAGCGGCAACGCAGCGCTACAAGGCCAGGGTGCTGCTCAGTCTTGGCTGCTGCGTGCTATGCCTGCTGGGCGTGCTGGGCATGCTGGGCATGCTAGGCGTGCTACGCTTGCAGCAGGCGCGGCACGCCCCACAGGATCACTGCGCCCGTCTTCCACAGAAGCTTCAGCGTGCTGGGGTCGTTGCCGGGGTGCATCCACTCGATAGTGATGGAGGCGTCGCCGGCGGGCAGCGCCACGCTGGCGGTCTTGGCTGTGGCTGAGCTGGCACCTGCGCCAGGGAAGTAGCAGGCGGCTATGTATCCTTGCATGCGCAGGATACCCACAGCTCGTTGTGGGCAGCGCTGCCCACCCAGCTGATCACGCGAGCAAAGGGTGCCCTTCAACTTTGCTGCACCCAGGCAGCCTGCAGCACACATACCCCCCCACANCCCACCCACCCCATNCACACCCACCCGCGACGCTCAGGCCTGCGACGACGGTGCCATTAACGGTGACCCGAGCCGAGCCAGTGGCCACGAGCATGAGGCGCACGCCCGCGCCGCGCGCATCTGCGGCCGTC
>JADXDR010000185.1:88030-99471 GCA_025026875.1 Chlorella ohadii
AATTTATTTATAAGTAATTACCGGGGGAGGCGGCGCGGTGCACGTGTAAGTAATCTTCATGGACTTGCCCGTGCCGGGGCAGGGGTCTGAGGTGGGGGGGTGGGGGTGGAGTGGGGTGGTGATGCGAGGCTAGGGGTAGGGCGGTACCGTGGGGCGGTACCGGCACGGAACCGGTGCAGTGGCAGGCACGCCCTCACAGGGCACAGGCGCCGTGCATTGGCGGGCTGGCGTTGATAGTAGCATGGCCCATGTGCCGCTCACCGCCCTGAATGTTCCAGGCCACCGTGTAGGAGCAGGAGGTCTTGCCGTAGCACTTGATGTTGAGCTCCCTGTGATGGAAGCATGAAACAAACTAGTCAACTCTACAACCAGTGCTGGTTGTTGTAAAGTCAGCTGGCTTAAGCTTGTGCAGCAGCCGCACGAAATACAGCCGCTTTTGTTACAGCCAGGCTGGCGGGAGGCAGCGGGCGCAGCAAGGTTGGGAGTGCCGCAGCGGCTGCAAGTGACTGGGAGGGTTCGTGTGTATGCAGCCCACTAGTCCATTATTCATTGCCAGGACTCACTGGGTGAGGTCCATGGTTTTGTAGTCGCAGCCCTGCATGGGACAGGGGAGCAGGGACACGCATGCGCATGGGGACAGGAAAGCGTATGCGGGGGGCTGCGAGCGTGCGGCGCCTGTTTGGCGGGCCGTCCACTCCTAGCATGCACAGCATGCACAGCAGGCTCTCCACCAGCAAACAGGCGCCCAGGCCTGGCCTGGCTGGCTCAGCAAGACAGGGCGAAGGACTGCGCCCTTGCGAGGGGCGTGGGTTGGCAAGCCCCCAGAGGGAGCTGGGCGGTCGGATGTTATGCCCCCAGTGGGACCCCTGGCAGGCCCTGGGCCAAGACCAGGGTTTGGCGGGCTCACCCAGGCCGCCTTGTAGATGCCGTTGATGCGCTCGCCGTTGGCGCAGCTCAGCGTGCCTGCACACGGCGCAGCGTGGGGGGTGAGGAATTAATGTTACGGGGCGGCGCCGCTGCCAGGCGCTCAGCAGGCAGGGGACCATTGAAAGCCGGCACCACACACTGCCGTCGGCAGCGGCGCTAGTCCATCGCATGCACGCAGGGGCTTCCCACGCAGCGTCTTCCAGCTGGCAGCTGTTGAATAGTATTGAGAGCAGTTCTCAATGCCCGGTCTGCTGATAACCGAAATCTCAACAGCAGCCCACTGGGTTAGGGCCCAGGCCCATTCCAGGGGGCTATTTCGGCCGGAATGGCCCCCATTGCGGGACGGGTTCCGGTGGGAATGATGCCGGAATGGCCCTGGAATGGGCCAAATACTTTGACGCACCGGTGCAGCCGTCGCACAGCTCCAGTGTGAAGGTTGTGTCCGAGGCCAGTTGGGTGGGCGGTGGCGGCGGCGCAGGCGCGGCGCACGTGTACCAAAAGGTAAGCGTTTGGCTGGCGGGGCTCCACGGGCACCTGAGGCAAGGCACGAATCATGGAGGGTGCAGGAACGAGGGTCAGCCAGTGTGCCAAGAGTGCAGCCAGGGGGCCGGGTGTCGGCAAGGCCGGGCCGTTAGCCGTGCTGCTCCGCACCCCTTTCAGGAGTTAACCTCGTTGCCAGCCGCTAGGTGCAGCAGGCGCCAAGCGTGCGGCACGCCGTTGCCTGTGCAGCGTGTTGGCCTGCCGCTGTGGCAGGCGGCCCGCTGATCAGTATGCTGGACGAGGGAAGTGCAGGCAGGCAGCCGCCCGACTCACGGTTCATCGTCCAGCACGCTCTTATCAGCCAGCACAGAGGCCGCATTCCTGCCCAGCACGGTCCAGCGAAGCGAGTTGTATGCGCGCGTGCCGGCGTAGCGGCGGCCGATGTCGTCGACGCAGCCCCAGAACACATCGTTTACTGACTCCACCACGCTGCAGGGGCAGGGGCAGGAGAGGGAGGGCACATCGGGTGGGGTATCCCAAGCTGGGGAGGACCGCCGATGCCCAAAGAGCGCTTCTTGCCGGCTGCTACTGCCAATGGGCGTGGATCCCTCACAGGTGAGGCTCAAAGGGTGTGCTGCCACCAGCATGCCAGCAGACATGATGTCACAAGACTGGATGCTGCAGTGAGCACTGACGCACCTGCCCGGGGGGCACTTGACGAATGCGTAGGACCCGCTAGCCACACTCACAAACTTGCCGCCTGGCGGCAGTGGCGGGCTGGGCGGCGGGGCAGGAATGGCTGGGGGAGGGGCCGGGGACATGGTCGGCGGCGGCGGCGGCGGGTTGGGAGGGGATNGGCGGGGGCGACATCAGCTGCGGTGCGCCSGCCAGGCCGGTGCTGAGAGCCAAGCTGAACACCTGGGCGCCCCCTTTCCAGTTGGGCCAGTCTGCAAGCACAGGCACCAGGCACAAGGGCGGGAGGGTGAAGAAGTGGGATGCCATGCCGAGGGGCAGCTGCTGCGGGGCCAGGCTGCCAAGACTTATGACGGCAGCTGGCCGGCAGCAGCCGCACTGCACTGCCTTTGGAGGTGGTGGGCAATAGTGTGGGAGTCGCCCAAGGGCATATATGCGTTGTGTGGCGGCGCACCCCGCCCACTCACAGTCGCGGGTGGTGCACTTGCTGGCAGCCAGGCCCATGGTGCTGAAGGCGCCCATGCAGGCTGAGGTGTCGCACAGCGACAGGCAGGAGGAGTTGGTGGCGTTGTTGTAGGCAGCGGGGAAAGCGGCCATCAAGTTGAACGCGCCCTGCCAGGAGCAGGAAGCGGGACGGTTGGTGCAGCAGGGGGTGGGCGCGGAAACGCCGCTATGAATGGCTCTGCAGCTGCGCAGGCTGCCGTGGCGGCCGCCACTGTGGGCCATGCTGCGTAAGCCGGTGCGACGTTCCAGCCTGGCAGTGCCACATGGGGTGGCAGCAGCAAGCTCGCTGCACTGGCGGCGGTGCAGCCCGTGCACCATGGCTGCCGCAGCGGCTGCCCAAATCCCTCTCAATGCTACTAAAGAGTACCCCGCCCTGATGCGGTGATGCTGATGAGGCTCACAGGGTTACTCCGATCAGGCACTGCCTCAAAAGCGGTCGGGTCGGCGGCCGGTTCAGGCGGGTTCGAGGGGCAGGCCATGGCCAGCACGCGGCGAGAAGTGTACACATACCGCTCCCCTGCACATAAAGAAAGGCAGAAAGACTGCGCGCTTGGGCGTGGTGTGAGGAGCTGGGCGCAGCGCTCGGCGCATGCATGAGGAGCCATAGCACAGCACAGCACGGCGCAGCATAGCACAGCACAGCGCGGGGAGGAGACAGTGCAGGACACAGACAGCAGCACGGCAAGCGGGGGCGGTCGTTGGCTGGGCTTGCAGGGTAGCCAGTTAGGAGTTGGGTGGACCCACATGCATGGGGGCAGCCTGGATATGAAGCAGCCCGCAGGTGCAGGCACGCACAGCACAAAAGCCAGCGCTCACCGCTGTGCGCCACAAAGGGTTCGCTAGTGCTGTCCACTGTGAGGCACAGCCCGGTGGCTGCGTTGCGCAGGCGCATGTAGGTGACGGTGCCGTTGACGGTCCAGCGCGTGGCGGCCCAGGCGTTGTCCAGCGTGGCAGCGGTACAGGAGGTATCCAGGAACACGTACCGCTTGCCGGAGGACCACTCGGAGCCAACCGTCAGGCAGGCGTTGTCCCCCACCACCGGCGCAAGGATGCGGGACCAGGTCTGGAAGAGCGGCGGCGACGGCGGCGGCGGGGGAGGCGCGGGCGCGCTGCGAGGGTGGGGTGCAGCAGCGTGCAGGTGCATGCAATGTGGTGAGCAGGTACCAACAAGCAGCGCACGCAACAGCGGGGCAGGGCCTCAACAGGCACCCCAGCTCGCCGAGGCAGGGCAAATGCAACACGGATGGCATGGCAGCAGCATGAAACTGCCCATGCCTCCGCCCGTCTGCCTTGCTGAATCCGTTGCCCCCCTCACTTAGCAGGGGGACACAGGGCGCTCTGGAAGCGGCTGGAGTCGCGGTTGTATAGGAACTCGACCTCGCCGGCTGCGCCCAGAAAGGGTTTGTTTGGCCCNAGCAGCAGGGGACAGCCTTGAGTGAGTGTTCGCCAAGCAACGAAGCCAGCGGACAGCAGGCCGCACATGGCTGTAGCCTGTCTTGTCTGTTGGCCAGCAGGCGGCAGGCAGTACTAGCCAGCAGGCGGCAGGCAGGAGGAGAGCAGGCAGCAGGCCAACAGGCCAGCAGGCAATGCAACACAGGTCAGCTGGTGCCCGCTTCCAAGGCCCCACGTGTGGAAGAAAGCCAGACAGAAAGCCAGCCAGACAGGCAGACAGAAAGAAAGCCTCACGTGTGAAGGTGCGGTCCCACATGGCCACCAGGCCCAGGTGTCCCGTGATGAAGCGGTTCTTGTCACGAGCATCGTACCCGATGGCAAAGGTGGAGGTGCCTGCCGACAGGGGAGGCGAGGCACCGCATGCACAGCGCAGGCTCAGCATGCGCAGCATGCTGTGGCGCTGAGGGAGGGCTTGGGGAGCGGTGGGCAGATGCGCGCACCAGGCATGCAGACGCATGCAGCTCCCGGCCCCGTGCATCCGCGCAAGCTGCTGTGCCGTGGGGCAGCTGTCGGATGCACTGCATCTGGTTGCAACCAGATGGCCAGCTGGCAGCCACCGCAATGCACGGCTTGTGCTGCATCTGGTTGCAACCAGAGGCAGCACAGACCTTGCATTGGCCAATTGGCAGCCAGTAGCAGGCAAGCAGTGCGAGCTCTCACCCCAAGTGATTGCCTCCTGATTGGGCCAGGTGTTGATGGGCTGGCCTTGATAGTACACCACCAATTCGTTGGCCGACTTTGTGACTGCAGGCAGGCTTGCACCGGGTGGATGTGAGAGGCATTCCAGCAGGGCACGGAAACGCAGGCACGCGTGCTCAGGCAGGCATGCCGCCATGACTGCCCGGCGGCCACCGCGCAGCGCTCGGCAGCACAAGCGAAAGCCAGCTCGCTGTGCGCAAAAGGCTTTCGTCCGCAGCTCAGCCTGCATGGCCGGCCAAAGCGCCATGCAGCACCTGCGGCCGCAAACTGGCAGCCCGGCCCCGCCCCCGCACCCGTGAGCATCATCCAGCAGTTCTTGGCCGCACTGGCGGGCAGGGTGTATGGGTAGGAGCGGAGGGCGCTACCGCCATACTCCCACACCTGGCCCACCTCCCAGCTGCGGTGATCAGGAGGAAAGAAAGAAAGAGATGTGAGCGAGTGAGGGAGTGACACATCCCTAGGCATCGGGTGGAACATGCCAACAGCCCACCTCCCAGCTGCGGTGGACAGGAAGAAAGAAAGTGGGTTGGTGGGTTGGTGGGTGGGTGAGACGCAAGAAACGAACCTCCCTCTCATGATCTCACACAAACTGCTGGTTGATGTTGCTTGGGCTTCGGTTCAGGGACATGAGGCGCGCGTCCGCCGGCTTGGTGCCCCTGTTCATCCACCAGATGGAACCTGAGATAAGGGAAAAAGAAAGAGAAAGTTGACAAGAAAGCATTATGAAACAGCCCATAACTTCATCCACCAGATGGAACCTGCAGGAGGGCTGGGGGGACCGGCACCCTCAAGAGTGACGACTGCGCCCTCGGGCCGGGGGTTGAGGGGGGCTGGCGGGGTATCGAGCATATGCATTGGGGACTGCGTCGCATCATGCACCACGCATGCTCCTCCACCAGGGGGGGTGCAGCCCTCGTGGCTGGCTGCGCTGCTGCAGTCCATGCAAGGCGCGCTTGCCTGTCCACGGCAGGCCGGCGAGCGTGCCGTCTGCCAGGCTGGCGCGCTCCGCAAAGGCGGAGCCGTTGAAGGAAAGCACGCCGCCAAAGTCCGCCAGCTTGGCGGTGTTGGTCAGGGCCATGTCGTTGCCCTTGCCGCTGCTGTCGGGCCAGGCGGTGGCGGTGGCGCCTGCTGGATCCAGCAGGAGCGTCGGCTGTGGCAGGCCAGTTGTCGGGGGCGCGGGCGGTGATGGCGGGCGAGGCGGCGGGGGAGGGGCCGGAGGGCTGCATGTGTAGGTGAACGTCAGTGACTTGCCTGTAAATGGGAGCAGGGTTGGGTGCAAGGGGAGGGGGGCAGTGGAGTGCATTGGAGTGCATTGGGATGCTGCGGTGCTAGGAGCCCGGGGGAGGGCAGCAGCAGCTGTGGAGCGCGTGCAATGTGAGCAGCAGCAGCTGTGGAGCGCGTGCAATGCGAGGAGCAGTGGAGCGCACTAACCGAGAGCCTGTGCAATGGCAGCGACGCCGGCTGCGGGGAGGCGCGCCGCTTGCAGCCTCCCAACTGCGACCGCCGACGGGGCTTGTGGTGCCGCGCGGCCCCCACCCAGAGCGGTGTGTCACATGTGTCGCAGCGCTCCGCTCACCGGTTCCCGGGCAAGGGTCGGGCGCCCAGTTGCTCCAGTGCAGGTTGACGGTGCAGGAGTTCTTGCCCAGGCAGGCGGCCGCCAGGACTGAATAGCTGACAGTGCTGTTGCCGGTCGTGCAGCCGTACTTGGGGTCGATGATATTTGAAATGAGTGTGCCGGTGGGGCAGGTGGCAGTGGCCGTCCCGGCTTGCTCAGCCGCGTCGACAGCTCCGCCCATGGGAGCAGGCGGCGGCGAAGGCGGCAGGGGCGGCTGGCGGGTGGAGAACCCAGGCGCTGCAGGGGGCACACATGATGTGTGTCAGGAGTCGGCAGCAGCGTTGGATCAGTGTCGGGTGGCGTGGGAGCATGGAAACCCGGCCTGCATGCCAGCCACTACACGCTGTAGCCTGGCGCAGTCATTTGCCCAGCGCTGTGCAGCTGCACGCGAGCCCACCGCCAGGACAGAGGGCTGCATGCTTACAGGGCGTGGGCACCACGCGCCAGGATCCCATGTTGCCCAACACAATGCGGTCCAGCTGGCCGGCGGCGCTCGAGTCCGAGGTGATCTTGGCCAGCTGGCTGTTGTCTGTGGTCCAGGTGCCAGGAGCGTCGCATGCCGCCAGCTTTTCTGCATGCAGGGGCGGGACCAGCTGTGGATACACGCACCGCACGCTCAAAGTGACGTGTCAGCCTTGTGTGTAGTCGCCCTGCACGACAGACATGTAACAGCCAGCCAGCCAGCCAGCAGCCAGCCCTCCCACCCAACATGCAAGGCACGCGTCGGAGCAGCCGTGCATGTCACTGGTGGTACCGCTGCTGCAGGTGCGGTCGGCGTGCTGAAACCGGGGATGCGGCATGACGCGCAGACCCACAACACCTCAAAAAGTTGAAGTTCCAGCACGACAGTAGCTGCCCGGCACAGTCTGTCACGACTGCGCACTCACTGGTGCTGAAGTTGATGCAGCCTTGGGAGTTGCCCAGGCTGACAAGCTGGTACCTGCGCGGTGGCAGCACACAAAGATAGTATTTGGCACAGTCAGCGCATGCGCACACTGGACCCGGCTCCGCGCATTGTGCCGTTACTGCGGTCAGGGGCAGTCCCAGTCTCAGGGTCAGCACAGGCGCAGCGGCTGCTGGTGGTGCATCGATGTGTTGCGTGGGGGGGATCAATGGATGTGTTGCGTGGGGGGCATTGTTGCGTGGCATTTGCTTGGGGGCTGTCAAAAGCTGCAACTGCATGGGAGCTGCAGGTGCGGGCAGCAGGCCAGAGCAGTTTGGGCCAGTGCAACCCACAAGATGTTCCCATGAGGTATCCTGCACAAGCATCAACCCACCACTTGTCCCCCTTGGCGTCCTGCAGTCGCAGCACGCCCGTCCACAGCGCCGTGCTGGGGGGTGCGTCAAAGGCGGGGCAGTTGTAGGCTATGCCGACCGANGGAGCCCAGCGCCGGGCCGGCCAACAGGCAATCCTGGGTGCCGGACCAGCGATCGAGGGCGCCTAGGGAGAAATCGTTAACGAGCTGGAAGGGGCCGGCAATGTAGGATGTCCAGCTGAGGCCGCGGCTGGGGGGGCGGCGGGCTGGCGGGCGGGAGGGGCGGCGGCGACGGGGCCGGGGCCGCTGCGGGCACTCCTGCAGGCAGGGCATAGCCGCGCGGCAGCAAGTCAATGTTGGGGCCGGCGAGGAGCAGGAGCGAGCATGCCGTGCAGTGGTGCACACGCTGGAGCCCCAGTCTAGTTTAGTCCAAACGCACAGCCCAGCCCTTCAAGGCCTGTACTGGGGTGACGCAAGGGGCGCACGCTACCGCTGGCAAGCAGGCGCTGCTGCGGCCCTGGCAAGAGGACAGCAAACAAGAATCAGGATCCCCGGGAAGAAAGTAATGTAGAAAAGAATAAAGTAAGCAATTTGCCTGGCAGGAGGAAGACGTCATTGCTGCCGCAGGCGGCGGACAGCGCGGTTCCCATCGCGCCGCCGGTGTAGTTGCGGGTGCAGAAGGCGCTGGTGCAGGGGGCCATGCAGTGGTCGCCGAACCAGTTCTGCAGCTTCCCGCTGCTCCGGCCCTGCGCGCGGGGCAGAGAGAAGGGAAGGGAAGACATAAACAGATGCCCGTGGGTGATACCTGGACCGGTGCGGGGCTTGCGACACAGGCCCCCGGAGTCAGCTGGGACACAAGTAGCTGGGACACAAGTAGCTGGGACAGCACTGCAACCTGGTCCGGGACAGTACTGCCACAGCCTCCGCCCCTCAACCGCACCTCGTCCTGGAATCGGACCACCCAGTACCTGCGAGGGGGGTACCACCGGTGGAGCGCACACAGCACTTATTGTGTGTACAGCGGTTCCTCAGCAGCAGGCTCGGCCACAATCACCACAGTTGTGCGGCACAGCACTTATTGTATCTACAGCAGTTTCTCAGCAGCAGCGGCACGACTGGGCACACACGGCAAGGACGTGCCGCGTGCTGCGGCAGCGCTTGCTGTTGTGTTGAAGGCACCCAAGCCCCCCTCCGCCCCTCACCCCGGCTGCTTGTCGGTCTTGCCGCTGGCGTACGCCGCTGCGGTGCCGTTGCTGCAGGGCCCCGCCACCAGGCGCTTGTCAGGGCTGGAGGCATCTTCCATCCACAGGCACAGGCCGGTGGCCGGGTTGCGCAGGAAGGCATAGTTGTTCTCCACCTGCCAGACAATGAGACAGAAGGAAAGAAAGAAGGTGTAAGCTTAAGAGAGCTGAGGAAGGCGCCGTTGTTCTCCACCTGCCGGACAGGGAAAGAAAGAAGAACATGTAAGCCCTTGGGCGCGGGTCGAGGGAGCTGCAGGCCAGCTGGCCGGGCACCAAGCCCCTAGGGCCGGTGTCGGGCCACCGCCTTGCCAATTGATTTGCAATCCATCAGCGCAGGCGCAGCAGCGGAAGCGAGTGCGCCGCTTGGCCGGCTGGGCAACTCTCGCCGGCCGGCGGCAGCGGGGCGGCGCCGGCTCAATGCCGGCGAGCCGCCAGCCTCGAGGGCCTGCTGGCACCCACTGACAAGTGCCGCACCTTTTGGAGCCCACCCACGGATAGCCCACGCACTGTGCTGAACTTCTCCTCGTAGCTGAAAGTGCGGTGCTGGCTGGTTCCTTTCTTTCCTTTACCATTTGTTTACTTTCAGCTTCAGCAAAGTCTTATCACTCACTCACCTGTGGTGAACTTCTCCTCGTGGATCCAGGTGGTGTACGAGCTTTTTTTCTTGAATTTACTTCCAGCAAGTCTTTCACTTTCAGTAGGTCTTTCACTCACCGTGTTGAACTTCTCCTCGTAGCTCCAGGTGTTGTACTGGTTGAGGTCGCAGGCGGTGTTGAGGAACACGTACCGCCCAGTACCGGGCGGCAGCAGGTACGAGTCGACCGCGCAGTCGGGGCACACCTGCGGCGGTGGAGGAAAGGAAAGATTATAAAASGAAAGAAAATGAGAAAGACTTGGCCRTCGAGGGGGCGGCAGCAGGTKCGKGTCGGCCGCGCAGTCGGTGCACACCTGCGACGGTGGAGGAAAGGAAANGATTATAAAAGGAAAGAAAATGAGAAAGACTTGGCCRTCGAGGGGGCGGCAGCAGGTACGAGTCGGCCGCGCAGTCGGTGCACACCTGCGACGGTTGAAGAATGAAGAAAGATAGTATGAAAGACTGGGCCCTCGAGGGGACGGCAACAGGCATGAGCCGACCAGGATGGAAGAAAATAAGGAGGGGAGAACAGAAAGGAAGGTTATGCCCTGGGGAAGGCGGGGCACACATCAGCGATGGCTGGTACAGGCACCGTATTTGTGGTGTCTTCCCTGTCGGCCGGCCTGAGACTGCTGGCGGGCTGCACAGCGGTGCATTGCATGTATCATTGAAGCGATGCCCACCTCCAGGCACACCTCAGGGTGAACGTTGTATGCCGTCCCGAGGCACGGTCCGGAACATCACTAAGTAAGGGTCCAAAACGAGGCGGATTCGATTGATACGGGTACCCACCTCCACGCAGGCCTCGGGGCGGTCCCTAGGCACAATCTGGAACTGGGCGGGGAGGTAGGTCTGCTCCAGCGCTGCAAGAACGGAAGGAAGAAAGAAAGGAAGACCACGTTCGCAACTGGGAGCGGAAGTCGGTCTGCTGCAGCACTGCACCAGGCGGCGGAGGGGGGTGGAGGACCATGGGTCTGGGCGTCGAATGCAGGCACGGCGTGTGCGGGGTGGGCGGGCTTGCGGCTGACGCAGCAGGGGAGGCGACCTGGCTGACGTGGCCTGGTTGGCGCCGCCGCCTTTTTGGCGCAGCCTGACACAACAGACACCCAGGGCGCCCTCCCATCAATGCGGCTGCTCACCGCACGGCCGGTCGGCGGTGCCGTAGCACAGCTGCACTGTGGCGTTGTCGGCGCCCGCCTTGGTCAGTTTAAATTTTAGGCTGGTGCCAGGGTAGGTCATGACCTGCGGAAAGGAGGAAAGGAAGAAAGGAAGGCTTACATACTCACTTAATGATTGATTGATTTTTAGNCAGCTTGAACTTGAGGCTGGTGCCGGGGTAGGTCATGACCTGCGGGAAGGAGGAAAGAAAGAGGAAGGAAGAAGACTACTCAGCGCAGAGGGACCTGGTCGTCAGAACGCGCAGCGGCTTCCTTCTTTCTTCCTTCCTCCCGGCCACCGCTAGCGGTGGCGGGGGGCGGGCGGCACGTGCACACACCCGTCTGGAATGTCTGGAAGAAAGCACACAGGCTTGGCTCGCCCTCAACCAGCTGCGCCACCACCCAGCCCCANTCTTGGTGTTGTGTCAAGCATGTGTCAAGCATGCGTCAAGTAATCAAGCAATGAAACGTATAGCCCTGAACTTGCCTCTCCCTCGAACAGCTGCGCCACCACCCAGCCCTCCCCCTGGTATTGTGTCAAGCATGTGTCCAAGCGATCAAGTATTGAAACGTATAGCCCTGAACTTGCCTCGCCCTCGAACAGCTGTGCCACCACCCAGCCCCACCAGCTGGTGTTGTGCGTCAAGCAACCAAGTAATGACATATAGCCGTGAACTTGCCTCGCCCTCGAACAGCTGNGCCACACCCAGTCCCGCCCTGGTGTTGTGCCAAGCATGCGTCAACGCAACTTCAAATAGTAACGTATAAAGCCCGTGAACTTGC
>JADXDR010000185.1:107546-127322 GCA_025026875.1 Chlorella ohadii
GCGCTGGCCGCCGNCCGCCCGCCCCCCGTGCACTCCCTTGGACATTCGGGTGCGCTCGGGGCCTCACGACTGGCCCGGCCAACAGTGCCGTGGCTAGCAGGCATCAGGGGGCCGCTCCGTCCAGGCTGCTGCACGCGCCGCGCTGTGCTCGCCGGCTCAGCGCTCAGTTCATGGCGCGCACCAGGTTGTTGATGTACTCCTGGCGGTTGCCGGCCTGCATGGGAGTTGGGGTTGGCGGGAGATGTGGGTCACAATGCGGCAACTGGGAGTTTAGCAGAGGGCAGGCGTGAATGGTGCAGCAGGCATGCGAGCAGCAAGCAGCGCAAGCCCTCGGAAGAACTGGCCCACACAAAGAGACAACCCGGGAAAAGTCCGGACCTGGCCGCCCTCCATGTGGTTCCAATGCCGCACCCAAACCCAGCAATAAAACCAGGTCAACTTCAAGTGAAAAGTCCGCACCTGGCCGCCCTCGATGTAGTGCAGGCGCTTCTTGTCGCCGCCGCACCAAAAACCAGCAGTAAAAGTGAATTATTATTTTCCTGAAAAGCCCGCACCTGGCCGCCCTCGATGTAGTGCAGGCGCTTCTTGTCGATGCCGCCCTTGGGGGAGGACAGCTTGAAGGGCCACAGGAAGTTGTTGGCCTGCGGGGACAGCAAGAGGGTGCGCTCAGTCCGTTGTTGCGACTGGCATGCATGGGCGAAGCTCGCAGGGCCACAGGGAGGTGTTGGCCTGCGGGGCGGTGGTCAGGAAGCGCAGCGTGCAACCAGCAAAGGGCCGATTTGCTGGCGTCCCCACAATGCCGTTGCCCCCTCCAAGCCAGCCGTGCGGTCCGTTCACTGGATGTGCACACTGACCTGCTTGAAGTTGAGGCCCACGCTGAAGTGCACACTCCTGGGCTTCCAGCTCACCCAAACACCGCCCACGGTTGTTGTTTGATCAAACTACAAACCCACCTGCTTGAAGTTGGGGCCCACGGTGAAGATCTCGTGCACCAGGTCCTCCACGCAGATGATGTCCTTGTCGCCCAGCACCTGGCAAAAGAGTCGGGAGGGAAAACCATCCCCATCAATACAGTAAGAAGGGCAGGAGGGCCTTCGCGCAGATGATGGCCTTGTCGCCCAGCACCTGCAGATTAATTTGCAGAAGAAACAGTTCAGACAATGCGCAGAGCAGCGAGAGGGCATTTCATGCAGATGATGGCTTGTCGCCCAGCACCTGCAGGTGTGTATTTGTGAAAAGCAGGAGAGAAATACGAGGCAGAGCAGCGACAGGGCGCTCCACACAGATGATGAACGCCCCTCCCACCCCTGCAACACAGCCAAGCCCCAAGCAGCGCCCAAAGAGTGGCAATGTGGCCTCACCTGCTCGATCACCGAGTTGTCGGTGAGCGGGATGCGCTGCTTGTTGACCTTGCCAAAGCCGCGCTTGTAGATCAGCTCCTGCGGAATTCAATGGGAGGATAAAGAAGAGAGACTTGGACAAAAGGGTAGTGAGGTGTGAAGCAACAGTGTTCCTTGCCAAAGCCGCTTGTAGATCAGCTTCTGCGGGGACAAAAATGTAACAGGCAAGGGTCGGTTCAGGCCGGCTGAGGGAGTCCACCTGAGGCTGTGGCAGCCGCCTGACGAGCGCCCGTGGGGCACACAGCAAAACCCCAGTGCAAAGGGCGGCAGAGCTGCAGAAGGGCAGCCCGCAAACCGCCTTGACGATCTTCAGGTTGAGGTTGGGGTATCTACGCAGCTGCGAATCCAAATGCACTGAACGGCAGCATTGCAAACTAAATCCTCACCTTGACGGTCTTCAGGTTGGGGTAGCCGTACGCAGCACAGCATGCACCGAACAATAACAATTGGGCATAATCTTTGAACGATCTATATAAATCCACACCCACCTTGACGGTCTTCAGGTTGGGGTAGCCGTACGCCACGTAGGGCTCCACCCGCTGCAGCATGTTCATGGTCGCCTTGTTCACCTGCGGGTTGAGAGTAAAAGCATCAAAAATGATGTTCAGTGCGAGCGCAGGGCAGGGGCGGCGTTCTTGCATGGCTGGCCGCAGGGATCCGGCAGCCTCTCACCAGCTGCACGCCATCAGCAAACCGCCCAACAGGCCCAGGAGTTGTTCACAACTTGTCACATCGAAACCTCCTCGATCAGCAACTTGATCGCACCTTGAGGAAGGCGCCCATGTTGATCTGGCGCAGGCGCAGCAGCTGCACGCCACAAAGCACGCAGCCCAGCCAACCACCCAGCACAACACGGCCAATTCACCTTGAGGAAGACGCCCATGTTGATCTGGCGCAGGCGCAGCAGCTGCAGGATCTTCTTGGTCTTGGGGTCGATGTCGTTCACACCGCGGATGCGGATCTGCAAGGGATGGGATTTGGTGAATGGTCAGCTAGCAAACATTTGCCTTGCATTCATTGAACGGTCGATGTCGATGTCGTTCACACCGCGGATGCGGATCTGCAAGGAGGAAACAGTACAGCGACACACGCGTGACGTTCTGGAGCACGCAATGCGCACAAACTGCTAGCTAAAACTGATGTTGCTGCAGCGGACAGCAAATGCTGTGTCCACACTGCTGCCACGCGACCCAGCCAGCCAGCTTTCAGCAGCCCGTTTTGCCGGCAGGTCGCCGCAGCAGGCAATTGCCCCAGCACAGCATGTGTGCTGTGCATGCTGCTAGCCCCCCTCCCGCTCCGCTGCGGCCGCCACTGCCGCTGCCTGCTACACCCCCTGCCGTGCTGCCTGTCGCCGCAACGCGCAGCTTAGCAGCCTGCCATGGCGCCATGCCACCGCCGCTCTTTAACTGCGCCGCCGCTTCCAACGAGAGGGTTGACACTGCTCTCCACAGGTGCATGGTCTGGCGCTGCAATGCTGGCCAACCGCAATGCTGCTGCGATTGCAGCCAGCCCAGCCACTGCAGCCCGCATTGACACCCACTTGCAGGAAGTAGTCTGCAGGAAAATCCCCCAACAAACGAGCACATACCACGAACACCAAAGAAGCCGCACTCGGCTGCCCAACAGGCCAGCGCGCAGAGTAGGAGAGCAGTAACACCGCACGCACCACGAACACCAGCTTGGCCTCGGGCTCGACATAGAAGCCGCTCTTGGCCTTGGCCTCGCGCTTCAGCCGGATGCGGTCCAGCTCCTGCGCAGCAACCAATGGATAGCAGCCCGGGTCAGAGGAGCACGGATCACATGGGGATGAACACGGCAAAACTCCACCAAAGGCGCAGCATGGAGGGGTGGAAGCTGGAACAGCCAGTTGCAGGCTGGTTTGTCCTGCATGGTTGCAAGCGCCCAGCTCTGCCAGAATAGGTGGCAGTGCGCCCTTCTGCCTGCTGCTGCGCCTGCTGCTGCTGCTGTTGCTGCTGCTGCTGCTGCCGCCGCCGCCCTGATGCTCAGCGCCGGCCGGCGGGCAGGGCATGCTTCCTCTGCCGCCCACTGCCGCCGCTGCTGTTGCTGTGCAGCTGTACTTTTGCTGCCTGCCACGGTGCGCCTCTGCTTGCGCCGCACTGGCTGCGCTACGGCAGCTTGCTGCATGCTGCATGACAAGCTACGTGGTCTGGAATCAATGCCATGCGGGCATCGTGTGGTGCCTGCACGCCCAGCTGGCCATTCGGCTGCTGCCTGCGCCATTTGGCTGCTCGATAGCTGCTGACCATGATACTGTGAGTGGGAGCTGCCAGCCATTGGCTGCTGCTGCTTAACAGTGCCGTGCCGCGCCCCGCTCGGCTGCCTCACCGCCTGCTGCGATGTGCGGTCCATTCGTGGCGCGCGTGCATGCAGCCGCTGCCGCAATGCAGCCAGAAACTGCACAACAAACCAGGAATAGCCTGCAACATGTGCGCACCTGCGCGCGGTACTCCTTCACATAAGCCTCGGCCCGCTTGAAGATCTCCTTGCGCTGCGCCTTGCCCTTCTGCTTGGCCTCAGCTGCCGCAGCGGCCTGCAGCGAACAATAACGATATTGGGAACGTCAGGAGCAGCGCCAGGAGGCTCAGCAACGAGGGCTAGCAGGGGCTAGCAACAGCTGGGAGACAGCAGCGCTCCAGCCGCAGAAAAGGCTAGGCATGACGGCGCGCTGCGGCGGCGGCGGGGAAGAGCCAGAACTTCATGGCTGGCGGGCCGTGTGCAGCTGCGTGCCGCGCCCACCTTCTTGGCGGCCCAGTCCTCGTCGCGCTTCCTCTTCTTGAGGACTGCGGCAGGCGGGTGGGGAGCGAGAGGCGCGGTCAGGCGAGCGACGCGGAGCGTGGGGCGGCCTCTCGGCGGCGGTGGCGGGGCAGGGAAGCGAGGCCGCTGCAGCCCGGCGGTGGGGGAGCGGCCGCTGCACCGCTGCGTCTGCTCGCCAGCCAGGGCGGCAGCCGGCAGGGAGCGAGCTGCCGGCGGGGATGCCAGGCTCGCATGGCGCTGCCAGGGGGTGCTGGGGCGCCCAGAGCGGCTGCAGGGGCTGCCCAGGCGGCGCTGGCGGGCTGGGCATAGCCGGGCAGCAGCCAGGGGCNCTGTGGCAGCCATGCGCACGCACTCGACTCGGGAACCGGGGCGGGCGCCATCTTGGTCGACGATGCTGAATGCGCCGCCCACCTGAAAGGACYGGGGCAGGCGCGGGGCCCCGCAAAGGCGCCGCCCCCGCCCCGCAAGCAAGCATGCACAGCAGGGCCGCAGCAGAGGGCGCGAGCAGGGCTCGCTGCACGCCCAATCAGCGCCAGCAGCGACAACCAATCGTATCGACAGCGCGCCAGGGCCCTGCGAGCAGCCACCGCGCCGTCCCCCAGCGTGCCCCGCGCCCGGCCGGCGGGCACAGCCCCTTGCGGCACTCCAGCGGCCTCTCAGCACCGCGGCAGTCCATCAAAGCGGACAGGGCGCGATGCTGTGCAGCAGTGAGTGTGATCGATATCGAAGAGCGGCAGGGAGGCGTTCCACCCTGCCCTGCGCCCCTTTATTTTTTTRATCCGTCCCTGCCATGCACTTTCAGTCAGCGGCACGGTGCCCGAGCAGCCGGTGGTGAGCAAGAAGTCGGGCCACCTCTATGAGAAGCGGCTGATCCTCAAAGTGATCAAGGTGCGAGCCGTGGCAGGCAAACAGCGCGGCGGGYCGGGGCCAGGCSCCCCCTGCCGCCGCTSCSCCSCCKTCASCGGCGGCAGCGGCGGCGGCAGGGGCGGCCGTTTGCTGCTGGCTGCACTGCAGCTTGGGCAGCTGTGCGCTAGCCTGCCTATGTGCACAGCACGTGCAGAGCATACCCAGCTGAGTTGCCGCACTCTTTCGCAGATGCGCCTGCTCTGCAGCAAAGCGTCCAGCCGCGGTGCCGCATGCCGGCGTGTGCGCAACGTCGGGTCTCACATGCTTTGCCTGTCTTGTGGTTGCAGGAGACTGGGCGGGACCCCGTTACCAGCGAGGTGCTTGAGGAGGATGACCTGCTGGAGCTGACCACCGCACAGGTGCGACTATTTTAGTCATTAGTTCAGCGAAAGGGAGAGGAGATGGGAGGCTGTGCAATTTGGGTCGCTGGTGCTGCCCAAGTAGCTGCCGCTGCCTGGTAGTGCTGCCGGGTGTGTCGCCTGATACACTGCAACCATGAATGGACATTGCTGTTGCCGCCAAGTGTTTTGCCGCCGCTAGATGCGCAACCTCTTAATCTGTAAACGGTCTGTTGTGCCCTGCAGGGCGTCAAGCCGCGGCCCACCCCAACCTTGTTCCCGCCTGCTGGCTGGGCTGCATTGCTGACTGCTCTGCTGCCCGCTGCGTTTCGTGCTGCAGGGTGTCAAGCCGCGGCCCACCCCCGCCACCTCCATCCCCGGCCTGCTCTCGCTCTTCCAGAATGTGAGGCATGTTTGCCTTAGTGTTTTTAGCATTCAGAAGGGTGTGAGCTGCCTTGCGTGTCAGGCGCTGCCCTTGCTGTTCCAGACATGAGCTGCTGTTGTCTCCATGTTTGTACCAGAGCGTGAGCTTCCCTCTGTGTTCTAGGCTGCATTGCGTTTCTGCGCCTGCTCTCGCCCTGCTGCATTTTGAGCCGCTTTGTGGCCTATTTTGTGGTGTAGGACTTTGCCTGTTGCGTGTGTGCTGCCGCCAGCTTGTGCCTGGAGCCCGTAGCCACCACTTGAGCCTCACCCTGCCGCCACTCTGCCTTTCTCTACGACCAACACAGGAGTGGGACGCGACGATGCTGGAGGTGCATCAGCTGCGGCAGAGCCTGAACACCGTGCGGCAAGAGCTGTCCCACGCGCTGTACCAGGTGCGTTAATGCTTCCTTTACTTTGTGTAAGTCCTCAGTTGCAGTTGTGTCCTGTGGGTAGCGAGATGGCAAAAGCTGGCTCACGCGTGGTACCAGGTGAGTTTCAGTTGCCTGCTCTTGAGACCTTTGGATTTGCGCGCGGGGGCCGATGCGGTGCGCTGGGATTGCGCGCCGTCTGAGCACGCGCGCTGTGGTCGCTGCACAGGCAGCGCCTGCCTCATGCTCTGCTGCTCCACCTTCTTGCAGCACCGCTCTGCCGGCACAGACCTGCCTCACCCGCACCCACACTCCGCCCCGCCCAACCGCAGCACGACGCCGCCTGCCGCGTCATCGCCCGCCTGATGCGCGAGCGCGACGGCTACCGGCAGCAGCTGGAGGCGGCGCAGCGGGCGGCGCCGGCAGAGGGCGCGGGCGGCAAGCGTGGCGGGGAGGCCATGGAGGTTGACGAGGGCCCTGCCAAGAAGGTAAGCAATGAAAGGGGTTGACCGATGGCTGGCAGCCAGGTGGTGCAGCCCATGTTGCTGTTAACCGCAACAAATGTGTGGCTCTTGGTTGGCCACTGCTCTGTTCTGGTTCTGCAGGCCAAGGCAGGCACTACTCTTCCAGACAGCGCCGAGCAGCAAACTGCTGCTCAGAGTGCACTGCTGACCATTGTTCGCGTTTGACATTTCCTGCCTCCGCAGCCCAAGGCGGGCATCACTCCCGACATTGCCGAGCGGCTGACCGCCTGCAGCAACGAGCTGTCTAAGGGGCGCAAGAAGCGGGCCATCAGCCCCACCGGTGAGCTATCCTGGGCTGCTGCTACCGTTGCTGTTGTTCTGCGGGTTGCGATTGAGAGCTGTCCAAGGGGCGCAAGAAGCGGGCCATCAGCCCTACCGGTGAGCTGTCTGGCTTGCCGAGCAGCAGCAGGCACATGCAGCAGTGCTGGAAGAGTAGCGGCAGGCGCATTTTGCAACGCTGGCCGAGCAGCAGGCAGGTCATCCTTTGCTGTGCTTCTTTCAGGGTTGCGGCCAGGCCCTGAAAACCCGTTCCTCCTTTACCTTTGCTGCCTGCAGTTGCGCAGCCCGACGACATTGCGGCATTCGCGCTGCAGAGCTCGCACCCGCTGCACAAGACGAGCAAGGTATGCATGGCTCCCTATTATGCTAGTTTGACCCTAAGCAGTCCCATTGCAGCACTTGCAGCTTGATTGCTCCGGCTTGCAAGTTGGTTCCGGTGGGCTGCAGGTGGGGTTCTGCGGCTTGCCAGCAGAGGACATCCGATCGGTGCCCGCTCCAGCAGGGCGCAGCTGCACTCCAGGCATGCTGCCAAGACACCGACTGAGCTGCCCCATTGCCTGTTTTGCATTGCAGGGCGGCATCCCGGCCATCGACTTCTCCTTGAAAGGTCGAAGCCGGTATTACCGGTATTAACGTGATGTTACCTGCCATCTTGATGTCTTTTGGTTGCAGGGCGGCATCCTGGCCATCGATGTCTCCCCCGCTTCGGACGCGGTGGTGGCGACCGCGGGCGCTGATGCGACCGTGCAGGTGTGTTTGCCTGCTTCTGTAGCGCTTGTCGCAGCTGCTGTAGTCAGTGGCCTGCCCGGCAATGGTTGCAAACAGATGGGTTGGCGCTTATGCTGTTGGGGGTTGGCTGCCGCAACTGCACAGGTGCGCCACTGCCCCATGCTGCTGTGCAAGTGCAACTGCCACCCAAGCCCTGCTGCTTGCAAGGCTAAATTTTCCTATTTTCTTGCCCCTGCCCCGCAGCTGTACGACCTGTCGGGCGAGCGCGTGGTGGCCCCTCCCTAAAGCTTTCTGGCCAACCTATCCGACCAATGTTTTTTTTCGGTTTTAAACCCTTTTCTCCGCAGCTGTACGACCTGTCCGGCGAGCGCGTGGTGGCTTCGCTGGAGGGCCACTCCAAGAAGGTGCACGGTGAGTATCAAGCGCCCNAGCTTGCCTTGCTGCCTGTTTGCGGCCCCAGAACCGCCGAAGGTGTCAAGTGTGCACCTGACCTGCTGGCTAGCGCTTTCCCTTGCCTACTTGTGTGCTTCTTTGCGTCTCCAAACGAAATTGCCTATGAGCCCACTCGCAAATCTGACTACATTGCCTGCCCAACCAGTGCAGACGTCAAGTGTGTGGGCGCGCAAGACCTGCTGGCCAGCGCCGCTCCTCGCTTGCTTCCCTTTTTCTCACAACCCCTATCTGCCGAAATCTGCGGTATCCAAGCAGATGTGAAGTTTGTGGGCGCGCAGGACCTGCTGGCAAGCGCGTCCGCCGACCGCACCACCAAGCTGTGGCGGGCGGGCGGCGAGGGCGGCTATTCGTGCGCCCACACCTTCACGTGAGCGAGCTTTCGAGTGCTTCTGGTTTGGGCCGAGTGAGGGCCGAGTGAGGGGAGGGGCTGACAAGTATTCGATTTGGGCAGACAGCGGGGAGACAGCAGGGCACAGCAGGGCGCAGCGCAGCGCAGCGCAGCGCAGCGCAGCGCAGCGCAGCATGCGCAACAAGCGTTGGTGCCCTGCCCTCCTCAATCCTCCCTGCTGTCGACCTTCTCTGCGTGCCTGGTTTGCAATAACGGAGCAGGCAAGCGAGGCGGTCCGCATGTGCATTTCCTTAATTTTCCTATCTACCTGTCTAATCCCAGCTTCCGTTTTTCCCGTCGGTTTGCTCTCCCTGCAGGAGGCAGGCGGGGGAGGTGGTGAGCGTGTGCGTGCACCCCACCCACTCCTTGCTACCCTTCGCCACTTTTCAGACCCCTCTATTTGTTGTGCCTCATCTCTTTCTGCCCTGCAGGGAGCAGGCGGGCGAGGTGGTCAGCGTGTGCGTGCACCCCACCAACTCGTACCTGATCACCGCGGCTGGCGACGGTTCGTGGGCCTTCTACGATGTGGCGGCTGCTGCCTGCGTCACCCAGGTGTGTAGAAGCTTTATTTGCTGGTTTTTGAGCTGAATTGCTGCAGCGGCTGGCGACGGCCCCTGGCCTTCTACGACGTGGCGGCCGCCGCCTGCGTCACCCAGGTGCGATTTAGAATGCTTGTTTCTGATGCTGGTTGTTGATTGGAGTTAGCTGGGCAGCGACGGCTCGTGGGCCTTCTACGACGTGGCGGCGGCCGCCTGCGTCACCCAGGTGTGTTGTGTGGAAGCTTGTGGTGGCTGTCGGCTGCGGTTGTGGGCTGCAATTCTTTTGAATGAGCAGGAGCGGCTCGCGTTCGAGGGCCTGACTGCACTGAGCAATTTCAACCCCTGTGCAAGCAATGCAGCCGAGGATGCCGGTGCCCCCCCACACCCGTGCCACGTTGCACTTACCTCTGCGCTGACTGCTGCAAATGGCCCACCCTTGCACTGCCAGGTGTCTGAGGAGGGCGGTGCCCCCTACACCTGCGCCGCGCTGCACCCTGATGGTCTGATTCTGTGCACCGGCACTGACGCGGCGGCGGTCCGCATCTGGGAGACGCGCACACAGAAGGCACGGGTAGCAAACAGCATCAATGCACTGCAAAGTGTGGCAGGCGCTTGGGTAGTGTGTTTGCATCAGGGAGACGGGGCACACAGAAGGTGGGGACGGCATGTGCTTGTTAGCTTGCAGTGTTGATTTAGATTTAGAAGTGCCAACCCTGCCATGGACTCCCATCCCCACCCTAACCCTTGCTTTGTTTGTTGCCGCAGAACGTGGCCAAGTTTGACGGGCATGAGGGCCGCATCAACGGCATCTCCTTCTCCGAGAACGGGTGAGGCACAGCAGCACCTAAAGTTAACCTAAATCCGCACTTTTTGAGGGTTGGATTGTGGGGGCCCGCGAGGGCCGCATCAGCAGCATCTCCTTCTCCGAGAACGGGTGAGGCACACTTGTGTTTGTGGCGGGGGCAGGAGGGCTGTGGGTGCATTGAATTTTGCGCCCCCGAAAACGGGCAAGTGATGTGGCAACAGGCGCGCCTCGGCTGCATGAGGTGTGATTTGTGGCTCACACCACTTGCCCACCCCACCACACCAAACCTTTACATATGCCCTTTATGTGTCTTCCAATTCACAGCCACTACATGGCCACGTGCGCGGCCGACAGCGTCCAGCTGCGGCACTTTGTTTATCTCGATAACCCAGGCAAATTTATTTTTTTCCTATCCAATGCAGCTACTACATGGCGACCTGCGCGACCGACGGCGTCAAGCTGTGGGACCTGCGCAAGCTCAAAAACTTCAAGTCCCTGGCGCCCTACGAGGCAAGCATCTGTGTATTTTCCGGTCTATTTTTGGGATCAATCCGACTGCTAGCATTTCTGGTTGCTGGTGCCGTGTGCAAGCAAAGTTTGTTATGTTAACCTGGCTGGCTGGCTGGCTTGGCGGCTTGTTCTTCTTGCTTGCCTGCCTGCTTGAATTGCCCTTCGTTAGCCGGTGCACCGCCGCCAACTCCCCTGGCTAAGTTGCGCCCGGCTGGTTCCTCTCCTGCCAAACTGCCTGCAGGGCATGCCCACGGCGGCCGTGGCCTTCGACCACTCCGGCCTGTACCTGGGCGTCGGCGGCGCAGGTGCGCTTCAAATTCGTGTTTGCTGTCTGTCTCGTTGCCTGCTGCACTGGCTAGGTGGTTCCCGTGTTTTGACTTTGCAGGCACGGCACGTGTGTCGGTTGGGTTGGTTTTTATCACACGCCCTTCCCGCCGAACAGGCTTTCTGGCCTTGCCCCCACCCCACCTCATTCCAATTTCTTTTGCCCATGTGCAGACGCCCGCGTCTACGGTGTCAAGCAGGACTGGTCGGTGGTCAAGGAGTTTGCCGATGTGCCCAAGAAGGTTAGTAATACATGTATCCTGCTTGCGTTTGGCTCTGCACTTCTGCAGTGCGCCGATGTGCTCAAAAAGGTACATGACCAAACTGTATCAGGCTTGCACTTCCCCTGCAGGTATGCGCCGGCGCCTGAAGCCTGCTTGCGCTGCATTCTCAGCCCACCTAACCACCCTCTCACCTGGTTACTTTTCACTCCTGTGTGCAGGGCGTGCACGCGCTGCGCTTTGGCACCGACGCCCGCAGCCTGCTGGTGGGTGCGGCGGACCACAACCTCCGCGTGTTTGCCGCGCCGCAGTGAGCGCGGGCACACATTGCAGCAATGCAGTAAGCTGCTGCTGGCTGTGCAGCTGTGAGCGGCGGCAGCGCTGTCAGCAGCCGTCCAGCTGGCTGCCCCGCCNTGGGAGCTGGCTGCCGCCTGAGGCTGCGTCCGCCCATCTTTGCCTGTTGCTCCCANTTGCTCCCCTGTCTCGCCTTTTCCACCTGCTGACTCTCTGGCCCCATGCCCCATTCACTAACCCCATGCACACTTCTCTCTCCGTCTGGATGCTGTGCTGTGTAACACTCGGCGCTCAAAGGACCAGTGCTCAAAGGAGCGAGCCTTGGCTGCCATTTCAAGCACAGGTGGTGCCACTGCTTGCACGCGCGTTACATGCACTCGCTAGGGCTCACAACAACACGCATTGGCTGGGCAGAGGGTGCAAGGAGCACGAGGGAGGTCCTGGGGAGTGACTGGTGATCGTGCTCAGAATTAGCCGCGCAAGCGTGGGAGGCACGCAAGGGAGCAGGCGGTTCCGGCAAGCGGGCTTGCAGAGGTGGCACGAGCGGGCCTGCAGGAAGGTAGGCGCAAACGGAGTTGAAGAGAAAGCAGCGGGTTCGTTTCGTTTCAAAGCAGCCAGTCTTGGGCGGGGCCCCAGCCAGCAGGTTGACCCTTGGGCTATTCAGTGCCAGAGGAGCGAACAAGCGGGTTGCTGCCGGCTTCTGCCGGCGGCAAACAAGCAAACGGTGGAACGAACAGGGTGGCAAACATGAGGGCAGAGGGATATGGTCGACGAACATAAGCGCTTTGTGAGGAAGCACGCCGAGTGCGGGCACACAATCATATCAAGATTGGTCGTAGGATGCAATGGGGAGGTGAGAGGGTGCTTGGAGGTTGGAGAGAAAAGGGCGCAAGTGCATGCAAATGAAACAAAGTGCTTGCAGACAGGTAGACGAACGAGGAATCGAAATGAAATGCAACGGCGGCATGCCAAGCACTTTGCGCTTGGGTGCGGCAGTTGGCTGTGCACAGCGCCGCATCTGCTGCCGACCCCTTCCGGGGCGGGCTAGCTGTTCAGAGCGGCTGGAAAGGCTGCAGGGCCGTCCTCAGGGGAAGGCCTGCTGGTGCCAGGCGCCGCCAACCGCTACTGCCAGCAGAACCACAGCGGCCACAGCGTAGGTGGGCCTCAGCCTGCGCAGCATGCGCTCTGCCAGGGCCCACTGCCAGTCGTCTGGGCGGTGGGTCTGTGCAGACCAGCGGGGCGGTAAGCGCCTGCTGACCGCCAGCTTCCTGCGATAGGCTGGCGGCAGCTGAGAGGAGAGCGGGACCAGCGACAGCGGTACCGGTACAACCATGCCGCCGCGGCCGCGGCCACCGCCGCCGTCGCTGCTGCCGTCGCTGCTGCTGCCATCGTCACCGCTGCTGGCATCGCTGCTGCAGCTGCTGGATGGCTCGCTGAGTGGAAAGTTCCAGGCCTGCAGACGTGAGCAGAGAGGCAGGGAGGATGTGTGGGCGGCTGGGCGGCTGCGCAGGTGGGTTTGGGCTCACATCAGGCACCCATGCTGCAGCAGCTGACACGCAAGCCAGCTGCACAGCATGCACAGCAGTTCATGCTGACACTGCTGCTGCCCTGTGCACCTTCAGCCTGCTGGCAGCACTCAGCTGGCCACCACCAGTGAAGGCGCGGCTGCAAGCTGCTGCCCAGCAAATGCAGGCCAAACCCACCTGTGCCTGCTGCCGGCGCCACTGGCGAGTCAGCTGGCGCTGCTCGGTGCGCCAGCGGCGGTAGCTCCTGACCTGCACAGCATGAGCGGTAGCAGGAGCGTGCACCATTCGCAGTAGGTATGCAAAGAGAAGCAGCGGCAGCGCAGCAAGCATTGCAGCGGTAGCTCCTGACCTGCACAGCAGGAGCGTAGCAGAAGCGTGCAGCCATGTGCAGTGGTGCAAATATAGCAGTAGAGCAGCGGGCAGAGCAGCACAGCACACGATGCACAGCGCAGCGCCACTGCGGGACCTCAGATGAAAACCGGGCCTGCACAAGCCAGCCGCTTGCAAGCACAGCCCACCCACCTGCAGGACTGCCACCAGCAGAGTGGGCATCACGGCGACCAGCCAGAATTGGTGGGCAGCCAGCACTGCAGCCGCGGCCGGATGGGAAAAAGGAAAGAGGGCATGAATTGCAGTGTGCACAATGTGTGCAATGCGGGCACAGATCAAATACAGGGCTTGGAGCTTCCGCTCCATCTATGGGGCCGTCAGTGCAGGGCAAGTGGCTGCAGTGCATTCCATGCGCGCCAAGCATGCTGCGCTGCTGCGGCAGGCACACGCTGCTTGCCACCAAGCAGGCTGCTTGCAGGCTGCTTGTGTCTCAAACCCACCACAGTCGCAGCTGCATTGCGCCCGCTCTGGCCGCGGCAGGTGTTATGCTCCTATTGGCAGGTGAGCGCTCGTGTGTCTGCTACCCTGCACACACGCTAGTCCAGACGATGTTGTTCCAGATCCAGCTGAAACAGAAATCCAGCATCAGCGCTGCGCATGCAGGCTCGCAAAACTGGGCACGCAACAGGGCGGGCCACGTTGGCTCGACGTTGCGCCTACAGCATACAACTGCCCCTGCAAAACTGGCGATTTGATGCACAAACGGCTCACCGCAGTGGCAGTGGCGCTCAGAATGCTCGCGGTGTAACCCAGTCGCCAGCAGGAGCGGCTCAATGGGAGCAATGAGAGGCTCCAGCCAGCGGTAGTAAGCTTCCAGGCGCCAAGCAGACTCTGGGTGCTGCGGTTAGGGCGTGCAGCGGCATGCCAGGCGCGCTCAAAACAGCTGTGGTATTGTTGAGCGAGGGAGCGCTGGCAAGCAAGCAGGCATGCAACTATCGCTTCCTTGCACGCTTGCAACCACCCAGCCGTAAGCCAGCATGCAACCATCATGCAACAAAACAAAACAGCACCCCCACAACAGCATCCTCGCACCTGCAGGAAGTCGCTGGCGCACACACCCCAACAAACTCATTAAATTCGCTGAAGATAGCAATCGAAATCGAGTACACCAAGCAACACCCTCGCACCTGAAGGAAGTCGCTGGCGCAGACGCGGGCGTTCATGCTGGCCAGCGCGGCGGCGGTGCAGCAGGCGCTGGCTGCCATCGCGACCGGCGGCAGCTGGAAGCACAGCAGCAGCTGCAGGCAGTGAGTTGGGAGGGTCAGGGGTAGAGAGCATGTTTCAGGCAGCAAGAAAGCTTCAGGGCAATCGCAAGTACTGGGCCCTGCAACGCTTGGCATCGCAAGTGCTGGGCCCTGCAAGCGCTTGGCATCGCAAGTGCTGGGCCCTGCAAGCGCTTGGCATCGCAACTGCTTGCAAGCGCGGGCAGCTCAAGTGTCCGCAGCGCGGCCAATCGACATCTGCCGGCATGGTGTGCACACGCATGCATGCATGCTCTGGCCCAACCCTGCGTGCAAGGGTAGCAAGCATCCAGAGAGCAGCGGCGGTGCAACCCTGCCCCTGTGCCTCACCATGGCGCCAGGGTTGGTCCCACTTGCGACCGAGAGGATGGCCAGCCAGGCGGCCGTTGCTGCCGCCGCCGTGCTGCTGTCCAAGGCCGGCAGGCCGAGCTGCAGCGCCGCAGCAACGTGCATCAGTTGGTGAGCCACGGCCAGCACGAGGTGGTGCAGGCAGGAGAGCTTGCAGGCGTGGCGGCGGTAGGCCGCTGGGCGCGCTTTGAGCAGCGCCAAGCTGGCGAGCGGGAAAGCGCCAAAGCCGCAGAGCAGCCAGCCGCGGGCTGGCCAGCTAAGGGCTGCCCACGTGCCAGCGTGCAGGTACTGCAGCAGAAGATGCGGGGGTGTGGGGTGGCAGGGTGGGCAGGGTAGGGGACAGATGCAGAGGCAAGCGCCAGGGGTGGCCCCCAAGCCGGGAGCTGAGAGAAGCAGGCTATTTCTGGCCACTCGAATACCCCAAAACGTGCTGTTCAAACCATGCTGTCTGAAAAGGGCAGTTTAAAGCACGAGCACAGCACTGCAAGCAGCTGCTCCTTGGCTCACCGCAGCCACCGTGGCGCCGACCATCGTGAGCAGCACCCCTGCACAAGGCGGTTGGACAGAGGTTGGATGCAGAGTTACGGAAAGCTCCCGCATGTTGAAAGTGCATGCTGCGCATACTATATCACCACCCAGAACCTGGCACGGGGCAAGCGCTGCGCAGCGCCGGCAGTTTCCAACGCGGCCGCTCACCGGCGGCGGCGCCGAGCGGCGACGCCCGCGACTTGGCAAAGCTCTCCCGCCGGGGCGGCGCGGCGCCCAGCGCCGTTTCGTCGTCCTGCTCCATCTCTGGCACCGTGGGAGCGCGCCCCACGGCGCCCACGAGGTCGGCCAGGTTTTTTGGTCCTCTGTGCTGTTGCGGCCCGCAGCCGCGGTCGTGCATCAACAGCACAGTGGCTGCAGGAGCTAATCAGAGCGTTTGCCCGAGGGGGGCGCAATACGTATCTTTGAGCCGCCGGCAAATTTGGGGGGGATGCAGGCGCCACAGAGGTGCAGTATGCGCTTTAGAGTGCAGGAGTAAGACAGGGACGCTGGGGTGGTGGCCTTGAAAGGTCGGTTTGCCATCAGCGCGCTTTCATGCGATGCGCCGCTGACGCGCCTGAGCGGGGCCTTGCGGCCCGTCAGTAGGCTCCACCGGTTGCCGGTTGCCTGGTTTGAAAGCAGAGGGAGGCCGGCAGGCGGCTGCGCTCCCCTTAGTGGGCGGAGTACATGCACATTGAAAGCAGAGGGAGGCCGGCGGGCGGCCTGTTCCGACCAGATCCTGCCACGCTGCACACACACACACACTCTTGGTGCGGAATCTTCTTTCACTGTCGCAATCCGTTCCCAGCAAGAGAGCCCAAGCAGCGGCAGGCCAGCCCGCCACCCAACCAATCCTGCTCTGGCCCCCAGGCTGCAGCCGGCCTAGCTTGCAAGCGCGCACTGCCCGGTTCTGAGCGCTTTACACCAACGCATGGCATCCCGAGAAACAACAAATCATATGCAAGGTCAAGAGGCGCCAGCCGCCACCTGTGCAAGTGCCAACTCAGCGGCTGACGCCACCAGTCAAGAACAGGAAAAGCCCACAGCAAGCCGCCAAGGAAACGCCCAGCTGCGCCGTCGCCGCCAGCTGCACCCGCCAGCAACAGCTTGCAAGCCTGCACCCACTCGCCGCTTCCTGCTGCGCGGGCAGTGTGCCGGCTGCTGGCGGCGGCACTGTACGGGGGCACAATCGGCAAGCTTGCCTGCGCGCACCAGCCTACTGCTGGGCGGGCGGCATTGGCGGCATGCCGGGCGGCATGCCACCCATTCCGGGCGGCATACCCATGCCGGGGGGCATGGTGGGCAGGGCGCCTGCGCCGGCCGCCTGGGGGAACAGCTGGCTCATCTTTTCGAACACACGCAGCACCTGCGGAGCAATAGAGTGGACAAGAAAGGTGCGCTGAGCAGCTGGCGAAAGACAAGAGGGAACAGCTGGCTCATCTTCTCAAACACGCGCAGCACCTGCGGAGGGAGGGAACCAAACAAGAAGATGAGGCAACTGGCGAAGCGGGGAGGGAGGGCCGCAAGCACCGGCGCCTGGCTCAGCCCCATGTGACTTGAGAGGAATGCATCCGCATGGACGAAAGGATTCGGCCCCTGCTGCCTGAAGGACACCATCATGCGACCATGAAAGGCATGCAGAAATTGAGCCAAAGCAGCCCATCTCCGGGTCGTTCTGGTAGTTAAAGACGGGCCTGGACCCTTCCCATTGCTGGCCATGAATCCACACGACGACATGCCAGGCTGCTGCCTCGAGGCCAGCCACAAACGCCAGGGGAATGAAGCAAAACAGCACTAAAATAACCCACCTCTGGGTCGTTCTGGTAGTTGAAGATGGCCATGGGGTTCTTGGTGCACTCGGCGATGGCGGCCATGATCTGCGATGGTGGTGGCAGTGGAGGCAGAGCGATGCCATGAGGGTCGTCACAGGCGGAGCAAAGCCTGGCACTGGCCCGGCAGCAGGCAGCCAGCACAGGGCACTCGGCATGCAAGTGGGCATGCAATCGACACAAGGTAATCGGCAGGATATAGGTCGGCCATGTTGCGGTCAGCGAAACTAAATACACACGCTCTCACCTTGGGGTTGGTCATCATGCCAGCCAGGTCGGGGTCCGCCATCACCTGCGGGCAAGTAAGAACGATTGTTACACGTTTATCGTCGTGTGTTGGCGCGCAAATGGCATGGCCGGTGATGGCGTGCTGATGGCCGGTCATGGCGTGCTGCGGCCGTGTCATGGCATGGCATGCATGGTGCAGGGGGCATGGCAGCTGGTGCATAACGATGCGTAATAGCATGGCATGGCATGGCCAGTCGTGGCATGCCGCCGCCATGCAAATGGCATGGCATGGCATGCTGCAGCTGTGGCTTTATGGCCATGGCATGTCAGCACAGGGTATGGGGAGCAGAAAGAAGGCGTCATGAGTGCGGCCTCTCGGCKAAAGAGCAAACCTGAGCTTGCCATTCCGTTGCTCTCCCCCTGCCGCACCTTGRGAATGACCTGGTCGGGGTCATCAGGGCACAAATCTGCCAACTGCTAACCAGCTCTATCCCTGCCATCCCATCGAACCCCAATCATTCCAGCATTCCTACCTTGCCAATGAACTGGTCGGGGGTCATGCCCAGAGCATCAAACTGCGCCTGCATCTGCAGGCAGGAAGGGCACATGGAAACAGCTGCTGAGAAGAGCGCATGGGTGCGGCGGGCTGGTCWGAATGGTGGGTRCKGACCCGCCGTACTAGTGCAGCAGGCAGCGGCAGCAGCCCATAAACAAGTTCCTGCATGTTCCTGCATTTGCAGCAGGCGCCTGGCGGAAGCACAGCAAAGCATGATGACATGCCACCAGCCGGTGCAAGGCGTCTCAGCAGCCATGCCAAACAGACGCTTGTCCAACAGAATTTCTTCGCCTTCTTCTCGGGGCTCATGTCCATGCCCTGCATCATCTCCGCCATGGCAGCGCCACACCAGCTGTCCACAACAAAAACGAGCTCATAATAACCACCAAACCACGCCGCTTGCGCCTGGGGGCTGCCCAAACAACCTAGCTCACAGCTGCACACCGCACAACAGTCTACCTTTTCCGGGCTCATGCCCATGCCTTGCATCATCTCCGCCACGGCGGCACACCAACACACCCAGGCACCCTCACAAAGTGGGTTTATTAAAGATGTTGAAATCACCTTCTCCGGGCTCATGTCCATGCCCTGCATCATCTCAGCCATGGCGGGGCTGCCCGAGGACGCCACCTGCTGCTGCAGCATGCCCTCCAGCTGCGTGCGGTACTCCGGGTTGCTGCACAGTAGTGTAAACAATGGAACAATGGGGTTGAGCGTGTGTGGAGTATTCAGAGGGAGGCAGCTGCAGCATGCCCTCCAGCTGCGTGCGGTACTCGGGGTTGCTGCGACAGGAGTGATAACANCAGCTGTCCACAACAAAAACGAGCTCATAATAACCACCAAACCACGCCGCTTGCGCCTGGGGGCTGCCCAAACAACCTAGCTCACAGCTGCACACCGCACAACAGTCTACCTTTTCCGGGCTCATGCCCATGCCTTGCATCATCTCCGCCACGGCGGCACACCAACACACCCAGGCACCCTCACAAAGTGGGTTTATTAAAGATGTTGCTGCGTGCGGTACTCGGGGTTGCTGCACAGGAGTGATAAACAGTGCAAGGTTGGATGTCGAACAAGTACAGGGGGACAGGTGCAGCATGCCCTCCAGCTGCGTGCGGTACTCCGGGTTGCTGCGGGAAGAGGAATTAACAGGCAACAATTGGTTGAATGCCGAACAAGTAGAGGGAGGGGGCNAGCTGCAGCATGGCCTCCAGCTGCGTGCGGTACTCGGTTGCTGCGGGCATCGGTTGCTGCGGGCAGCCAAGAAACAATTTGAGTTCAGCACAACGCAGGCAGGCAGGCATTACAACCTTAAATATGTCAAATCCGTACCTGAGCATCCACTCGAAGGTCTCGGGGTTGCGCATGGGCTCGGGCAGGTAGGGGTAGAGCATCTTCTGCGCTCAGAAAGGGGAATTGGGAGTAAAAAGGAGCAGAGGCTGATGTTTCGACGTTCAACAGGAGTGCAGGCAGGTAGGGGTGCGGCACCTGCTGCGCTCAGAAAGCAGCATTGGAAATGAGGGAGTGCGTCAACATTCAGCACCTCCAGCAGCCAGCTTGCAGCGGGGCACTCTTCTTTTCTCACTGCACACTAGCCCAGAGCGTTCAGAACTGCACCATCACAGCCACATCCCCTTGCCTGCATCTCCGGGTTCTTCAGCATCTCCAACCCCGTGCCAGCCATGCACTCCCCCCACATGTTCTACTCAGCGCAAAACAAACAAACAGCCCTTGCCTGCATCTCCGGATTCTTCAGCATCTCCAGCATCGCACCTCCCACCCAGCAACCTCTTCACTCCCCACATATGCCATGCAAGCAAAACTCTAGGTAAATAAACCAAGGTTGATAAATCAGCC
>JADXDR010000185.1:144725-162333 GCA_025026875.1 Chlorella ohadii
GCACATGCTGCGGTGTGTGCATGCCCCCAGCTGGGCGGGAGGTGCTGCAGGGCGCCAAGGGCAACTTGTGGGAGACCAGATATGGGCTGCTTTTGGKGCATCCATCCTACCTGCAGCGCCGTGGCGGTGTGCAGGCCGGMCTGGCAGGCGGCGGGCGCGAGGCAGGAGGGMTTGAGCAGGGTGGAGGCGGCGAGGCGCAGCATCGTGGCGCTGGGGCTTTCGGGAGGCGAGAATTGGGTGGTGGGAGAATAGGCCAGCTGGTAGGACAAAAAGCCCCCTTTTGGCGCGCCCGTGCTTTGAAACGAGCGGAGCAGGCGGCCCATGCAGCGCCCCCAGAGCCACGGGGANGGGCRCAGGGCGCTTGTAGCTGCCTTGCAAGCTCGCGATCGTGTCATCCCGCCGAGCGCTGGGCTGTCGGGCAGCCCCCGACTGGTTGCCGGGCCTGTGAACTCTCTGGCCCTCTGCGCAACCTTGCAGATCGCCAGAGCTGCTCCTCATGCAACGCGTGCTGGCGGGCTGCCGGCCAAGCGCCGTGCCGCGCCTGGCCGGCTCGCCGCCGCCTCTGCCGCTGCTCGCCGGCCTGGGCGCACCCATCCTCCCCCCGCGCCGCAGCTGCAGCCGCACAGTGGCAGCCCGCGACAGGAAGCTGACGGGACGAAACACGGAGACGATCCCACACGACAGCGGCGGGGGTGGCAGCTACAACAATCGCCACGGCGGCGGCGGCGGTGGCGGCGGCGGCGACGGTTCGGTGAGCTTTTTTGTGCAGCTTTCCCTTTGCTGTGTGCCCACATGCTGTGTGCCGCTCTGCAAGTGATGTGCGTGGGAGTTGTTGCAGCCTGACTGGCATCTGAGTGCAGAATAGTGCCATGCTGAGCTGAGCGGGCCATACACATGGCAGCAGGGAGTGCTTCGTTTGTCTGATGCCTGCCCGTTCCATTCTCCCACCGCTTGTTCGCCTGCTGCAGGACGGCAGCAGCGGAGATGGGCACAGCGATGAGCCCAACCCCCAGCGCCTGCTGCTGCTGGCCACGCTCAAATGGCTGGCCGCCGCTGCACTGGTGGCGGCTGCACTGCTGGCTGCGCTGCCGGCCATGCTGAGCCACCCAGCCGGCCTGAAGCTGGTCCTTGCGGCAGTCAACCTGGCTTCACCACTGGCCCTGACTGTGCATCTGGACTCGGTCCAGCTGGGCTGGCAGCAGCCGCTGCTGCTGAGCGGCCTGCGACTCGTAGAGCGAAGCAGCGGCAGTGGAGAAGGAGATTATAGCAGCAGCGATGATGAGGAACCGCTGCCTGTGCAGACAGCCCTTGTGCAGCCCCATAGCGCAGCCCCCAGCAGCAGCGGGCAGCCCAGCAGCCGGCTGCGGGCGCTGCCACGGAAGGGGGCCGCAGCAGCGGCGTCGGCGGCGGACGCAGGGCAGGCGGCGGCGGCAGCAGATGGTGCGGCGGCGGCCGGCGGCCGGCGGCGGCGCACACTGGTGTCCGTGGAACGCATCAGCACGACACGCACACTGTGGCAGCTGCTGCGGGGCGGCGGGGCGGGTGAGTAATCAGCTTGATGTGCCAATTGATCACCAGGGTGTGCAAGCGGTGGCGGGAGCTGTGCATGAGGGCTGGGTGCCCGCAGTGCGGCTTGCCAGGCGTGCCACACATGGCGAGCTGCACTCGCTGCGGCCTCCGTGCAGTGCCTGCCTCCCTCACACTCTTTTGGCAACCGCTCCCTGTGTTCTGCCTCCCTCAAACACCCCTTGCAGTGGACTGTGTGGTAGCAAAACCACAGATCGACTGCACCCTGAACGCTGCCGGCAATCCGCGGCTGCTGGCTGCCCTGCAGCAGGCCAAGGTGGTGCCGAAGGCTCATCCTGCGCCAGCTCAGCAAGCCGCCGGCTCTGCTGCCGTTGCCGCGCTGGCGGTACCTTCCACAACCGCGCTTGCAGGGCAGCCGGCGGGGCAGAGTGCAGCAGGCGGCGGCGGCAAGGGTGGCCAAGGCGGCAGCAAGGAGCAGGCAGCGTCACGCCAGCCAGCTGCAGGCGTGGCAGCAGCGGCAGCAGGGGCTTCTAAGCAGCGGCGGCACGATGACAGCAGCGACAGCGAAGCAGAGGAGCCTTCACTGCCTGTTCGCAGTGCCGCTGGCCCCCGCGGCAGCAGTGCTGATGCTCAATCAGTCTCGCCCGCTGCCCTGCTGGGTTATATGATGCCGGCTCAAGGGCTGAAGCGCAGCGGGGGGCAGCAGGGACCACAGCGGGCGCAGCAGGAGGCGCAGCCGCCTGCGCAGCAGCCAGGCGACAGCGGCAGCGCGGCCGGCCAACCTGGCGGCGCAGCGGGCGGCAGCGGCAGCAAGTCTTGGGTGCCCGAGAGCTTGCAAGTTGCCAGCGGTGCAGTGAAGGTGACAGGTGCGCATCGCTAAGTCGATTAATGCCCAGCCGTACCACACCTCATTGTATCACACTGCGTGCTGTACTGGAGCTGCAGGACGGGTGCGCACGACGTGTGTGCTGTGCAAGTGAGCGGCGCTGCATGGGCAGTCATTGTGAACCTGCTCCGCAGCCGTGGCTATGTTGCTGCCGCTATGAGTGCTATGAGTGAATGCATGTGAAGCGACCCAAAGCGCTGGCTCATTGCTCTGCTCTGCTCTGCAGGCGAAGTTAACACCGGCAAGCTGAGCCTGTGCATATCAGATGGAGCGCTGCTTGTGCCAGGGGAGGTCAGGTGCGCAGCGCAGCGCAGCGCAGCACGCACAGCGTGGCATATCGTGCACATCAAACACAGCATGAAGAGCATGCATACGGTATCTTGACTGCCGGGCTGTGTGTGCAAACTGGCTTCTGGCATCCTGTCTCGCCAGGCTGCAGTGCCTCACTTTCGGTTTCCATCACTGCATTTGCAGGGAGCTGCTGGGCAAACACCTTCACTTCGAGGTGCTACAAGGGGCTTCAGCGATTGAGGAAGCAGCTGCCGACGAGCAGCCAGCAGCAGCGGCTGGCAGCACCTCCGCCGCAGCAGGCAGCTCCGCAGCAGGAGCAGCAGCAGCAGCCAGCAGCAGCAAGCGGCCCCCGCCCCCGGCGGCGGCCAAGTGGGTGCGGCAGCGGCCGGCGGTGCTGCTACCNCTGGGGAACCGGCATGCCTCAGATGCCGGTTCAGCTGCGGTTGGATGGAGAGCTCATGCAGTTCAGGTGGGCGGGCTGATACGCTACGAAGCTGATAGAGTTTGCTGGGGGTGTTCGTCGTGCGCCGTGCAGCTGCAGCCCTGAAAGGCTGCCATGCATATGGTTTACGGCTGGGTAGCAGCTGGCACGCGCGGTGCAGGCAGCAGCATTTGCCAGTGGCGGCGGCGCGGCACGGCCACCCCGCCACGTCTAGCAAGGCCGCACTTTCACCCATGCACACACCATGAGGKTTCTCATCTACGCTTCGCCCCGCATCCTCCCCCGCTTGCTGCTGCCGCAGCCTGCAGGGCTGGCAGACCACCAAAGGGTTCACCTACCTGCGGCGGCCGGTTGAGGCGCGCATGCGCTTTACGCCTGCCCTCAGCAAGTGAGACTGTTTCCAGCWCAAACCCAACTGACCCGCCATGCTGCAGCTTGTCTTTGAAACGTGCTGTTCTGTGGCAGCGCGCACATTGCCACGTGTCTGACATTTTCCTGCCCTNGCTGTTTCTGCCCACAGCAGCGTCTGACCTTTTGGTTTCCAATTTTCACTTGCAGGTATCTGCTCACCCACCTGCACCCACTGCTGGGCGGCACAGTCGGCATGAAGGGCGCAACTGTGGTCGAGGCACGACTGATCCCGCACGACGGCCTGCTGCCCACATCACAGGTTAGTGCTGCCGCGCTTTGCCCTGCCAAACTCGGTGCATCTGTTGGTCTGTGTGGATGGCACGACGGCCTGCTGCCCACCTCTCAGGTTTGTATGCTGCTGCTGCGCTTGCTTTGTCCGAAACAACTGCCCGACGCGACTGGTGTGTGCGTGCCCTGGTTGGACCGCACAGCACCCTGCTGCCCGCTTCTCAGGTTGCCGCTGCTGCGCTTTCGCTGCCTGACACTCCCCAGCTGCTCACCACTCACTCACATCCTTCTCCCTTCTTCCAGGCTGCCGTGCGGGTTGAGCCGCTGGCTGTGGAAATCGGGGAGTCGCCGGTGCTGCTGCACGGCACTCACAGCTGCTCAGTATTTATCACGTGCTGCCTTTCCCTTCTTCCAGGCTACTGTGCGGGTTGAACCGCTGGCTGTGGAAATCGGGGAGTCGCCGGTGCTGCGCAGCGCTGTGGGCGTGCTCGGAGAGGTGGTCAAGTGAGTGCAAAACGGCTAGCTAGCCAAGTTGGTTGAGATTTTGGGTTTGGTGAAATTACGTGCACGACGGTGCGCTTAGAGAGGTGGTCAAGTGAGTGCAAAACGGCTGGCCAAGCAAGTTATCTGACGGGTTGTGTCAACACATGCGACAAGCAGGAAAAAATCAGCCACTGCCGTGCAGCACTATCATTCACTTCTGCAAGTCTTGATTGGTCACTTGTGTCAATGTCTGCTTCTTTGGTATGCAGGAAGCTGAAACTGAGTGCCKGAGCGCGGGCGGAGCTGTCGCCGCTGCAGGCCACTTCTCAATCTGTACTCATGTGCATATATTGCTGTGCATGTCTCCGTTGCAGGAAGCTGAAGCTGAGTGCTGGAGCGCGGGCGGAGCTGTCGCCGCTGCAGGCCACTCTCAGTTCGGATGGGCGGCTCACAGCCGAGCGGCTGGATGTGCGCATCAAGACAGGCAAGGCTCACGCTTGCTTTTTTTCCTGCCAGTTGTGGGTGGTTTGTCAATGGGTGGACGGCTCACCGCCGAGCGGCTGGATGTGCGCATCAAGACAGGCACGTTTTACTGGGGGCTGTTTTTAGCTATTATTTAGTGCGTTCTCAGAACATGGCCAGCCCCTGATCAGCAGTGCGTGCCACATGGCATTCTGCTCTGCTAATCCAGATTCCTTGCCCCACCCAACTGCAGGGCTGGGACCCTGGAGCAAGGGGCTGCACCTCATCAGCTGGGGCAGCGCCAGCCTGCGCCCCCCGCAGTCGCTTGACGCCACGCTTGCCGTGCCAGGTCCGCTATTTTCATGTGTTGTTCGGTGCATGTGTCTGCTGAGATCTTGGGTTTTGAGCTGCGATGTGCAGCCCCGTTGTGAAAGCCACTGGGCAGCCCTGCGCCCGCCTACCCCTCTTGGTCGCGGTGCATGCAGGCGCTGGTTGGGACTGCCGACTTTTTTGGTTAACCAGCGCGCATTCCCTACAATTATTTATCATTTATTCCATGCAGGTGATGCGCTAGTGTCCCTGGGGCTGCCGGAGCTGCCGGAAGGCACCGGCCTGCCGCTGCATATCAGCGGCACGCCTTCAAAGCCCGAGGTGGAAGTGGGCAGGTGAGCGGGTCGCTGCATTGGTTCTTCAATGTTGGAGCAGTGCGGCAGGCGTTGCTGGTGGTTTACTGCAATCTGCGCCCTTGGTTTCAACAGACAATCGACACATAACTTCGTGCCACTAATTTTGCAGGGCTAGCAAGCAGCTGGCCCTGCTGGTGGCCAAGCAGCAGGCGGCCAAGATGGGCGGCGGCAAGGGCGGCGCCATCCAGGTCCGTCNTCATATCAAGCGGGTTTGGCTGTTGATAGCAGTTTTGGTACTCGCGCCCGCATTGTTCGCATGTTCATCTATCTTTTTTAAACTTGCCCACCCTGCTGCGGTTTCTGGTGGACCACGTACAGCAGATTGCAGCTAGCAGTCAAATAAGCCAAGCTCAACCTATCCACTTGCAACTTGCCCGCGCCGCTGCAGGTTCTGGTGGACCAGGTACAAGCAGATCGAGGCCATCAATCAACTTTGAAAACGCGCATAATCTACACTTCTGACACACCCACCCCGCTGCAGTTTCTGGTGGACCAAGTGCAGCAGATCGGCGGCACGCCCGAGAGTATCGGCGTGCCGCTGCCGCCGCCGCTGCCGCCCACGGTGCGGTGATGGCAAGGCGGTGCCACGGCTGGACTGATAAGCAGTCATGTATGTGATATTCCTAAGCGGACGCGAGCTGGAGGTGTTGTGCCGCCTGCAGTGCGGTGATGGCACCACGGTCAGCATGCCTTTTTGGCCAGCCCAAATGTTTGAATCCCAATACATACAGTCACAACACGTTCAGTGAGCGCTCATGTAACACCAGCATACAGGAGAGCTCGCCAAATAGTCGAATTCCGGCCATCGGCACGCACTGCTGCGGAGTGCCGCTGGGGCGGCGGCGGCGGCCACAGCAGGCGGGTCAGAGGAGGCACGATCGGGTTTGCGCTGCATCGCATCGACCCTGCAAGCCGGCTTGGAGCATACTGGGAGCGTGCAGGAGCATCAGTGACCAGGTGCGGGCCGGCGCACCCCCGACCGAGAAACCTCTCGCGCTGATCCGCTTGCCGACCGCTCGGGAGTCTCGTGCGCTTGCGAGCCGTCCGGCGATCCGGCGCGCGGGCACTGCCTGCCGTCGCCGCCGGCGCCGCCGGCGCCGCCACGTTGCTGCCGCTGCCGCCAGCAAACCTACGCTAGCCAGCCAGAGCTATGCCGCTGCTCAGTAATTGACCGGTCAACGCCTGCAATGTCCGCACTTTACTGCCAACTGCCAGGCAGGATGGTAGGCCGCATCTCGGAGATTGGCACCCACGTCACTGTGGGCGAGCAGGCGCTGGTCACAAAGGCCAAGCTGAAGCTGACCGATGACATCAAGGTGCGCGGGTGCTGGCTTGATCAAATCAATTGAATGCCAGTTTGACTGGCTGGTTTGGATTGGTNGGTGCTGGCTGCCTTGGGAGCTTGTAAAACGCCAAGCTCAAGCTGACCAATGACATCAAGGTGCGTGGGTGCTGGCTTGATTTATTTCCAGTTTGGCCGGCTGGTTTGGCTTGGTGTGTGCTGGGCAGCTTTGGGGGCTTGTACAGGCCAAGATGAAGCTGACCGATGGCGTCAAGGTGCGCGGGTGCTGGCTTGACTGATTGGTTGGCCAGATTGGTGTGGCGGGTTCAGTTTGGTGGGCTTGGTTGCACTCCCTGTTTGGGCCAGCCTGGCATCACTGGCTTGGGCTCTGTGGCTCTCACGCCACCCAACCTGCACCTGTTGGTTACTACAGTCTCCAATTGATCTGTCTCCCCGCTCAAACCGCAGGCGACGGTTGAGCACCGATCGGCCTCGGGCGCGGTGGCGGTGACGCTGGCTGGCAAGCGCTGGGAGGTGGCGCACGACTTTGGCAAGAAGGTGGGTGGAGGGGGGCAAAAATCTGCGGGACTGTGCGTGTGACATGGATGGATTGCTGAGTGGCAGGCGCTGCGAGGTGGCGCACGACTTTGGCGGCAAGAAAGCGAGGCTTTTGTCCTAATTTGGATGTATTGTTGCATGGAAAGGGAGCTGCTGGCTGGCACGCGCCCCGGCAACAGCTGCTGGCATGCCTAGGTCCATGAACAGATTTGCTGCACTTTTGACTCTCGCTATCGATTGCAGGGCACGCGGCTCAAGTGGAAGGGCAAGCTGGGCAGCAGCAGACCTTTGTTGCCACTGAGTGTATTGATGTTGATCTCTCCCAATGAATGTTCTCGTGACTTGCAGGGCACGCGGCTCAAGTGGAAGGGCAAGCTGGGCAAGAGCGACTTGACGCTGAAGCAGCACGTCCCCGACGGCAAGTGGGCCCTCGTGCCCAACCCAGGCAAGTGTTTATTCAGCTTACAAGCTGGTTTTTTGCATCATCAATGCTACCCGAAGCAGCACGTGCCCGATGAAAAGTGGGCGCTCGTGCCCAACCCCAGTGAGGGTTCATTTAGCTTACAGGCTGGTGTGTTTGGGAACTGGCCGACACAAAAGCAGCAGCACGTGCCCAACGGCAAGTGGGCGCGCGTGCATAACCATGAGACATGTTCAGCTTGCAAGCTTCCTTGTTGCTTTTTGCATGGTTGCAAGGTTGAAATCTTGTGCTGCCTACCGTGAATGTTCTTGTTGCTTTTCCCAAACGCCCTGCAGTTGTGGAGGTCAGCCGCAAGGGCGTGCTAGGCTTGGTGGGCTTGGTTTGTCGCCTGGCGCCGCTCCAACAACACATTTGCATTGTTTTCCTCATTGCCTCTGCCCTGCAGTTGTGGAGGTCAGCCGCAAGGGCGTGCTGGGCGGCGAGGGCAAGCTGCAGGCCGCCTACGACTGCCTGGAGTGAGCTGGGGTTGCTTGTCTTCTGAAAACTGCGTTTGTGTGATATATTGTGAATGCGATGTGCGCCTGCGACTGCCTGGAACACACATTATTGTCTACGGTTGCAGCCGGGTGGGCACGCTGCTGCAGACGGTGTATGGCTGCGACCAAACCACTTTTGGATGCAAGCTGTCTCCCAATCATCTGTTTCCCTTCCTGTTGCAGCCGGGTGGGCACGCTCGAGCAGACTGTGTATGGCGGCGACGACAAGCAGCACAAGGCCTGGGTCAAGCTGTCGACCAAGAAGGTGGGCTGGCCAGACTTTCCTTGTTGCGCATCAGTTCCATTGACTATACAGCTGCAAGGCGGCAGCGCTGCAAGGCGGCAGCTGCAACAGGCAGGCAAGGTGTTGCTGAGCCTTGAAGCCGCCGCTGCATTCACCCCCATCATTACCATCACTGCTACCTTGCACCTCTGTTTGCTGTTGCAGGGCCCGTCCGCCGGCCTGCGCAGCAAGCTGCAGGCGGGGCCGCTGCTGCACTCGGCCGCCGCCAGCTACAGCCACGCCGGCGGCTGGCAGCTCAGCGCCAAGAGGTGGGCGGGTGGGAAGGCGGGTGGTGGGTGGTGTTTTCTAAGTCAAATCCAACATTGATGGTTGTCTGGGCAGCAGCCATGCACATAGAACAGCCATGTTTGAAGCAAACCGCTCGGGGCAACCCAATCTTTTCAAACGTTTCCTTCTGCCGGCAGCAAGTTCTCTTATGGCTTCAAAGTCACCGTGGCCTGCTGAGCAACCCATTGTAAAAGCAATCTGCCACACCCAACCCTGGCACCTCTCTTTTTGCCCGCAGCAAGTTCTCTGACGGCACACCAACGTCAACATGGCCCGCTGAGCAGCCATATTTTGTAACAGCACACTCAACCCGGATACCTTTTTTTCGCAGCAAGTTCTCTGACGGCACCAAGGTCAAATACTCGTGGGACCTGGCCAAGGACGAGCTCAAGGTGGCCGGTGAGTGCCATTTAATGCTCTTAATCGATTGCTCCATTCGAATTTTCGATTGGATGACGGCACCAAGGTCAAATACTCGTGGGACCTGGCCAAGGACGACCTCAAGTGGCGGGTGAGCATGATTGCATTGACTTTCGGTTCGGGCTTTCAAACAGTAGCGAACGCAATTGGGATGTGGTCAGTCCTATGTCCCGCAACCTCCTTATCAAAGCCATGCTGAGCTGTCTTTCGTTGCGTTTGCACTGCCTACACTAACCCTCCTCAACCTCCTTTGTGCAGCCAAGCACACGCCCGCCAAACTGAGCTGCCTGCGCCTCGTTTGCAAACCCGAACTGCCTCCACCTACACCTGACTAGCTTACTCCCTAATGCACTCTGCAGCCAAGCACACGCCCGCCAAGCTGAGCGACGACGCAGCGGAGGCCACCCTCACCCTGGGCATGACCATCCCGGTGCACAGGCAGCAGGACCCCAAGGTGGGCGCTGCTAAACTTTGTTTCAAATTNGGTTNCATACTGGGTTNCANGNCATTGTTGTGGCCATGCTGAGGCCCTNCTCRCCCTGGGCATGAYCATYCCGGTGCACANNNAGCAGSANGGACCCCAAGGTGGGTGCTGCTAAACAGTTGAATTGCTTCATAATTTGTTCAGCATTGTTGTGGCCATGCTGAGGCCCTCTCACCCTGGGCATGACCATCCCGGTGCACAGGCAGCAGGACCCCAAGGTGGGTGTTGTGTATTGTAACTAATAGCAGAGCCCGTTGCGGCTGCGGGCTGTGCGCCTGGCTGCACGCATCAGCAAGCAGGCACTTCGCCCCTTGACACGCTTCTCAGCTGACTGTCCCATGCCTCATGTGCAGGTGGTGTTACCCCCAGGTGGTTCGGCATCAAGTTCGACCTTCGCTATATTCTTTTCATGCCTGTCCCACTTGCTCTCCTCATGTTGCTCTTCAGGTGGTTTTTGGCATCAAGTTCGACCTGTGAGCGGCAGGCACCCCTTGTGGCGGCTTTGCAGCAGCTTGTAGCGCGGCAGCCAGCCAGCCGGCAGCCAGCCGGCCGACCGCGGCCAGCCGGCCGCAGCCAGCCAGCCGCAGCCAGCCAGGCGGCAAGGAGCCAGCCGGCAGCCAGCCGGCAGCCTAGCCGGCAGCAGCCAGTGGCAGGCAGGTCGAGAGTGACCAGGTGGCGAGCGTCAGCGCCGCCCTGCCAGGCTGGTTTGATGCAGCTGCTTGCTGCCCATACGTTGGACCAAATTTTCGGGTCGGTGATTTTTGGGCACCTGTGATTTTGGTGACACCGGTTTTTCGTGTGAATTTTCCTTGTCCTTGCGAGTCGATCGTGACTGTGCACTGCGGCGCTGCGCTCTCCCTGAATCCCATCCCAAGCTCTCCCTGTTGTTCCTGTTGGCCCCTCTCATCCTCCTCTCCCGCCCCGCATTGGCACTGCCCCTCTGTAACTTTCCACAGCAGCATTTGGATGTCACCCGTTCCACTCTTGTGGCACGGCGAGCATGCTCTATGCGCAGGGCGGGCGGGCTGAAGGCGGCGGCTCTTGTGCAGGCCACGACGCAGCACCAGCTAATTGTTTCTACTTGTGCAGCGCAGAGGGAAACAGGGTTGGGGGGCGAGGCAGGGCAGGGCGGCGCCAGCAGCAGGCACGGCCGCCGCCGTCGGTGCACTTTCGTTGGGCATTCGTGCGCCCAGCTCATACGCCTTCCCAGCTCCTGCGATCTCACCTCGCGTACCTCCGGGCAACGATCGAACGAGCAGTGCACAATGGGACGGGCTGGTACATGCAATGCATGAGCCGGGGACTCGGCGGTGGTGTGAGCCAGTCCCCGCGCGGCGATCATCGACCATCGGCACCGTTAGCCTCATCCAGCGCATCCATCAGATTGCAGCAGGCGATCGAGGAGCAGGTGGGCGGCGAGGGTGGTAGAATTGCCTGCCCCGCCCTTGTAGCGCCAATCCCGAACGCCCGCGCAGCGTGCCGCCGCCTTCAATGCACCTCAATTGTGTGCATGTGGCGTAAAGCAGCGCCGCGCTGCATGCAGGCGCCCCGCCGAGCCGCACCAGGGCCCTGCCCCCTATCCCCAGCTGGCCGGCGTGGGGACTGGCCTGCCGGGTGCAGGTTTTCGTTCATCTGCAACAGGCCAGTCGATTTCGACCTCCCATGCGCCGCAGGATGGCGGCTTCTACCGGGGCCAAGGCCCGCCGGCGTGCCGCCCGCGGCAGTGCCGCCGCCGCCGGCAGCGCTGTTGTCGTCGGCAGCGGCAAGGCGAGCAAAGCACGCAAGGGGCCCCTGCCGGTCACCCTGCTCAGCGGCTTTCTGGGTGCTGGCAAGACCACGCTGCTGCAGCACATCCTGCGCAACAAGAAGGGGCTGCGGTGAGTGCTGCGTAGGGCAGAGGGTGAGTGGGCTAAGATGGGTCCCTCTCAGAGCGGCGGCCCGCCTGCTGCCGCTTTTGCGCCGCCGCCACCTCAGCAAGCATGTCGTGCTTCCCCTTTACTTTGCAGGTGCGCCGTGATTGTGAACGACATGGCGGAGCTGAATATTGATGCGGGGCTGGTGAAGCAGGGCGGGCTGGTCCAGGCAAGTTGAGAGAATGAGCGGTTGTGCGGCAGTTGCACCCAGGCAGTTGTGCATGGTCTTCGAACGATCGGCAGGCCAATATTTCAATGGCACCCAGGCTGAACCTGCCTCCCAGTCAAGTTTCCGGCTCTTCCTCCATCCCTCTCTGCCCAGACCCAGGAGCGGCTGGTGGAAATGCAGAACGGTTGCATCTGCTGCACGCTGCGCGAAGACCTGCTGCAGGAGGCAAGCGCTGTGCACTTCCTACTTGCTTTGCGTAGCTTGCTGGTGTACGCAGCATTTGTTGCACCATTGTCCGCCGCTTGGCCACTTGTGTGGCCACCTAGCAGCTGGGGCAACCGCGCATGCGTTGTGCAGCACAGCGCGCTCAGCGGGCCGTGCCACTCTGCTCATCGTGCACCTGGCACGGGGCACGCACGCATGCATTTGCCCCGTGCGATTTTGCCCTACCGTCCTGAGGAAGCAGTGCTGAGGAGCACCCTCTCCTGTGCTGTGCATGCGCAGGTGTCCAAGCTGGCGCAGGAGCGCCGCTTCGATTACCTTGTCATTGAGAGCACGGGTGGGCTTCGAGCGCACAATGAATTGAGCTTCAGGTGTTGGATGTTAAGCCTGCAAATGCAGCGGCAGCACCTGTGCATGTCTGTGCAGGCTGTGGCAACTGCGCAGGCACGCACCCGACTGATGCTCGCCTTGCCGCTGCCTTGGCCCCCGCCCCTGGTGCACTGATGCAGGCATCGGCGAGCCGCAGCAGGTGGCGGAGACGTTTGAGCTGCCGCCGTCTGAGGGTGCGGCCCCGCTGCGCAAGGTGAGCTTGTGCTGCGCATAAGCTGTGCCTGCTGAGCATGCTGTGCCTGCAAGCTGTGGCGGTCTGAGGGAGCGGCCCCGCTGTGCAGATGATAAAGAGATATCAGCTGGGTTGCTTCACCTTCACTCCTGTCCTTTCCTCCTGCTCCCCAGCTGGCACGGCTGGACACATGCGTAACAGTGGTGGACGCTGCATCGCTGCTGGCCAACATGGGCAGGTGCGCGCCGCTCCCACAAGCCTGGTGCTCCCAAAAGCACTGGTGCTCCTGCTGCCGCTGCAGCTGCAGGACCATTGCTGCTCTACGCACCGCCTGCTCTATAGCAGTGCCCGCTGCGCGCAGCCCGCTTAACTTGTTTTCTGCCCTGAATGGCCAATTTTCTGTGCAGCATTGAGACGGTGGCGGATCGGGANGGGCCCGAGGCGGCCGGCGGCGAGCGGAATGTGGCAGACCTGCTGCTTGATCAGGTGTGCATCGGTGATGCGCTTGCATGGGCGTCAGTGATGCGCTTGCATGCACACATGTATGCAGGAGCGACTGGATGGCATATGCATCGCCAGTGTGTGAGCCCCACCTGAAACTGGCACTCCGCAGGCAGCTCGGCATCTGTCATTCACCTAGGCGGCACTGGCAGCAGCAGCAGTAGTTTTACCAGTTGTTTTGTCTGACCGCAGATTGAGTTTGCCAACGTCATCGTGCTGAACAAGGTCGACCTGGTGGCACCGGCGGGTGGGTGCACTTGGCAGCACAACAGTTAGCCACCTGCATTCGCTTGCTGGTCGGAGCAGCTGNCCGCCGCCCGCCGCTGTTGACTGCACACTAGAGAGATGGGCGCACCTTTTCCTTGCATCTTTTCTGCCCCACAGAGCGGCCCGTGCTCGAGGCATTCCTGCGGCGGCTCAACCCCGGCGCCCGCGTCGTCCCAGCCACCCACTCCCAGGTGCCTGCTTCTGCAGCTTGCACTCGCTGTGTGCAGCTGGTGCTTGCTTTTGCCTGTGCTGACATGCTAGAACTTACTGAAAGCCGTGCGCCACTGTGTGGCACACATGCATGGCAGGACCTCACACTGTATCATTCACATGAGTGCAGGTGGACCTGGCTGAGGTGGTGGGCACTGGGCGGTTCAGCTTTGAGGAGGCTGCCCAGGTGGGGCGGCTGCCGCTCCTGCAGGCTGCAGCTGCCCAGCACTTTTACACTTGCTGGGGCTGGCTATCGCCAGCTGTTGGACCGTCGAACCGTTCATGGCACATGCAGCAATGCAGCTGAGCAAAGGCCCTGTACACTGTGAAAAGTGCAAACCATGCACAACCACCGTCGGGCTCCGTTTCTTTCGCTGTGCAGAGTGCCGGCTGGCTGCAGTCGCTGAGTGAGGGGCACACCCCGGAGACCGAGGAGTACGGCATTGCCTCCTTTGTCTACCGGTAAATGTTTGTTTTGGTTCGTTTCTGTGCTGATAAGTTTTGGTTCACTGAGATGCGCCAGCCAGCTGCCCATCCACTGGTCTGACCAGCACTACGCATGCGTACATGTGAATGACTTGCCATGCGTTGCACCCTGCCGACTGAACTAGTGTGAATGCAGATATGCCCAGCAACTGCCGCCAGATTGCAGGGCGCGGCGCCCCTTCCACCCCGGCCACCTGCGGGTCTGATCAGTAGCATGTGCATGGCGGCGCATCATCACACAGTGCGTTGCAACTGCCAACTCACCGCAGAGCGCGGCGCCCCTTCCACCCCGGCCGCCTGTGGGACCTGTTGCGCCGCTTCTGGGTGCTGCAGCAGGTGGACAGCCTGGGAGACACAGAGGACGATACAGATGGTCCATCAGCAACAGACGGGCAGCCGCAGGCGGCGCTAGAGGACGGGCGGGCGGCATCGGCAGCCAACGGCAAGGAGGGGCAGCGCGCCTCGGCTCCTGCAGCTGAGGGCAGTGAGGAAGATGGCGACACATCGACAGGGCCGGTCATTGTGGCAGAGGCAGTGACCGCGGCAGAGGCGGGCGAGCGCCAGGCGGCGCTGAAACGCCAGTTCGGCCAGGTGGGGCGATGGGGGGTGTTGCAGTGTGGTGAGCAGGCTGCATGTTGTTGGCGGGCCATGCTTGTTTATGGCGCTGTGTTTGAATTGTATCAGTTATTCTGCAGTTTTCTTACCAACCGCAGGTGCTGCGCAGCAAGGGCTTCCTGTGGCTGGCGGGGCGGGACGGCATGAGCGGGGACTGGAGCCAGACGGGCTCTGTGCTGCGCATCAGGTGCTAATCTGTGACTGATTGTACACACATGAGCTTGGTTTTGTTGTGCCATGGGCAGTGGCCGCAATCGGCGGGGACTGGAGCCAGGCGGGCGCCGTGCTGCGCATCAGGTGTGGTATGGTGAATGGCTAAAATGAACCTGCTATGATGGGAGCACCGGGGGCAGTGGCTGCATGCAGCGGCGACTGGAGCCAGGCGGGCACCGTACTGCGCAACAGGTGCTGATTGTTTAAGCTGGCCAAACGCTGTTGGGGTTGGGGAGGATGGGAGCCAGGCGGGCGCCTTGCTGCGCATCAGGTGCCGTCNTTTTTTTGCTTGTGGGTTTACAACTTGAAGGAGTTGCAGTCGGATGCAGAGAAGTCGATGCCTGCCACATGTGGATATGCTCAGATGCCGCTGCCGCTCGTCCATGGTGCATGCACCTCCATGCATCCGTGCACTCATTTGATTCCCAAGCAGCTCTTGACCTCGTGCACTCCCACCCGCCTCCTCTCTGAAGTGCCGGCGGGGCCTGGTTTGCGGCCATGCCTGAAGACCTGTGGCCGGATGTGGATGTGAGTGATGGGTGCACTACCTTTTGCAATCATTGCCTGATCGCGGTGTGCCGCCGCCGCTCAATTCCAAATGGCCCTGGCCTGTATGGTGTGGATGATCGCCTGTCCTGCACAGCCACATCGCCAGATATACATACCGCAGGCAACGTGCGCTGTGGGTGCAGTGCCATTCCTGCTCAGCATCCAAACACACCTGCTGCATGACCTGCCTGCCGCAGCCCGCTAAGGTGCGCGCCGACTTCGACCCAGCCACCGGCGACCGGCGGCAGGAGCTGGTGTTCATCGGCATTGGTGTGAAGGTGGGCACATGCTGGCTTGTCTTCTACAAACAAGCGGAACCCGAATCAATTGAGGGGTGCTGTTGTGACCGGCGTCAGGAAGGTGGCATCGGCGCAAGATCCTTGACATGTTGAAGCACGGCAATGCAAGCAGCCTGCTCCAGCGGCCTGTGCAGCCGTGCCGCGCTGCCACAGGGCCGGCGGACGCAGCACGAATACCCAGCTGTTGTAAAACTCTGACTGCAACAGTACCCTTTCTGCTGCTGTGCCGCAGAGGGAGGAGCTCACCGCCGCACTGGATGCCTGCCTGTGCACCGAGGCGGAGCAGGTGGGCTGCTTTTCTGTCCCCTGGTTTCTTGGCAAAGCTAATGAACAATGGGTGTACATGCNTTTCTTGAGAGCCGATACATGAGAGAATGAGGCTCAGCTGCAGCTGAGAGGGATGCCCGNTAGCTGAGTGGCAGTTGGAGGTGTGCCTGCACGTTGGTGCCTGCTGCTCTCCTGGTCCCAACTGCACCCGTTGGGTTGCTGCCCCGGGCTGCACACAGACTCTTTGCAGCTTTCCACACCTGCAACAAGATTGTCCTGCCGCCAGTGCTGTGCAGGCGCAGCAAAGCAGTACCAACGACCCAACTGCCACACTCTTGCATCCTGATATGTGCAGGCGGCTGCCGCGGAGCTCGACGCCGGCGGTTTCATTGACTGGCCGGGAGTGGAGCTGGTGGAAGTGACCGATTCAGATAGCAATGAATCATCAGAAGAGGACGAGTCTGGGAGCGATGGAGAGGACGGTTCGGAGGCGAGCAGCAGCAGTGAGGAGGAGGAGGAGGAGGAGGAGAAACCGGGCACCCGTGCGGCGGCAACCACGCGCAAGGCGGGCAGGGCAGCCGGCAAGGGGCAGCCGGCAAAGCGGGCGCGGGCGGCGTGAGCGGGCGATAGCATGTGCACGATGATTCAGTCTGTGCCGTGGCCCTCGTTGCAGTCTGCTTGGCCAAAGCACGCTTTGTGAGCTGGCCAGGAAGTTGCGGCAGAGCGGCCGTCCTGCATGTAATGCACTAGTGCTTGGGCGGGGTACGCACGTGTGTTGCCATTATAAGGAAAAGGGCGGCTGTTTACCCTCAATGCATCATTGCAGCAGTACAACGCTTGCCACAGTGTTTGCACTCCTCCGCCTGCACATGTGGCCGAAGCAATGAAGAGCCTTCCATCATGAACCCTGTGAGCAGAACAGCTTGCTGGGCGAAGGAGCCGGCATCAGCGCCTGCTAGCTGCCGCGCTCAAAGTAACAATGCACGCTATGCGATCGGGAGGAAACTGCAAATGTAATTTGTGGTTGACTGTACTCATGCCGCCATCTCCGTACCCACGGCTGGCAAGCGAATGCGCAGGATGGGACAACTCGCAAGGTGGCGGCGCCATTGGCCGGCGCTCGCCCTCCTGCTCTGTCTATGATACGTCCCTTCCAGACCACAGCCTCTCACATTGTTCTTTCAGGCAGCTTTTAAGCTTGTTGCATGCACCACTTCGCCCAACGCAGTGCATATGCGCCTGCAAGGCCCTTGCAGATCGGCACACCGCTGACTCGGCGCCTTCCCGCCCGTCGGCAGTGCGACTGCGTCGGCAGTGCTTGCCGCGCAGCTCACCTCGTGTAGAATTTTGGTACCACTAGGCCCACCAACAGCTGAGGCGCTCGAACGGGGCGGTTGAGGCCAGCAGCAGGCAGGCAGGGGCCGATTTGCATTGCGGTGTTGCCCCCAGGGAGGCGGTGGGCGGGGAAGGGCCGGTGCCGGCCGTGGGGGGCCTCCCACCCCACCAGCTTGTTGATCGGAGCTGGGCGCTCCCCTGTGGGCCCTGTGGGATGCCCCGCAGGGTGTCGGCAGCTGGGCCCGCCCATGGCACCCAGCTGTCAAGGGGTGTTTCCTTGCGTTCACGCCCCGCGCCCACCTGTCTTTGCTG
>JADXDR010000185.1:167784-191477 GCA_025026875.1 Chlorella ohadii
GCTGGTACAGCCGCAGCCGCAGCAGCAGTCTGCCTTGCTTGAGGAGCAGCTTGCGGCGCAGCAGGCAGTCCTCGAGCAGCAGCGCAGCGAGCAGCAGCAGTGGTGCACAGCCGCCATGTGCCTCATCGAGCAGCAGCAGGGCCAGCAGGCGCAGCAGATGGACTGGGCTGCGCAGTGCACGCAGCAGGCGCCGCCACCGCCTGCCTGCCCTGGCTGCCGCCAGCCGGTGCTGCCCGCGGTTGCGTGTGCCTGCGAGGGGCCTGTCTCCCTGCGGCGGGTGATATTGCCAGCTGTGCTGCTTGCGCTCAGCGTTGTGTTGCATGGGGGTTGCAATCGGCATGCTCTCACCTATGGTGACGGCGTTTTCACTGCGCCACTCAGTGTGTTGCATGGGGGTCGTTGTTGCAACTGGCATGCTCTCACCTGTCGTGGCAGCCTTTTTCNACGCCCTGACCTGCAGTTCCTGCTGGCCTGGGGGCGCTTTGCACCGTGCAGCAGGACTCCCTCCTGCCCTCCCGCCTCACTGGTCCGATCCTCACCTCCTGCCTCCCCACAATCGCACACCAACTGCAGGCCGGCACGGCCAACCGCTCGGTGCTCATGGTGGAAGCCTCTTCACTCAGCCGCGCCGGCAGCAGCCCCGGGCCCAGCCGGGCCCCCAGCCACATCAGCCAGTCCAGCATGGCGGGAGCAAAGGCAGAGCAGGACGAGGACCAGCAGGTGTGCGTGTGTGTGTGCAGCTGTGTGTGTACATGAGCTCACTGTGACATTTGCACCAACCCTGTATGTATTTTGGGATTAAACTGCGCCCGATGCGTGGTGCAGGAAGTTGCTGGCCGTGCATTGCTGGCCCGCTCGAAAGCACTGCTGCTCCCTGCCTTGCAACCACAGCCCGTGTCGACCGGACGTTGCAACCCACCCGCCACCGCCTCTGTGCCGCGTTGCTGCACTTCCCACTCACCCAGTCCACTTCCCACTTGCCCATCCCACAGATGCAAGAGGTGCTGAGCATCGCGCGGGAGCTGGGTGTGTTTCCCACCTGCCCAGCAGACCTGGAAGCACAGCCCTCTTGGGTGCCGCCCTCGCTGGGCGCTCCCCCGCCGCCGCTGCCCCGGGCCGACCAACGCCGGTCAGAGGAGTCTGCCCAGTCGCAGCTGCAGCTGCTGCTACCCCGGTCGCACGCCCCAGGCCTGACCCGCGGCCACTCACACCCTCCGCCGGCATCCACGCAGCAGCAGCAGCAGCAGCTGCTGCAGCCGGCGCCGCAGCTGCGGCGGGAGGAGTGGAGCGCCGGCGGCGGCGCCGCCCCGCCAGCGCTGCTGGCGCAGCCTGGCATGCAGCAGCAGCCGGCAGGGCGCCAGCTGTCGGCTGATCAGCTGTTTGAGTTGGCTCACCTGCTGCAGCGGGCGAAAGCTGCCGGCATTCAGCTGCCACAGCTCGCCTCCTGGCCCACCCAGGCACCCGGGCCACAGGCGCAGCCGCCGGTGCAGCCCCAAAAGCTGCCACCTCAACATCTGCATGGGGCGGCACAGCATCAGCAACAGCTGCACGGGCTGGTGCACCAGCAGCAGCAGCAACAAGTGCCGCTGCAGCTGCCCCGCAGGACAGAGACGGCAACTTTTGAGCACCGCTCCGCCATGCTTGCGGGCCTACGGCGCCAAGTCTCAGCAGATGCAGTTCATGCACAGCATGCGCAGCAGACACAGCACGCACACCATGCACAGCAGGCCCCACCGGCGCAGCAGGCACAGCAGGCCGCCATGCATCGCCAGCAGCTGATGCTGCTTGAGGCAGCTCAGGCAGAGCAGCGAAAGCAGCTGGTCCAAACACAGCACGCCGAGCTGCTGCAACTGGAGCAGGCACGGCAGGCACGGCAGGCGCGGCAGGCACAGCAGGCGCAGCAGGCACAGCACACATGGCTTGCAGCAGACGCCCGCCGTGCTGCCCCGCCGGCACCCATCTCACAGAATACGCTGCAGTTTGCTGGGCCACAGCAGCAGCGCACTGCCTATGCGGCGCCACCGCCACCCCTGCAGCGCCTGCCGACGGCGCAGCAGCCGCCGCTGCAGCAGGGTGCAGCGAGCCTTTATGCGCAGCAGCAGGCGCTGTTGGCTCAGCAGCGTGCGGAGCAGCAGCGCTGGGCGGATGCTGCGCTGAGCCTGCTGAGCCAGGCCACGCGCTGAGCCTGCTGAGATCCAGGCCATGCGGGCTCATTGCCTGTTTGCATTATTAGTAAGCGCCTTTATTAGTAAGCGCCCTGGCAGTCTTTGCGGCTGTCCCGCTGTTGTGGGCCCGTCCGCTGCTCCTCTGTTCATCACAGCAGCCCTGCCCCTGTTTGCTTCATCTCTTTGTGCTGCACCTCCCTCTGCGCTGCACCTTCCCTCCCTCCCTCCCTTCCCGTTGCTTTTCCAAGCCTGCAAGTTCGTTGCATTTATCTCGAATATCGCGCGCGGCCGCGCAATCAGGCACTAGCAGAAGCTGCGCCCCCACCGCCGCCCACCTCTCTCTCCCTCTTTTCATTTTATCCAGCCATTCTGCCCCTTTGTCCCCGCGCCTCTGTCCCAGCAGTGCCATTCTTTTTGTGTCCCATGTGTGTATACCGCCGGCCCTCCGTGCCTCCCGCTGGCCCTCGCTTCCTGTACCGCCATCAGCACTAGGGGCAACTGTCGCCCGCCGCGCCCACTCACCAGCGTGGCGCTGCACACCCACACGCATGCATTGTCCAAGCACCTCGTTTTGCGTTTTCCAGCCTGCCCCAAAACACGCGCCCATGCGTGGCGACCGTTCTTGGTGCCGTGTCTGTGCTGTGCCTGCGTGCACCGAAGCTCCTCAGCACCAAGTGACACCCTCTCTTTCCCTCTGTGTGTGCCTTTCTCTCAAGGCCCCTCAAAGCAGTACTGGATCTTCCACCCACCTTTCTTCCACCTTCCATTTATTCCACCCTGCTTTTCCACGCCCTCCCTCCCCTCCACTGTTTGCCTCCTCCTGCCCTGCCCCAGTTAGCCAGCAGCCGTCCGCTGCTTTTCCAAGAAAGTACCCGCGCCCGCCCGAGTGCACTTGCAATGCACCAAAGGTAGTACCATTCTTTTCCATTTCCCATTTCCCAATCAAGCCTGCCCATAGCCACGCTCCACACTGACATTGCTTAGCACTAACACGATTGACTCCCTCGCAAGCCTCGCAAAGAAGCTTCTTTGACATTGTTTGACTCATTTTGCGCCACCTCAGTTGGTGGCCAAACACCTCCCTCGTCTGCCACGCCTATTCAAGCTCGATCCCATTTCGCGTGAATTCAAGCGTGCCGCCGTTGAACAGCGCGCCCTCTTCTTTATCTTTACTTAATGTAACGCCAGGGCCACATGTGCGAGGTAGAGACAGCGAGGAGGGAAGGAGCAGGGGTGGTGCCTGATCCGAGTGTGCTTGGCACATGTGCAACTGACTCCAACTCTCCAGGCCTGGCCAGGTGTATAGTCCAATCGGCGACAAATTTACAAGACTGCTCAGCTAGATGTCCTCAAATTCCACATCCATGGCCGCCGGTCCCGCCCCGCCCCCTTGCTGCTGCTGCTGCCCCTGCTGCTGCTGGCCGTGCGTCGGCGGCGCAAACGGCTCGGCCGCCGCCCCCGCCGCATCCGCCGGCGGCTGCCAGCCCTGCTGCGGCAGCGCCAGCCCAATCTTGCCGGGCTGTTGCTTCACTGCAAAGTGCTGCCGCGGCTGCTGCTGCCCCTGCGGCTGCTGCTGCTGGGGCGCTGCTGGTGGCGCCTGCGGCCGCTGCCGGGGCTTGACTTGGAAGTTCTGGCTCAGCAGGCAGTCGGCAACTGCAAACAGGTGGGGGTTGAGTTGTTAAAAGGTTTGAAAGTTTAATGCTGTGCTCCTTGCTGGCTGCAGCCAGCTGCTGCCCCCCAAGAAGCACGGCTGAAAGGCATGAAGTTGCAAAACAAGACCCGCGTACCAGGCGGCAGCTTGATGCCGTGCTGCTTGCCGTCTGGGCCCGTCAGCGGCTGCGCGTTGATCCTGCGGGCAAGCGCGTGCAGCTCCTGCATNGGGGGGAACAAAACCAGGTGCACCACTTTCAGCAGAAACAAGAAATGGCAGGGTTGAGTTACTGCGACTCGTGCAGTTGATGCGGCGGGCTAGCGCGTGCAGCTCCTGCAATTTGTGCATGGGGAGATCCACCAAGGTGCAGTGCGTTTAGTGGGCACCCGAACAAGTCCGGCTGCATTATGCCACTCCCATTTAGCACTGCGCGGGCCTGCGCGTGCAGCTCCTGCACGTGGCGAACAACCAAGGTACACGCCGCTCAGCAGCGTTCAGCAGGTTGCAGTTTGCCTGAACGCGACCGGACATCTGGCACCTGGCAGCGCTCAGCATGCCGCCCACAGCCAGTGCCAGCACCGGCAGGCAAGACACACCAGCCAGCACACAACCCCATTGCCACCGCCAAGGGTCCACACTCTACACAGGCACCCACAGCCAACTCACACACCTGCATGGACGGCGGCTGCGGCTGCAGGCGCGCATGCTGCGCCGCTGCTAGTGCGATGTCTTGCGGCGTGAGCGAAGCGCCGTTGCCGCCCGCTGCCAAGTTGATTGCCTGAGGCAGGCAGTGTGTGGGGGTGAGAAACGAACTGAGGGCGACTGCGCAGGCCAGCGAGGCATGGCATGAATGCAAGCTGCCAGGGCCGGCCGGCGCCTGGGCAGCCACACACCAAGGAGCGCCGGCGCATGTCGGCAGCGGCATGCGCGTGCCAACTCGAGCGAGCGGCATGCCCGGCTGCTCCCGGCAGCGGGCCTGCATAGTTCTCCCCCAACCTACCTCTGCATCTGACAGGATGTCTGATGCCGCCTTGTAGGTCAGGTCTAGGAGGCAGTCCACCACGCGAGGGTCATACTGCTTTATGCCCTGGCAGAACAAGAAAGAGCAGAGCGACAAAGGCGAGGTGGGCAGAGACGGCGGCAGGCGGCGGCAGCAGGGGAGCATCCCAGGGCCATGGCGCGGTCCTCACGCATTTGGTCGCACGCTCTGAAGTGCGACGTGAGCCCAGGCCGCCCCCAGGAGCACAGTGCGAGGGGCCACTGAAAGCACAGTCACAAATGGCGCTCACCAGCGTTTTGAGCAGGTCTAGGATCATCACCGCCTCTGCTGGCTGCTCGCGGGGCGCCGCCGAAGCCATTTTCGAGCGCACAAGTCTGCAGGCGGCGCCGACACGTGTAAATGAGTTGGTGCGATCGCTGGAATGACGCTGATCGCGGTCAGGGCGCCGATGGACGGTCGCCTGCACTTCCGCCACTCGGCTGCTCTGCATGAGCGGCATTGGCCCCGGACCCTGCAAACCCGGACACGAGGGCATTGAGAGACATCGTCCATGGATCTATAGAAGCGCGAGCAGTTGCCTCCCTGCTTGCCATCCCTGGCGGGCCCTGCAAGCCCTCACCTGGGCAGCCAAACTGCAGCCTTGCACCCCCGCCTCACCCACTCAGACAAGCCCCTGGCCTGAATCTGAAANCACGCCGCGCCTTGGAGGCACAGCAGGCAAGCACGGTGCGCGGCGGCGGCAGCAGCAGCGCTGCCGTGCAGCCAAGTGCGCGTGCGATCCGCACGTCCAACACGCTCGTGCTCCTCTGGACACGCAGGGCCACTGCTAGCATGGCCGAGAGGCGTGCACAACATGAGCAGCGCCTGTGGGCATGTGCTCAGCAGGATCTTGTGGAGACCGCCGCCAGCATCCTGCAGCAGTTCGCCGAGCTGCTCCATGCCCGCACCTCCAGCGGGCAGACGCTCGTGCATGTGGCAGCAGCACACAACAGCCTGAATGTTCTGCAGCTGCTGCTCAAGCTGCTGTGTGAGAGCCGCGCAGAACCGAACGGCGCCGACGCCCAGGGGAAGACGCCCCTGCTGGCGCCACTGACAACCGCCCCCTGAGGCAGGAGCACCCACCCACCTGCGTGGCACCCGTGTCCTCTTCCAGCCTGGCGAACCGCGCCTCCAGCTCCTCAAACGCCGACACCTTGTCCCACAGCTGCGTCTGCAGCTCCTCCTACAGCAGCACGCAGGTGGTAAGGCAGGGCCGGGCGGGCGAGGGTTGGGGTGGAGCAACGGGGGAAGACAGGGGCAGGTGCCATGTCACAGCTAGCATACGAACAATCGGGCAGCCTGCCAGCCGCCGCCCCACTGTCCGTCACTTTGTTGCCCTGCACCCACCTTGGCCTGGCCCAGGCAGCCCAGGTCAGCCTGCATGGTCTCGACGGCCTGGGCATGCTGGGTGGCCGCCACCCGCAGCTCGGCCACCTTGGCCTCCAGGGCCGCCGTTGCGTCCGCCTGCGGTTGAAAGGGGGGTGGCGACGCGCAGCAGAATGACGAGTCTCGTCTGAAAGCAGTTGTTGGGTGTGAAGGCAACATCAAGATGCTGTCGCTGCAGCGCTGCGCAGCGGTGCAGAGGCTCAGTTCGCCTGACGCTCCCACCTGCCTGAGGCTTCAAATGGGGTGGCACGGCAGGACGGCAGGGCAGGGCAGGGCTGGCGGTCTGCAAGCGAGCCAAACAAATGTGCAAGTCATGCCCCCAAGGCCAAGCCTCCCCGACCTACAATTACCCAGTGCACCCCCACTCACCTTGAGCTTTTCATCAGCGATGGCACCCTCTCGCAGCCTGGATTCAAGCTGCAAGTTTGTTTCCTCCAGCGCCGCCACCTTGCCCTGCGACGCCCGGCAGGAAGGAGGGCTCCAGCGACGCATCGAGCGCACAAGCGAGGCATGGGAAGCGGACGGGGCAGCACAGTTCCAGCAGGCACGCGAGCAGCAAGCGCAACGCGGCAGTGACCAGCAGGCACCTGCAGGCTGGTCGCGAGCGTCCACCGGCAGCGGCGGCGGTGGCGGCGGCTGCTGCAGCGCAGCTGCCACACTGCGCGATCCATCACCAGCCCGATTGCCAGCAGCGCGCTGCGCCGCCACGTGTTGCTGGGCGATGTGAGCGGCCAAAGCCTGGCCGGCTGCCGCAGCGGCCATTGTTACCTCACACCCGTGAACTCAACCAGCCACCCAGAGCAATCCGGCGCCAAAAAACGGCCCCAGTGCCGAGCACCGCCCATGCAGCGCCTAAGACGCCTTGCTGGGCGCCCTGCTGATCATTGCGCAAGTCGATCGCATTGGCAGCGATCGCCGATCTGCGTAACACACCGTCCCAGCCTCTTTTCCGGCGCCAGGGCTCCGCCGTGCGCAGCCGCAGCCTCGGCGCGGCCCAGGCTGTCAGCGGACATCGCCGGGCGATCGGCAGAGGCAGGCGCACGCCCMGCGGCGCAGCCAAGCCCCGACGGGGCGCTGGTGGCCGCCGCCGCCSGCGTCGGGCGCTCGTAGCGAGCCAGCCCTGCTGATCGGCAGCCGCAGTGCTGCTAGCTGGCATGGCGCCATGCGTGTGGAACGACTGGCTGCCCGCTGAGCAGGCGGCCGCCGTCCGTGAGGGTGAGTGGGCGGGACCTTCCGGCAGGCGGTGGCGGCAGAGTTGTTGGCACTTAGTCTTAGCGGAGCGCGCCTGTTGTGGCAGCCCTGCGGGAGCTTGCAACAAGGTTGCAGGAAACATGCGGCAAATTTGCAGGGCTGCGCTTGAGCTGCATGCCACATGGCACTTGGCAGCAAGTTGTTGAACAGCTGTGGAGGCAGCACGGCACGTCGCAGGGCTGCGTCCCCAGCTTGCGTTGCATATTCACCACACACCATCCGCCGACCACTCTATTGCAGAGGAGCCCAAGCGCTACGCCGCGCTAGTTGCGCACCTGACAGCGCAATGGCAGCGGGACAAAACTGAGCTAGGCRTGGCCGCCGCCGCTGAGGCCACGCTGCCGTATGTGCCGCTCGCCAAAACGTGAGTTGTTGGGCGGCTAGGATTGGAGGAGTGAGTTTTGATGTCGTTCTCATTGTCCGGCTTCTGCGGCGGTGCCGCTGAAGCTGCGTGAATGCGGCTGTGCTGGCGCCACCGCATGTGATTCTCCCGGCGCCCCCACAAGTTGTGTCGTCCGCAGCCAACCCCAACCGGGCTTGCCTCCCCAACCCTCTTGCAGGCTCATCCATGCTCGGGCGGAGCCCGAACCGGCGGTGCTGCAGCAGTGTGCCGAGCTGCTGCTCGACATCGTGCTGAGCTGCCGGGGCGACCTGCCACCCCAGGCGCGTCCTGCTTGCATTTAGGAAATGCGGATTCTTGTTGCTGCAAGGGGGGGCCCAGTTTTGCGGTGCTGTTGCTCGACGTTGTGCTGAGCTGCCAGGGAGACCTGCCTCCGCAGGCACGTCTTCGTTTGCCTCCCTTGGTATTGCGTCGTGTTTGCTTGCAACTGAGGAGAGCTGTTTGTTGGGGCCGCCGTTGATGGTGCTTGCCACTGCGCTGAGCGGCCTTCAATCAACGGGAGGGGGAGACATGTGCTTGGTTGCCCTGTTGCATTGCGCAGGTCCGGTGGGCGCAGCTGCTGCACAAGCTGCTGCGCGTGCACCGCCGCAAACTCAAGTGAGGGCTGGCNTTGTTTTGCTGTGGGATCGGCTTGTTTCTGTGCACGATAGACTTGTTGCCAGCGTGTTGGCAGCTGCCCGTCTGCATCCCTCCTGCTTGCCTCGACTGAGGTCACAGCTCCCCTCCAATTCAATCCATCCTCTTCATCTACCCTCTCCAACTCCCACTCGTTTGGTCACTGCCCCCTCTGACTCCTGTTCTCTGCCCCCCTCTAAGCAGGATGACCGTGCCCTGGCGGCCGCTGTTCGAAATGATGTACGCGTATGGGCTGGAGCCCAACGCAGCGTATGAAGGTGAGAATGATCCAATAGGCTAGGCTGTGTTCAACTGGTGTTGGTTCGGGATGCTGTTTGAGATGGGGTAGAGATCCCAACGCAGCATGTGAAGGCGAAGAGGGAAAGGTCCCGCACTTGATACCAAGCGCTGCCCACCCTGGCGCACAGCGTACTGTACCCGTCCTCCGCACCAATCCAGTGCTTGCTTGTTTCCACGGATCTGCAGGCGGCGGCGTGGCAGAGGCGCGGCACCAAGCGCTGACCACCCTGGTGCACCGCTGCCGTCGCTTCTTTCCGCCCGGCTCAGCCGCCGAGATTTGGGCGAAGTTTGAGCCGGCTTTGGCGGACCCGCAGCGGCCGGAAGCTTTCGAGGTGGGTGGGTCATTGTGTGGGTGAGAATATAATCAGAATGGTTAGCTAAATTTTGGCAGCACTGAAAGCAAGTGAGAGCTAAGTTTGAGCCGGCTTTGGCGGACCCACAGCGACCAGAAGCTTTTGAGGTGGGTGGGTGGGTGGGTGGGTGAAGACGTGGGTTGAAAGATTTGTAGGACTGAAAAAAAGTTAAAACAACGCAAGGAAGGCCCAAATTCGAGCCCGCCCTGGCCGATTCGCAGCGGCCGGAGGCCTTCGAGGTGGGTGGGTGGTTGTTGTCGAAAACATGAGTCAACAGGTTTGGTAGGACTGAATGCAAAGAAGGTCCAGGTTCGAGCCTGCTCCGGCGGCCTTTCAGCGGCCCAGTTGTTGTGTGAGGAATGTCATGAATCTGCCAGAACCGATAGGGGCTTGAGCAGGCAGAGTCGCTCACGTGTCAACATTGCACTTGGTTTGCACAGCCTGGCACCAGCAACACGAGCCCTAACTCGCCGCCTTCACTCCTTCTTTCCTGTGTTGGGGTTTGCTTGCAGGCGCTGGGCTGGCTGGGGCTGCTGCTGTTGCTGCCATTGGCACATCTATTTATTGTTTCTCCCTGCTCATTTGCAGGCGCTAGGCTGGCTGGCGCTGCTGCTGCCGACGCACGAGGCGCTAAGGGGGGAGGGGGCCTGGGGCGCCTGGGCTCCCCGCTGGCTGCAGCTGTGGCAGGTGGGTGGTTCATGGCCACAGTCAGAACTGGGTTGCTTCGCTGTTGTGGGGCATGCCGCCGCTGATAGCTGCAGCTGTGGCACACGGTGATTGGTTGGTGGCATTGAATTAGGACTCCTGCGCCAGTGTGACGATTGGCTGCAACCGCCCATCCAAATGCGCAGCAATTGGACCACTGCCGCCTCTGGGACTCGCTCTGCCCCACCGTATGCCGCAACCCAGCTCACCCGCATCCATTCCTTCGCCTCCATTTGTATGACCGCAGCAATTGGACCACTGCCGCTACTGGGACTCGCTCTGGTACGCGCTGTTCGCCCGGCTGGCTAAGCACGACGTGCAAGGTGAGTTGACGTGGTTCAGTGCACAGAATCGGCTGTGTGCCTGTTTTGCATATGTTGCCACAGCAGCGTCAAAGCAGCCGCTTTGCCCGGCTGGCCAAGCATGGCGTGCAAGGTGGGTTGATCTGACGCAGTGGCACAAAAGGCCGTGCCTTGATATTTGCCACAGCAGCGTCAGAACAGCCGCTTTGCCCGGCTGGCCAAGCACGCTGCGCCAAGGTGGGTTGAAATGGGCAATTAAGAGCGATAAAGTCTGTGCGGGCGGCTCAGCCTGGGGCCAGATTTGTTGTCTTCAAGCCCATTGCATTGCCGCACCGAGGGGCTTGCACATTGCCCTCGTTTCTTGCACCATCCTCCCCACTTTCCTGCAGGCCTCGTCGACTGGCCCGCCCTGCTGCCCGAGCTCTACACCCGCTTTGTGTGGGCATTCGAAGTGCCGGTGGGCGCTGCCGCCGGCTCCCCGCCCTTCTGTGAGTTGGCTACCCAGCTGTTGGCTGCGCTATGGCAACCTTTCTGCTGCTGTTGCCTGCGCTGTATTGCCACGCATCACAAGTTGTGGCACCCGCTTTTGCGGGCATTCGAGGTGCCAGTTGGCCATCTCCTCTCATAACGAGATTGCACCCAAAATTCGCCTCCCCTCTTGCAGCCTACCCCGCCCCCGGCCTCGCCCAGCTGCTCTTCGGTTCGGAGCAGAAGAGCCGCAGCAGCTGCATCGCCAAGGCTACGGTGTACCTGCTGGGGCGGGGCGGCGGCGGCGGTGGCGGCGGCGATGGGCTGGACGACCCTGGTGGGTTGGGGAATTGCTTGTGTGTGGCTATTTATCTGCGGGGGCTGGTGCTGCTGACCTGAAATGCGGAGACAGCCCAAAGGAAGGGTTGTGTGTTTGCTAAGGCGGCGGTGGCGGCGATGGGCTGGGCGACCCTGGTGGGTTGGGCTGCTTGTTTGTGTTTGTTATTTGCGGGGGCTGGTGCTGTTGACCTGCCNAGCANGAGAGAAAGCAGTTCCGCACNTGGGSSAGGGCGGCGGCGGCAGCGGCGGTGCCTGGACGACCCGGNTGGGTTGGGTGAATTGCCGGCCTTCTGGGCATCCAGTTACGAGTCGCTGCCGGTTTCCTCATACGCTGGAGGGGTGTGCATGGTTTCGCCCGCCTTTCCTCCTTATTGTTGGCTGCAGTGCTGGCGCACCTGGGCACGGTGGTTAACCTTCTGGAGCAGCCTACCCCTGTTTTCAATAGTCCGTTATGATCTGATCGACTCCTTTCATACTCTGCTGCAGTGCTGGCGCACCTGGGCACCGTGGTAAACGCCGCTCTGCTCCCAGCATGCCAGGCTAACGATGCGCCCCTTGCGTTTTGTGTTGTTTGCAGTGCTCGCGCACCTGGGCACTGTGGTGAACCTGCTCGAGCAGTACTACCACCCCTCCAACAGTGGGCGGTGAGTATTTTATAGCAAGCTATTCTCCACTGTTTCCTGTTTCTATTCTTTGACGCATGGGCAGTCTTGCGCCCTGCTGAGCAGTGCTTCCAACCCTCCAACAGTGGGCGGTGAGCAGGGCGGGCCGCTGCTTTTGTTGTGGTTTTCGGGCTCCGGCTTGCGCATTTCAGGGCTGACTGCACCGCCTGCTGGGCGGCGATCCTGATGTCAGCAAACATTGCAAGCTGACCCAACTGTCCCTAAACTTGCACCAGGCCCCCTTTTGGTTTGATTTTGCAGGTGGTCTGGCACGCTGAGCAATTTCATGAAAGAGACAACGCACCACCTGTGCAAGCGGCTGGTCGCAGAGCACTATGCCAGCATGAATGCGCGCTCCGGCAGCGACTCGGGTGAGTGTTTTTCAGCTTTTGCGTGTCGTGAATTGAGTGCTTTGGTTGCGGGCGCTCCGTCAGCATGAACATGTGACCGCGAAGCGGGCCTTTTTGTTGATGCCGCTTAATGTGTGGCATGTGCTAGTGTCGATCATGGTTGTTTGGCCTGATCGACCTGCTACATGCGCATAACTTCGTGTCTAACTTTTCAACTGTTTTATCCACTGCTGCAGACACAGAGGACCTGGACGAAGCGGGGCTGGACGATGCCGCCTCAGGTGCCGCTGCGCTGTGCTGTGCCATGCTGTGCAGAGCTGGGGTGCGCTGCGCTGGCGCGTTGCGGTGTGTCGCGCTGCGCTGTACTGTGATGCATCGGGCCACAGATGGTGGGCGGGACGTGCAGCTGCTGTGCAACAGCAACACAACAGCAATCGGCGTGTGCTCCATCCTCGCAATATTATCTCTGTATGGCCTATCAACGCAGATGGAGACAGCGAGGAGGGCGTTGCTGCAGTGCTGGGCACGATCCGGCCCGCCAGCGGCAGCAATGGAGAGGACACCTCGAGCACGGATGAGGAGGTGGCAGCCAATCCCACTGGTGAGCCCAATGATTTAAAGCTCTACATCCACCATGTATTTTTTGCGATCAACTGGGTGCTTTGTGTTCGTGGTGGTTTCGAAATGGGGGGACACCTTGCGCACTGATGAGGAGGTTGCGGCAACACCCACTCCTTTCCTCACACACTGTTCTGTTGCATTGCCGTCTGCATTCGGGCCCGCCAGGGGTGCAACAGTGAGGTGGCATCTGCACCTTGGGTCCTTTCAACCCCTTGCCTTTGTTGATAGCTTTGCTTTGCCACCTGCTGCTGATCCTGTTGATTTTGCTCCCCTAACATGCAGCCGGAGCGCGCCCCACCGCCCGCTGCCACATGTCCCCCGCACTGCGCCGCGCCGTGGCAGCGCTGCTGCTGCGCCTGGCCAGCAAGGCCCAGTTTGCAAAGGTGCGGCACGTTTTGTGGTGTTCAGTACTGCCTTCTGTTGGCACCGCTTCCGCGGCATGGGCAGCCAAGCGCAGCTTTCACGTCGCACGCATTGGTAAACACGAGTGCTGCTGCTGCCGCAATGCTGTGCCCCCCAGTTGCGCTGTTTGCACGTACGTCTGAGACCTCTCCCCTGCTTGTTTGCGGGACAAGGGCAGTTTTTGGTGGGCAGCCATGCCCTGCGCACTGCCACTATCTGGTCCCTCTGCCCGCCCATTCAACCGTACACTCACTTTGCTTCCTCCTCTATTTTTGGCTTGCAGGACAAGGGCAGCGCACGGGTTGCCAGCCAAGTACTGTCTGCCCTGGCGCACCTGGCTCCAGACCTGGTGCTGGTAAGCAATGTTTAATGCTCGACTGCCTCGACTGCCTTGCGAGTTTCCTGGCATTCCATTGTTAGTTAGGACGGGTATCTCTGCCTTTTTCTGTCATGTTTGCAGCCCCAAGTGCACAAGCACTTCACACTGCCCTGGAAACAGTGCCTGCCATTTCCGCACCCCCTTGTCACTCCTCACTTTCCATCTCACCTTTGTCCCTCAACGCAGCCCCAAGTGCACAAGCACTTTACGACCGCCCTGGAAACGGTGACCGCCGCCGGCCAGCTGGGAACCGCCATCCAAACGCTCTCCCTCTGCGTGCGCCCGCTCATGATTGCCGGCCTCCCAGTAGAGACCGCCAATGGCAGCACAGCAGGCACAGCGGGCGCAGCAGGCACAGCAGGCGATGCGCTGGAGGCGGCGGCGGCCGCAGCGGCGGTGCAGGTGCAGCCGGCGAGTGAGGAGCAGCGGGCGGCGGCGGCGCAGGCCATTGCATCAGGTGCGATTGATGCGACCTTGCTTTGTGAGGTGGCCTGGGCTGTTGCACAGACATGATCTTTCTTGCTGTTTTTGCTGCTGTGCCCGGGAGCAGTTTGCGTCCTTGCCCGCGCGTGGCGACCCTCTCCCTTACACTCATCCCACCCCGCTCCCTGTTTGCAGCCCTCATGGCCACCCTACCCGCCATGGATGCAAACAATGAATCCACTTTTTATCTGTCCTGCCCTCTATTTTTATTGGGCCTCCCGTTGCATTCCAACTCCCCCAACTGCAGCCCTCATGGCCACCCTGCCCGCCATTGACGCAAACGACGAGCCAAAAAGCCTGGCGGCCTTCCGTTTCTACTGCTGCGCGCTGGGCTCCCTGGGCCAGCTGCCGGTGAGGCTATCTGGCGTGCTTCCCAGTCGGCCAGCATGTGTGTTACGTCTCTGCCTGCTGGGGGAGACGCAATACAGTGCGCATCTGCTGCTGCGCACTGGGGTCCCTTGGCCGGCTGCCCGTGGGTGTTGGTCTCTCTTGATGTTAGGTGCTGCACAGCTTGAGCGGTCGCCAGCACCCCGCAACACCGAACGAGATGCTGCACACCGGAATCTCCACCCCTCTTGCTTGCCTTGCCAGAAAGAAAAGCAGTGTCTCACCTTCAAAAGCCACCCCTGCCTATCCCACATTATTGCTCTGCAGGAGTCGCCCACGCCTACCCTGCCCCTGTACAGCGAGGAGTGGGTAGAGGAGCTGCTGTCGCGCGTCTTCGCAATCATCACAAATTTGGATTCACCCGAGCACCGAGGTAAGTTGGACCTGGGCTGTCGTAGTTGGGCTGTTTGATGGAAGACACTTGTCGCTGTGCTTGCCGCAGCGCAAGCCAGAGTTTGCTGGGGCACTGATGTGGGTTGCAATGTACGCAATCAAAGGTCCTGCTGCGGGTTCTGGTCCCTCCCCATGTGCAGGCGAGCACGGCGGGCAGGGGCAGAAGCTGAGCGAAGAGGGCTCTTTCCTGCTGGACTCCAACAGCATGTTCAGGTGGGGTTCTTCGTTGTTGAATGCAAGTCTTGTTTGGCAATTGAACGTGTATGAGTATACTCCATTGCACACCCCTTGCGTTTTTTTGACTGCGGCCGACTGCCGCTCCTCCCCTTTACCAGGCCGCTTATGGAGCTGCTGTTTGCCCGCCTGCCGCCGCTTGCCCCTGTGTGTTTCAACCCTGGATTGTCCCATTCCCAATCGCTTCCTGCTCCCTACCTCCAGGCCACTGATGGAGCTGCTGTTCGCCCGCCTGCCGCCGCCCCTGCGCGCCGCCGCCGTGCGCCGGGTGGCCAAATTCCTTCTGGAAAGCACGCTGACGTCGGTGGGAGCAGAGGCCTCGGTGCTGTGCAATGCGGTGGCATGGTCCGACCCGCAGGTGGGTGCTGGCGGCGGTGGTTTGACCGCAGGTTTGACCGTGTTTGTGGGTGCTGGAAGGGATAAGTTGGCGTGCTGCTGGTGAGCACGTAGACATCAGAGTGGGAGCCGAGGCTTTGGTGCTGTGCAACGCGGTGGCGTGGGCAGACCCGCAGGTGGGTGCTGGCGTTTGACCGGGGGGTTGACCGTGTTTGACCACGTTATATTTGTGAAAGTGAAGTGTCTTTGGGAGTGCACCCATGCCAACTGTTCGTTCTCATGTTTTGCAGTTGACAGCCAAGGAGCTGCTGGCACCCCTGGTGGAGCAGCTGCATCGGGACCTGGGTGCTGCCGCGGCGGCGGGCGGCACGCGCCTGTCCAAGGTACGTGCACCTTTGGAATGCACTGGCCCGCAGGGCTTGTTGAACCATTGGTGCGGTGCGGGTTGCAAGGTGCTGGGTGCTGCCGCGGCGGCGAGCGGCACGCGCCTGTCCAAGGTACGACGTTTTGAAGCGTCTCCCGCAACTTTCTGTGGTTGTGTGGTGGACTGGGCTGGGTGCCACATCCGGTCACACCACGCATAGCCAATGCTCGAGCATGCAAATGTGCAATCTTGCCTGACATTGTATCAGCAGCAGCTCACAAAACGTTTCGTATTTCTCACAAACTTTTGTTGTCTTGCAGGCGCACGAGGCGTCGCTGCAGTGGCAGCTGGGCCTGCTCTTGTGTAGCCAACAGCCATAGCTCCGCTCGTGTTGCATAACTTTGCTTGAAACTTGTGGTGTGTTCCTGCAGGCGCACGAGGCTTCGCTGCAGTGGCAGCNTGGGCCTGCTCAGCTCAACCGCCTTCCGCACGGGTGCGTACTTGTTTAGAGACCTGGTCCTTTGCGGTTGGCAGCATTTGGTGTTGCTTGGGCAGGCTACATGGGTGGGTGGGTGCTTGGTGCCACCTGTTCTGGAGAGGCAACGGTAACCCCGTTTGGCCGCAAATGCAACGCCTTGCAACCAACCGCTCGTCGCTTCCTCTGCCTTGCAGGCCCCGCGCTGGCGCCCTTCCAGCCGGCAATCCTGGAGATTGTGACCGCCATGGCTGAAGCGCCCTCCCAGGTGCGCACTTAGTTTGAAATGAAAGCGGGGTACAGTTTGTGCCCGCAATGCAACAAGTATGGAGATTGTGACTGCCATGGCAGAAGCTCCATTTCGAGTGTGCACTTGTTTGGTTTGCAAGCGGCCTGGGGACTACGCCCATTTGCATGGTGCCATCGCCTCTTCCGGCCTTGCAAGCTGGGGTCAATAAGCCTGATTGGCGGCATGCTGCCCCCCTGCCCTGCGCACCGATGCACACTCCATGCCAACCGCCCTGCAGTCGGTGCAAGAGGCGTCGGCACGCGCCGTGGGCAGCATGCTCTCAGGCCTGCTCAGTCGGTATCCAACCAACCAGCACGACGCGTGCACTGATGTCTACACCCTAGGTGCGGCTGGGAGCAACCGTATGCCTTTGAGCGGTGTTTTGTGGTCTTTTGTGTTAATCTGGGGTGGTTGTGTGTGGCCATGGCATCGTGCACAGACCCTACGTGGTGCTAATCCACATGTACTCGACTTTTTTCCTGCGAGCCAATACTGAAAAGATTGCATTCCCAACTGATGTATTTCAAATGCCTCATTGCAGGCRRGGGCCTATCCATCGAGCGGTGCGTGGACAAGATGGGCGGCGGCTGCCACCAGCCGCTGACCTGGCACGAACCCTCCCCCGGAGAGGTGCGCTTAGCAGCAGGCTACATAACTTTTCAGGGTTGGTAACTTGTTGCCGGCCGCTGGCTGGCTGCAGCCCAAGCTGTTTGCAGTTGCAACTCTGTGAAACAACTCAAACCATGTGCCCATTTTGTGCGCAGATTGAGTTTGCTCACGCGCTGGTCGAAGCGCAGCTGCTGGCGCCGGCTCGCCGCCTGCAAGAGCTGGCGGCAAATGGAGGGGAAGAGGCACCCAAAGAGCGGCTGAAGGGCCTGCTGATGCAGGTGGGCTGTGCTGTGCTGCGCTGTGCCGCGCTGTGCTGTGCTGTGCTGTGCAGTGCAGCACCGTTCTTGCCAAGGCCGCCTAGGTGCACTGTTCCCGCGCTGTTGTCCCCGTTCAAATCGCAGATTGAGGGAGTGCTGGGTGGCGCCCGCACCTGCCTGCCCGTTCTGCCCACCCACCTTGCATTCGGCCGCATATTTATATACTCCAAATCGCCCACACTTTGTCGCAGATTGAGGGCGTGCTGGGCGGCGCGCGCACCTGCCTGCCAGAACTGCCCACCCCCGCATGGCCGGGCGCAGCCGGCTGGCGGCAGCCCCTGGGGCTCATTGGCGGCGGGTGAGGGCAGGGGTGCTTGCAGGCATTCCAGGCTTTGTGGGGAGGCAACTGCTTGCCACTGCTGCTATGTGGGTGCAGCGCTGGTTTGGCAGGTGTGCGGGAGGCAGCAACTGCTCCCTCATTTGCTCTACCCCCGCAGTGGAGTGCCAGTGGGAGGAGCCGCCACTGGGTCTTGCTTGCATCCCCAAAACTTACGGTTTTGTTCATCTTGCTGCCTATGGATCTCTTTCCTCTCCCCGCAGCGGAGTGCCGGTGGGCGAAGCAGCCACGCGGGCAGCCGCAGCTGAAGCACTGCTGATTGCAGCAGACAGCATGGCGGGTGCATCCGACTCTGAGACGCTGCGCCAGCTGGTGGTGTCGATGGATGGAGTGCTTGCAGGTGAGGCTCGTCACAACTCCAAATCAATCACTGAGGGAGGTCGACAGGCGGCGGCCAGCTTATCTGGTGGTGTCGATGGACGGGGTGCTTGCCGGTAAAAAGGAGTGAACCAAGGGGGTGGCAGCTGATGTACTGCAACAGCTGGCTCGTCGTGTGGTGTTCTGGCAGGCGGGCTTTGGATAGAATGCTGGCAGTCTAGACACGTAGGCATGGCTGCCAAAACACGTCCAACACAACCGAGATTGCCAACCCGCCCTGGCCGTCGCCCTTGGTTGGCTGCCTGCATCCTCCGCATGACAGCCACGCCCGTAATATACACTTACCCTGGGTGCAGTTGGTACTGCGGAGTATGCAGACTCCTCGTCCAACCTGTCGGCCTGGAACAGGTGGGCTATGCCTTAGGGTGTGTGCTTGTTTGTAAAGTTCAAGCGCCCGATGATGCTGGACTATGTCGGGCATGCCGTGGGCCCTTTCCCCCTCTTTGTATCAACTGCCACCCTTCTTGGCTTTGCAGCGACGAAAAGTGGATGCACGAGCCGGCGGTTGCAGGCCTGCKGCGGCGGGAGCAAGGCGTGCCCGGCTGCGCGCCGCCGGCGTGCGGCAAGTGGCGGCGCTGCCGCCCGCGCTGGCTGGTGGCCGAAAAGGTGTTTCTCAACATGGAGTGGCGCGCCTCTCAGGTGAGAAAACTTCTGGACACATGCTGCTGCTGGCTATTTGTGCAGCCCAGCGCTGGTTGGTGGCCGAAACGGTGCATCACAACATGGAGTGGCGTGCTTCGCAGGCAAGCTTTGCTGACTTGCAACCAATGTTTGCCTGCCGTTTGTAGCATCACGTTCCGAGCATGCCCAACCCGGCTGCCGTTCTTCTCTGCTCCAAGTCTGTCCTAGATTGTTTGGCAGGCTGCCTGTCGCTGGTGGGCCTCCCTCAMCATTCAACATGCCTTCCTTCAGTTTGTGTGTTTCTCGTATACGCACGGAGCTGCATTATTGAATCCCCTTGCTTATGCAGGCCGCTTACCGCTGGTGGGCATCGCTCGACATGCCCGCCCCGCCCGCSCCCGCCGTTCCGCCGCTGGCGGTCGCGCTTGTGCAGCGCGGCGTGCGGTTTGCCACCCACAGCTACCCGGTAAGAAGCCGTGCTTGCGTTTGTTTTTGCATCATTGGAGGGGTTTTGGCGGCAGAGAGCTGCAGGTGTGCTTCGCCACCCACAGCTACCCAGTAAGCAGCAGGACTGCTGTCTTGGGGCAACAGAAGTGTTGGCCATACCTTTGCTGGCAGTTGCCTGCTGATGGTTGCCTGCTGATGGTTGCCTGCTGCAGTAGGCAAGCACTAGCCGCCACACCTCTGCCTCAGCCCTACGTGCCTTTGTTCGTCTGCCCTTCTAATCCAATCCATGTGCAGGAGGTGCGCGAACGGTCGGCATGGAGCGAGCCACCCACTGCCGTTCCCTCACTTTGACATGCCTTTCGTCTGCCTGATAAGTCTTTTTTCGTCCATCATTACACCCTCATTGCAGGAGGTGCGCGAAGCGGCAGTCGGCCTGCTGGAGCGAGCCACCAAGCGGTACACAGCCCTGGCGCCGCTGGTGCTGCCGCCGCTGCTGGCCGCACTTGCCAAGCTGCCGGCTGGAGTGGTGAGGTTTTGGCCACATTCCTTAGGTGCTCTTGGGTCTTTACTAGATGCAGTTTTGTGGCAAGTGCTGGCCGCTCTGGCCAAGCTGCCGGCTGGAGTGGTGCGTCCTTAGCTTCTTTGCTCTTTTGTTGCTGCGTTAAAGGCTTATATTTGTGCATGCTTGCCGCCGCTGCTGGCCGCAGTGGACAAATTACCGCCAGGTGTGGTGCGTTTCTCTGTTCTGTTGCCTGCCGCAGCTCTTCATTCGCGCAATCGCTTCCTTCCTCGCTTTCCCATTTACAGGGCGAGTGGGGCACCAGCACTGAGCAGCTGCTTCCGGCGCTGCAATCAGCGCTGGCCGGGGCGGGCGCTGCCGCTGCGGCGGCGGCGGAGCAGCCAGGCGAGTGTGGTGGGTGTTGGTGTTTCCAGGTGCTACGCAGAGAGACCCAACGCTTAACAACTTTGGGCCCCTTCTGCGCGTGTCCCCTCTCTTTCCCAACACAGCAATCATCTTCATCACCCTGCAACTTGACTATCCTGCAGTGTTTACCAATTACCTCCTGCCGCAGAATCAGAGGTCGAGCAAGCAGCCGCGATCGGCGCCTGCCGCGTGCTAGAAGGGCGGGGCCTGTGGCGCTTCATTCAGCGCGACTGGGCCGCCAGCCGGGCGCTGCTCCTGGCGCTGCTGGCTTCTGGTGAGCACTTTATCATGTGCATTTACTGCTAATTGGCATTTTCATGAGTTTAGTGGCCCTTCATTCAGCGCGACTGGGCCGCCAGCCGGGCGCTGCTCCTGGCCCTGCTGGCATCTGGTAAGCACTATGCCTGGTGTATCCATCAACTCAGCTGGTCAATGGTGTGTTGCTTTGTCCAGCAATGGTTGGGCCCTCACTCCCTTTTTCCTTGCAGCTGCACACACTGGGACCGACGCCCAAGCAGGCATCCAGCGCTGCTTCCTCATTATTGACCCACCGCTAGCCTGGTGGACATTGCCCAACTCCTCCTGACCCTCCTTCTTGCAGCTGCGCACACAGGGACGGATGCCCAAGCAGGCATCCAGCGCTGCTTCCTCATCACTGCCTTCCGCCTGACGCGGCCGGCGCAGCGCGACCCGGCCGCGGTGAGCCGTGTTGCTTTTTCATCAGTTTCGACTCGTGCTGTCACACGTAGAACATTACTGTCTCGCGCATCACTTGTTGGCCAGCCTTGCTCATCCGTTGCCGCTCTGGTCCTGCTGCCTATCCACCGCAGGCGGCAGCCATTGTGGGGGACTTGCTGGGAGCGGCGGAGCAGCAGGCGCTGCACTGGCGGTGAGGGCAACTTTCTGCTGTTTCTGCTGGCTGATTTATTGCTTGCAATGCAGTGCCGCCCTGGGGTGTTGTGGAGCAGCAGGCGCTGCACTGGCGGTGAGGGCAACCNTTCTGCTTGCGTATGTTTGCTGCTGCTTGCAATGCAGTGCCGCCCTGTGTTGTTGTGGAGCAGCAGGCGCTGCACTGGCGGTGAGGGGCTGGTTTTTTTTGCGGNCCACTTGCTACCGACGCTTGCCAAGTGCAAATGGGCAGTGCTCCCTGTGCTGCTGTTGTGTGCATGCGTGATGTGCATGCTTGTTTTACGAAGTTTTACGAACCAGCTTTGCATCTTGCAGGTACCGGTGCGTGGCGGAGGCAGCCCTGATCATGGGCCTGCCGCCTCCACTGCTCACAGCATCCTTTCACACCTGCTTTTGTTATGCATTGCAGGTACCGCTGCGTGGCGGAGGCAGCCCTGATCATGCTGCTGCCGCTGCTGGACGGCGGCACGGGCGCGGCGGTCGCGCGCCACTGGGCCGGTGAGAGCACTGGGGTTAGACAAGCAATACTGGGTTTTGACAAGCAATGTGCACACTTCTCAGTTCAACCAATGCATTCATTGGACTCGTTGTAGTTGTTCAGATTGCCTGCTGCCTCATCTTTTTGCTGGTTTGTTCGATTGTTCCACCCGCCGCAGGCCTGCTGACCTCTGATATGCTGCTGCTGCGCCAGCTGGCAGCAACCGGCCTGACCATGCTGCTGCTGGCGCGCTGGCACCGCCGCCCACCCGCCGCCCTGTGCGGCCCTCCTGGCAGCAGCGCAGCTGCAAGCAGCGGAGGCAGTGGCGGCAGTGCACTTTCTCATGATGCCACCGCAGCCGTGGGCATGGAAACAGGTGCAGCGTCAGCAGGCAGCGGGGGGCAGCAGGCGCAGCAGGCGCAGCAGCAGCAGGTCGACCCAGCGGCCGTGTCGGCTGCCGCAGAGGCGCTGAGGGCAGCGGTGCTGGCGGATCCTGGCACCTTTGCAGCAGCGCTGTTCCAGCAGTTGGCACATGGGCACCCGCTGCTGGGTGCAGAGGGGCAGCAGCGCTCGATGCGGTGAGGCTGCTTTGCTTGTTTGTTTACTTGACTGCCTGGTATGCGATCAGTGCTCCTTTTACTTTACTTTGGGAGTAAAACCCTGGGCAGCAGGCTGTGTGAGCTGCTGCTACTAATCAGTGGCATTTATCTCTCTCTCTTACTCGTTTGCACATTAATGCGTGCGGCGGTCTACAGGCAGCCTGCTCCCACACGTTTCTGTGCTTTGTGTGTTCATCCCTTCACGATTTATTGCATTTTCCCCTGTTGCAGGCAGCTGCTGGGCATGAGCCGCGACGACATGCTGATCAAAATGATCACCAAGACGCTGACCCGGTTAGTTGTATTGTTTTGCTTGGTTGTGCTGTCTGGCTGGCATGGAGGCTTCAAGGGCTATTGTTTTATCAAACTGAGGCTTGCTGCTTGCTTTGTGGACGGTTATCTGCTTGCCAAGCGAAACCAATGTTATGATTATCTTTCTTTTGCAGGGGTGCTATCTGGCCGTTTGGCCGCGAGTCGGTTCCTGCCATCAGCAAAGAAGAATTTCTAGCCACCCAGGCGCACCTGGTGCAGGCAAGCAATCCGCCAACAGGTTTTTGTATTTCTTGCATGCACATGCACATCATCAGCAGGAGCAAACCTTGGCTTCATGCTGCTCAGAAAGCAATGGCTTGAAACAGAGCCACGCCCTCTGTTTGCCGCAGGTGCTGGCCATCGTTGTACCGGAGTGCGTACCTGCCTTTAGGGCCCCCGTAGAGGCGGCGTTGGGGTGAGCACAAGGGAATACCCCATATATCAACGCATGATTAGCCTGGGGCGAGCAACGCTAGCGCAGCACACGGCCTGCCGTGGGCTAACATGCGCATGCCCGCTTTAACTGACCTATGTTTGCCCTGGTTTGGCTACATTGCAATGCCTGCAGGCAGTCGCAGGACGCTGATCGCCCAGCCACCGCAGCGGCCGCTGAAGTGCTGGCTGGGCTGCTGGCTGTTCCGGCGTCCTATGCACCAGGTCTGTCATACCCTTGAGCCACTCTGAAAGACGGCCGGTTGCCACAGACTGCATGTGTATTTTGTGCATTCAAAGCATGCTACTGGCCCCACAGAGCTGCTCTGCAACAGTACAACGCAGCTGTCAGAAGTGTTTTCGCACTGCCAACCTACCCTGGCCACCCACCCACCCACCCACCCACCCACATCCATCGTTTTTGCACAGGCAACGCATGGTCAGAGTGGCTGCACTGCTACACAGCTGCCTGTGCTTCTCCCTACCCTACCGCCGACTTCACCCGCCGACCCACCCAATCATGCACAGGTGGCGCATGGTCGGAGTGGCTGGCGCCCGCGCTGCGGCAGGCGCTGGCTGGGGCCCCGCTGGGTGAGCCTGTTTTGGTCTGAATGTTGCTAAGCGACAGGCTAACGCTGCCCAGCGGGTCTGTTTTGGTCCAGTAGTTCAGTCGAGTGTAGCTTCAAAGCTTGGTGCGGGCCAGTTTGATCCAGCTGGGACACTGTTTCCCAAGCAGTGCAGCCAATTGGATCCTCAAGGCGCAACAAGACTCTGAGCTTGCTGATTAACCTACCAAAAACTGCAGAGAATGTCGACCTCTGGMGCTCCTGCACGCTGCGCTATGCTGCGCACCATCTGGCGGTGGCTGAGCTGTCACCAGCAGGGCTCGCAGCAGCCGCAGCAGCGGGGCAGGGAGCGGGGGCAGGATTGGCMGCCGGCGGCGCCGCAGCAGGGCAGGGAGCAGCAGAGGGCACACMGGG